>JAWNPC010000218.1:817500-1339651 GCA_035045365.1 Drosophila leonis | reverse complement strand
TCTTATTACATATCCAGGATTCTTGACATAAGTCAAGAATAATAATTAAGTTCAAAAATACAAATACAGATTGTGATTTGCTCTAGTGTTAAGTTCTGTGGGAATAAGCTGAGTAGCGGCTATCTAAATTTCAAGAGTTCAAGCTCAACAGATGAAGATGTCATCATTAACTGTGAGTTGACCGTACTTTGCAACGTAAATTTGTAAAATTTAGCAATTCAGTGGACTTAAGGTATACGAACTTAGAGTTTGGCTTACATATTGTTAAATTCTATTCACCTTTCACACAGCCCCAGCCCAGCCCAGTCCAGGTCAGCAGCAGCAGCAGCAGCACCAGCACCCTGTATGCCAAATAATATGCAAATTTGTCCGTGCGTACAAAAGTAAAAGTGCTAAAAGAACCAAAACACAAACAGCCCAGAAATTCAAAAATAAGAAAGAATGAAAGAAAAAGGCGAGAAAATCAATGCCGCATACTAAGAAAACGTTTGCAACACTCTCAAGCAATGCGGTCAGTTGGAGTCCGGCGTGAAGGATAATGGTGGTGGGCGAACAGAGCGATTAAACCGCGCTGATTGCGGGCGAACGAGTTCGTTTGGAAGTCCGCTTTTGGGTCGAAAGCGGCACTTTCATGCAGCATTTGAAGCACCATGGTGCGACCGGGACTTCGGTCTGGCTCCTTGGTTGTTGACTCTGTAATATTGATGACGGCTCGAGTGCACGCAATCTATGACATCATCATTGTCCAACCTGGTGCAGAGCGCGTACCAGCCGACAATTAGTATGAGTGCTGAGCCCCTAAGGCGCATATACATATAGTCTCAGAGTCAACAATTACTTAGGTGACGCGTCCAGCCACTGGAAAGGCCTTTATGTGCAGCCCAACCCATGGTAAAGCCAATAATTAAGAGCATTACACAAAAAAATCCACAATTGCCACTTCACATTCCAAAACTCGGCTCAAAGTGCAAGCATTTTATTATAGCCTTAAAACGCTTCAATTGACAGAGGGAAGTTTAGCAAGTTGATGTGCGAGTATATACAATATATAAATGTTGTAAGCACAGGCTGTATTCTCTTTTCTCTCTAGATGAATCCGATTATTCCTAAGTTTTCACTAAGTCTCCCATAATATGGGCATATATGTTATTTCTGTAGGAGTGGAGGTTGGGAAATCTAACTCTAGAGAATCCAAACAAAAATAATATTCCGGTCTACATATAATATACATTTAAAAGAGTTACAGACAAACTTTGATTTACTTGGCATATACTAAGAAAGGAAGTTCCTTCAACCTGTCATGTGAACTCACACAAACACATTATACTATATGCACATAAGTAAGTATATGCAGAAAAGTACATGTAACTTATGTTATTGTGTTCCAAACAGTTTTTAGAGCTCATTAAGAAATGTCATATTGAGAGCTGTTTTGTATACCCTGAATCCATTAAAAATGGGAAATCAATTGGGAAAAAATGGTTTGGTGAAAATGTATGTAACAAGCAGAAGGAGGCGTGGCAGACCCCATAAAGTATATAATTTCTTCATCAGGGAGACGAGCTGAGTCGATATAGCCATGTCCGCCTGTCTGTCTGTCTTATTATTATGTCTTATTATTTCTTTCGATAACTCATCCCATTTTCTTATTATTGATAATTAAATAGATAATTTTACTTCTATTTTTAAGCGTAACTTGAATACCGTTATAGCTATAGATTTCCGATTTATTGTGTATATCCGTTAAAAGAAATACAGACATTTTGTAATTTCTGCATTGTGGATAGACACGCCTTCTCTCCCCCCAAATTTAAAAAAACTTATTTCAAATACTAGAGACTTGTGCTTTCGCAAATACATACATATGAATGTCAGTATAACGCTCTAAAAGTTTGATTACGAAACTCCATCTAGAAGAAAACTTATTCACGAATAAGTTTAAATAATATAGCCCATGCTGCAGCCCAAGCGCAGTCGCGGCGCAGTTAGCAGAGCGCATGCTTATGCGTGCTTGTGTATGTGTTGTTTATAATGCATACATATATAAAAGTAAATTTATTGCAATATCGGCTCTTTGCAGGGTTCAGGGTATCTCCTAGTCGAGCAGTCTCGACTACAGCACTCTTCCTTGTTTTTCTTTTTTTATGCACCGTCAGCCTGGACGATGCTTTGACCGACTAAAAGGTGGAGCTCTTCTAACTTGAGCACTGTCATCCGTGTTCCTGCGTCCAGGTCCGCATATTGAGAGCTGTTTTTCTTTTTTTTTCAAAAGATATTGAACAAAGTATTTGTAATTGGAATTTAAATTACAAAATTTGATCACGTGCAGTGAAATTGCATTCAATTATTAAAATTGCAATTACCATAAAATTTCCATGACGATACAATAGTGTCGATTGGCTTGCGGCAGTTTTCTACCCACTCGAAGTGCTGCAATCAAATTGAAAGCAATTAGAAAAATGTCGCTATTCATTGACATTTTTAACATTCAAACTTTGCAATTACAAATACCTGTTCTCTTATACCCTCCCTCCACACGCTAACATGACCTCGTGTGATTTTTTGAATGCGCTCATTGGGGCGTGGTTAATTGGGCATTACCACATCTAATACAATATAAACGCTATTATTAATGGCATTGAAAACACTTTGAATTTCATATCCATATATATTCGCCACATACTCCAATTGGAGTATGGTACATTCAGGAAGACTGTCTCTTTCATCTGCAAGAATAGAGCCACAATTACAGTATTTGACAGGATAATCAATCTTGAGCTTCACTCCATATAGACCTATAAAATATATTGCATAGGACCCATAGGAACTATTACGGATCATGAACGGAACATCGAATTTTTGATCAACTTCTTAAATGTTCGAAAGTTGCCAAGCCCATAAATTTTAATAGGTTGGTCAAATACAAAGCCTGTATAAAAAATTAAATATAATGTATATATAATTTAAATTACATTTTCAACAGCATTGTAAATGGGCTCAAGATTAAGCACGATATGTTAAATTGATTCTATTAAAACTCCCTAATGCATACGCAAATATATACTACATATATATGGAAAGTTAGTTTGCCTGCTCCCATTCGTTCCGCCGTAGTGCGGCACGTGTTGCAAATTTATGCGAAATGAGTAAGTTCCTTCCTTATGAATAAAATGAAATTAACTGAAACGGCAGGAACATCAGGAATATTGTGATTGGTCTGTCCTATTTGGCAGCAATGCCATTATAGATGACGGCCAGGCTAATTATTAGGGTCCAAGGGAGGGAAACTTATAGCGAATTACTCGAATATAAACCATTAGCAGCGAATAATGCTAGGAATTTGCGAAATGGTCTTACTTTCAGCTACGCTCGCTAATTAATGGAAACAGAGTACTAACTTTATATTATATATATTTTCCATATTTTAGATTTAATGACCAAGATTTGTAATATTTGTAATAGGTCATTCACACGATCTTTAAAATACATCTAGTTTGACATCTGTGAATGTGACAAGTTCGAATTGGATAAGTTCGAGCTACGCTCAGAGTCCGACATAACTGGCTTATTTGTTGACTGCTGCTGCAGTTGCGGTTGCTGCTGGGGATTGCGCAAATGATGCGACTGCTTCGATTGGGTGGCAGTGCCCGACTCGTAGTTGATACGTATCCATTGACCCTCGCTGTTCTCTTTCCACAATGAAACATTGTTGTCACCGCCAGTGACAGCCAGCACGTTGCCCGTGGTGGACCAGGAAATGCTCCATACGGCATCATCGAACGTGTGTAGCACCGTTGATGTCCATTGGGACAAATCAGCATTACTGTTCCATATAATAACGTGACGATCCTGTGAGGCCGATGCAATCTGCATGCGCGGCAAACCAATTGATGGCGCCCATGCCACATCACGCACCCAATCGGAATGTGCTTCGAGACGGTGTTCATCAACCCAGCGATCATTGTCTTCACGCCACACTTTCACGAGATTATCGCACCCTCCGCTGACCAAACGTTTTACAGCTGTATTGCGCGAGGTGACACGCTGGTCAAAGGCAGGATCGGGTGCCTGTGCCGGGCACCAGGAAATTGCATTAACTCCAATTGTATGTGCATTGGGTATCTTCTTGGCATCCCAACTACCGTACTCCGTGTTACAAGTAAGCACAGAAATTGAACCATCTGAGCTGGCACAAGCAAGCACTAAACCATACTCTGGAGGCGCAAAGTCCACGGAATTGACCGAGGAGTCATGATTGCTGTACTCGTATCTGAAATGTAATGCAATTAGGAAAATTAAGAAAATGAATCTAAATATAGACGACATCTGTCGCTGTTATAGATAACGTCAACATAAAACATAGACACGCATTGCACAAATACAAACAACACACACTCACAGCTTAGCCCAATCTCTGGGTGTAGTCGATTTCCAAATAATTACTTTGCGATCATATGAGCAAGATGCCAATATGCTGCCGAACTTGGGATGCGCCCATGCTACTTGCCACACTGGACCCTGGTGTCCTTTGAGTTCAGTGAGCACCTTGTTGTTTTTACGTGAGTTAAAAATTCGGATACTTCCGTCTGACGAACAGGTAGCCAGCAGCTGTCCATAGAAGTCAAGCGCGGCATGGTGAACCATATCCTCATGCTCTGTGTCGATTTCCTGCAGCAAGCTCACCATTTTGAATGTATTGTGCTTTATTCAAACAAATTAAAGTAAAAAATCTTCGGACTGCAAGCGCTTGACGTGGAATCTAAGCCGCAATCGATATGCGAACTTACACACCTCCCGCAATCGATATTTCTAGGCTATCGATGTTTAATTGAAATACCTTTAAAACGTTTATTTCTATTAATGAAATATTAAAACATGTTAAATATAATATTTACAGGTAAGGAAAGTCCTAAAAAATAGAAATATTTGTTGCTTAATAAATTTTCTGATCTATCTAATAATTTCAGCAACTTTACCACTAACCATACAACACATAGACTGGACAACTAGTACAACGAAATTGACCGTATAAATATGAGTGGCGGGAGACCCTTTCAACTTCGTATTCGCTCGGACCGCTTACTTTTGGGTTCGAGCAGTGAAAAAATGGGGAGCGAAATCAGTACGCTGCAAGCGCTCAACCGAGAAGGTTGAATTCTAATATGAAGCACTACTATATGCCATTTTTCCTTACTCTCTCTCTCTCTCTGCTTTCTCTGCTCTCTCTGCTCTCTCAAATATATATATATATATATAAATCACTGTTGCCAAATCAGCTTTTTTCCCGTCAAATCTGGTTGTTTTGAAAGTCCAATTGCGGGACAAATTCCAAAACAGCGGGCAGCGGGAATTCTGGATTTTTTAAAATATTTTTTCAGCTCTTTTTTCTACTGAACAAGTTATCATTTTTGTGCGATTAATCGTATGTAAAATGTTGTGTTGTTTATTGTGTTTGAATTAAAACGAAATAGTTCAGTGGTTCAGTTTTCGATGAACGAACTAATCGAACTAATAGTGGAACTGACTGAACTAGAATATGATTAGTTGAACTAGAATAAGGAACTAGGTTCGTTCAAATAGTTCAATTGATCCTATTGTAAATGATTCGATAGAACCACTAACCATACAACACATAGATAGGTCATCTAGAACAACGGTTTTCACCACCAAAAAAGTATGGATGGCGTCCCACACATATTCGAATTCGCTCGTGTCTCTCATTTTGAGGTTCGAGCAGCGAAAATCTGAGACGCAAAATCAGTTCGCTGCGAGCGCTCGACCGAGATGGTTGAATTCTAATATGAAGCACTGCTATATGCCATTTTTTTCCTTACTCTCTCTCTCTCTGCTCTCTCTGCTCTCTCAAATATATATATATATATATATGTATGTACGCACAAGCAGCAGATCACAAAAATTTAAATTTGTTCGCCGAGAGGTTTCATTCCTTCCCTTCCGAGCAAAGGGTATACCAAATTGCTGAAAACGGTTTGCCATGCTCATGCAAAATGTTAAGATTTTCGTCATTATTTGTGTGAAGGGTATGAAAACGTTGGTGCGCTTAGCGAATATGTTTTTGCGACGAGCATGCACACATACATATGTATGTACTTACAGTTCCTTGCTCACATGTACGAGCATTTGTGTGTGCTTGTGTGCGAAACTCTACTCTTGCTGCCTGTGAAAATTGTAAACACCCCACATTTTGATCATATGGCTAGCGCACACACATTTGCATACATGTATGTGTGCGTGGGTCGTGAATATTGGCGTGTGCCTACCTCGACTTAGAATTGTGTGAACCATTTTGGGTTTTGTTCGGTCTTGGTGAATTCCAAATGCGCTGCACACATGCATGTGTATATACATACATTCTTTTAGAGTTACACCTGCACATGTATATAAATGTGTCGACAGATATCGATCAAATACTATAATTACTTTAATAAAATAGGTACACAAGCATTTTCACATCGAAAAAATCATAGTAATGCACTAACTAATAAGTTCATTTAATTCTATTGAATATTTCGTTATACAAGATTTAATTAGATCAAGAAATTCATATGTACTCACAGGTGCCCGAATGCATCAAGCTATACTACTTATTGCCAAAATGACTTGCAAATCATAAATGCTCATTTGACAGTCACTCTACAATACAAAGCAAACAAAATCTACCAACTACTGAATCCGCGACACACTCGACAAATTCGATCATCGCAGCCCTTACACACACATATACAAATGTATGTGTGCAGTCCACAAGATCAAACAAAACCCAAAACTCTAAGTCGAGGTAGGCACACGCCAATATTCACGACCCACGCACACATACATGTATGCAAATGTGTGTGCGCTAGCCATATGATCAAAATGTGGGGTGTTTACAATTTTCACAGGCAGCAAGAGTAGAGTTTCGCACACAAGCACACACAAATGCTCGTACATGTGAGCAAGGAACTGTAAGTACATACATATGTATGTGTGCATGCTCGTCGCAAAAACATATTCGCTAAGCGCACCAACGTTTTCATACCCTTCACACAAATAATGACGAAAATCTTAACATTTTGCATGAGCATGGCAAACCGTTTTCAGCAATTTGGTATACCCTTTGCTCGGAAGGGAAGGAATGAAACCTCTCGGCGAACAAATTTCAATTTTTGTGATCTGCTGCTTGTGCGTACATACATATGTATATATATTTATATTTGAGAGAGCAGAGAGAGCAGAGAGAGCAGAGAGAGAGAGAGAGTAAGGAAAAAAATGGCATATAGCAGTGCTTCATATTAGAATTCAACCATCTCGGTCGAGCGCTCGCAGCGAACTGATTTTGCCTCTCAGATTTTCGCTGCTCGAACCTCAAAATGAGAGACACGAGCGAATTCGAATATGTGTGGGACGCCATCCATACTTTTTTGGTGGTGAAAACCGTTGTTCTAGATGACCTATCTATGTGTTGTATGGTTAGTGATAGAACTCTAGTTCAGAGTTCGATTGCCATAACAATTTCATTATTAAACGATCAGCCAAAAACAATGCCGAAAGAATATAAGCAAAAAAGCCGAGATGTGTGGCTTAACAGCGATGAGTTTAAAGCCTGGCTGCGAAAAGATATTAATGATCCGACAAGAGTGTTTTGCAGTTATTGCAAAGGCAGTATTACTGCCAAATTAAGCGATTTGCATGCCCATGCCGCCACAAAAAAACATTAAAGTGCTGCAGGAGGATTTCATCAAAAAAATAAAATTCCTTTTGCCGGGCTCTCGACGAAGACGGAGGAGCAGGAGACAGCGCTCTGTATATTTGTGGCTCAACACACGGCGGTTTCTCCAATTGACCACATGAGCAGTTTGTGCGCAAAACAATTTTGTGATGGCTCTGGGAGTTCTCTGAAGCTACGCAGAACAAAATGTTCAAACATTATAAGAAATGTTATGGCGCCAAACTTTTTGGATGAGCTTCGCGCCGATATTGGCATTGCAAAATACAGTCGAGTCCCGATAATTCGAAATGGCAAGGGGATCAGTTCGATTTACGCAGAAATTCAAATTATCGAGACTCGACTGTAACGAATTTTTTTCAAGGGGATAGAATTTGTTTCGATTTATCGCGATTATTGATTTAGCGGGGTACAAATTATCGAGACTCGACTGTATAGTCTTCTGATTGATGAGTCAACTGATATATATAATAAATATAATAAATTATTTATAAAATTAAGCCCTTAAAAGAAGACAGAAAACATCAGCTTTTTTCTAGCTTTTTTCCCACAACATTTCAGCTTTTCTCGTAGTATCTCCCCACTAAAAGCAGCTTTTTTTGCTCAACAAAAGTTGGCAACACTGATATATATGTATGTACGCACAAGCAGCAGATCACAAAAATTGAAATTTGTTCGCCGAGAGGTTTCATTCCTTCCCTTCCGAGCAAAGGGTATACCAATTGCTGAAAACGGTTTGCCATGCTCATGCAAAATGTTAAGATTTTCGTCATTATTTGTGTGAAGGGTATGAAAGCGTTGGTGCGCTTAGCGAATATGTTTTGCGCGAGCATGCACACATACATACTTACAGTCCCTTGTTCACATGTACGAGCATTTGTGTGTGCTTGTGTGCGAAACTCTACTCTTGCTGCCTGTGGAAATCGTAAACACCCCACAATTTGATAATATGGCTAGCGCACACACATTTGCATACATGTACATATGTGTGCGTGGGTCGTGAATATTGGCGTGTGCTTACCTGTGGAAATCGTAAACACCCCACAATTTGATAATATGGCTAGCGCACACACATTTGCATACATGTACATATGTGTGCGTGGGTCGTGAATATTGGCGTGTGCTTACCTCGACTTAGAATTGTGTGAACCATTTTGGGTTTTGTTCGGTCTTGGTGAATTCCAAATGCGCTGCACACATGCATGTGTATATACATACATTCTTTTAGAGTTACACCTGCACATGTATATAAATGTGTCGACAGATATCGATCAAATACTATAATTACTTTAATAAAATAGGTACACAAGCATTTTCACATCGAAAAAATCATAGTAATGCACTAACTAATAAGTTCATTTAATTCTATTGAATATTTCGTTATACAAGATTTAATTAGATCAAGAAATTCATATGTACTCACAGGTGCCCGAATGCATCAAGCTATACTACTTATTGCCAAAATGACTTGCAAATCATAAATGCTCATTTGACAGTCACTCTACAATACAAAGCAAACAAAATCTACCAACTACTGAATCCGCGACACACTCGACAAATTCGATCATCGCAGCCCTTACACACACATATACAAATGTATGTGTGCAGTCCACAAGATCAAACAAAACCCAAAACTCTAAGTCGAGGTAGGCACACGCCAATATTCACGACCCACGCACACATACATGTATGCAAATGTGTGTGCGCTAGCCATATGATCAAAATGTGGGGTGTTTACAATTTCCACAGGCAGCAAGAGTAGAGTTTCGCACACAAGCACACACAAATGCTCGTACATGTGAACAAGGGACTGAAAGTATGTATGTGTGCATGCTCGCGCAAAACATATTCGCTAAGCGCACCAACGCTTTCATACCCTTCACACAAATAATGACGAAAATCTTAACATTTTGCATGAGCATGGCAAACCGTTTTCAGCAATTTGGTATACCCTTTGCTCGGAAGGGAAGGAATGAAACCTCTCGGCGAACAAATTTCAATTTTTGTGATCTGCTGCTTGTGCGTACATACATATATATATATATATTTGAGAGAGCAGAGAGAGAGAGAGAGAGTAAGGAAAAAAATGGCATATAGTAGTGCTTCATATTAGAATTCAACCATCTCGGTTGAGCGCTCGCAGCGAACTGATTTTGCCTCTCAGATTTTCACTGCTCGAACCTCAAAATGAGCGAATACGAATATGTGTGGGACGCCATCCATACTTTTTTGGTGGTGAAAACCGTTGTTCTAGATGACCTATTTATGTGTTGTATGGTTAGTGGTCCGCGATTTCTGAAAAACTAAACTAAAAGCAAGATGACTGCAAATTTGGTATATTTAGTGGTATAAGTTAAGTTTCTGCTTCAACTAAAATTTAAAAAAATAAAAATTATTCTTAATTTACTACTTTAAAAAAAGAGAAATACCAAAACAATTTCGATTATAGTTGGTAATAAAAGAATCAATAAAGTATATTAATTAAAAAATAATTCAAATTATTTTCCTTAAACAAAAATTTGGAAAATACCAAATGCTAGTATTTTCTACTCATGCTTTAGCGTTTTTATAGAATGTGTGGTATTTTAGCCCTGTATTGTTACGGTCGTACTTAAATTAGCTGTGCTTTGCGGAAAATTTTGTGTTCATAAGCAGTTTCTACGTAAAAATCTAAATTAATTAGAAGCAGTGGTCACTAACAATGCCCCTACTAGAAACAGAAAGCGCTAATGAGCAGTTCTACAATGAACAATCTAAGCCAATGTCCGGGCCCATCATTGGCATTATATATCCGCCGCCGGAAGTTAGAAGCATCCTTTTACAAAACAAACATTATATCTTATATATTTTATTATTCATAAATATCGAAAAGGGTTTCTTTATGCTCAATAAATAATAATTAACTAATTAGATATCGTTGACAAGACCGCTAGCTTTGTGGCGCGTAATGGACCGGAGTTTGAGGCACGCATCCGGCAAAACGAGCTTGGCAATCCGAAATTCAACTTCTTGAACGGAGGAGATCCATATCATGCGTATTACCGGCACAAGGTTAATGAATTTCGGGAAGGCAGCGGTAATTATTATAGCTTATTAAAAGTATAATTGTATTATAAATTTCCCTCTAAACAAATAGATAATAGCAGTTCGGCAGTAAGCGGCATTAAGCAGTTGGCTGTAACGAGTGCAGCGCAGCAGCGGCAGCAGGAACTATTGAAACAGGTGGTAGAACAACAGTTTGTACCCAAGGAACCGCCATCCGAGTTCGAATTCATAGCTGATCCTCCTTCGATTTCCGCATTGGACTTGTAAGCAAATATATAATATATAATTGTGTATATATAATATAATATGTTAATCTTGCAGAGACATCGTTAAGTTAACCGCTCAGTTTGTGGCCCGAAATGGACGTCAGTTTCTTACGAATCTAATGAGCAGGGAGCAACGAAACTTTCAATTTGATTTCCTTAGACCTCAGCACTCGCTGTTTCAATATTTCACCAAGCTACTGGAGCAGTACACCAAAGTGCTTATTCCACCAAAAGATCTACTAGGGAAGTTGCGTACAGAGAGTGCTCCTGGTCGGGCTAGTATGGTTCAAGTGCTGGAGCAGGTCAAATATCGTGCCAATTGGCAGCGGCATCAGGAGGCACAGCGACGACGCGAAGAGGAAAAAATAGAACGTGAACGTGTTGCCTATGCGCAAATAGACTGGCACGATTTTGTCGTAGTAGAGACGGTGGACTATCAGCCCTTTGAAAGCGGCAACTTTCCACCGCCAACCAATCCTGACGAAGTCGGTGCTCGTGTGCTGATGGAAGAACGTTTAATGGAGGAAGAGGGCGACATTGAAATGCAAATCGAGTCGGATGAAGAGGAAGACTCGCCACTGGTTAGTCACATGGACAGTGGCGTTAAGCTGTCGCAAATGGAAAACCGAGTGGGCATCCAAATGAAGAACGCTACAGCTTATGGACAGCCCGTGAGCACAAATCGTGACAACACACAAGTTCAGGACATGGACGAAGCATCTAGTGATGAGGATACACCAACTACAAAAATGCAACCGGCAGTTGCACCGATGCTACCCCCCACACACGACAAGGTTGTGGTCAAGAAATACGATCCTAAGGCGGCGCAGGCGAAGCCGGTGCAAGTGCCGACCGACGAATATCTCATATCTCCGATTACAGGGGAGAAAATTCCAGCTTCAAAAGTGTCCGAGCATATGCGCATTGGCCTCCTGGATCCACGATGGGTCGAACAACGGGACAAGCACACCGTGGAGAAGATAAACCAAGACAATGTATTCGCAGCGGGAACGGCCATCGAAGCCAGTTTGAAGCAATTGGCGGAGCGACGCACAGACATTTTTGGCGTAGGTGACGAAGAAACTGTCATTGGAAAGAAGCTTGGAGAAGAAGAGACCAAGAAGGATGATCGCGTTACCTGGGACGGCCACACGTCCAGCGTGGAAGCGGCAACGCGGGCAGCCCGTGCCAATATAACGCTCGAAGATCAAATACATCAAATTCACAAAGTCAAAGGTCTGCTGCACGATGAAGAAAAAGAAAAAATTGGTCCGAAGCCTGTGGGTAACAAGGCAACGCTTTCAGCGCCACCGCAGCCATCGTCTAAGAACCAGCACAGCAACAGCCACCAACATAGCCAGGCGCAGCATCATCAAGGCGGTGGTATGCCTCATCACCACGCTCAGCACCATCATCACCAATCGCAACAACAGCCGTCGTCGCTCCATCAACACCACCAGCAGCAGCAATCGCAGCATGGCATGTCTCAGTCCTCTAATCCGGTAATGATGATGCAGAGACCACCTATGATACGTATGTAACAAACACATTCATATTATACGATATATCTAACTTAAGCTCATTTGTTTTAGCGACACCTTATGGCGGTGGCTCTAGTGGTTACATGGGCATGCCATCTGGCAACAATCCACAGCAGATTTCACCAGCACCTCCAGTTGATTTGATACCTATTGAGGAAGAGCCGCCCGCTAAGAAGATGCGCTCTGAGGATAATTTGGTGCCCGAAGCAGACTTCATAGCGCAGCATAAGGTTAGTTAAAGCGCACATACATATATGGTGAAACGCCATAGTAGTGTGACAAATATAGTTATACACAATATACTGTAATCGGTCCACTCGATTTTGATATAATACATTCTCTAATTTTTCGATTTTCAGAGTCCTGTAACCATACAGGTGCAGGTGCCGAACACGGACAAATCGGAATGGAAGCTAAATGGGCAGATGATTGCTATTACACTTGCGCTTACTGATCCGATTGCGAATTTGAAATCTAAGTTACAGGACGAAACAGGCATGCCACCTGCAAAACAAAAAATATTCTACGAGGTAAGCGTGTATTTTCCTATTACAAAAAACTGCAATCTCAGTTTGATTCTCTATTTTACAGGGTATGTTTTTTAAGGATAGCAATACCATGGCATTCTACAACTTGCTAAGCGGTACTACGGTGCATCTTCAAGTCAAGGAACGCGGCGGCCGGAAGAAGTAGGATGCTTGCTCCGATAATGAAATACGTTTTGCATATGTAAAAGTTTATTTTTGTGAATGCTTAATCAATCAATATAAAAAATGGTTAATCACAGAAAAATTTTGTTAATTGCACTTTAGTCTTATATGCCTTTATAAAAAAAAATGAAGACTGGAATGTGGAGTTGAGAAACTTGACAGATGTCCCAATCATGGGACGCAAAGTTACAAGAGAGGACGACCACTTAATGCGTTCGTGGTCGTCTTCTCTTCTACATTGGCTTAATGAGTTAATGGACTCTCTAGGATGTGTGCCATGTCCCTATACCGCTGCAGCATAGGAGTGTAGATAGTCCCACTATCCTTATTTGGCTCGCAAACGAGCTGCAAATGGTTTGGAGTCTGGCCCAGGATGTAGTCGCGATAGCCCTTAATAGATTCCGTCTTGTTATGCTTATGCAGATGGAACGCATAGGCTGCCCTATATGCCGCACCCAGAAGGGCTGCCTCACTGTCATTCTGCAAAAAAAAACAGCAAATGTAAAAACACATTTAAAGAAATATGAATATAATTTACTTGTTTGTACACCGGTGCATTGAAAACATCAGCAATAACTTGTAATATGGATTTGTTGACTGATGCACCGCCAGTAACAAGGATATTAGTCTGGCTGCCAAAATGGAAACCCATGTCCTCGGCAATAGCACGATGATGCAGCATTTGTCCCTCCACTAATGCACGAATTTCAATTTGAGGCGAGCTAAATCTGTATAAAGAGCCAATCAAAGATTTAATGTTGCCACACAAACTGTTTCTTTCTTAACACTCACTTGAGCACCCCTTTTGCGGCATCGTGGGAACTGCCGTGCATATCTTTGTTCCAGCGCAGCGTTCCTTTAGCCTTTGGTATGATTTCCATTTCATTAAAGTGTATTGCCATATTGCCAAAATTTCCTCGTGGCGTCGAGTCTAGCAATTCATTGAATCTTTCCCAGTCGTTATCAGCGTCAGATTTATTTACCGCTTCACGAACGAGTGATCCATTTCTGAAACTATGAATCAATTTTGAGAGGTCTGCTATACGCCTTTCAGTGAAATGGAGATTCATTTATTATGGTTTACCTACCACAAAAGACCCATATATTCATGAGATTCAGTTGGATGACATAGGACATGTCCTTCTTCTAGATTAGGAGGTTCATCTAATGTCATCATCAGCGTATCGCTAGTACCCAGCGAGATACTCAGCCAGTTTTTGTCGACAAGCATTCCGGCCAGAGCAGATGGATTATCGCCCGTACACGCAACCACTTTGCATGTGGATGGAAAGCAAAAGCGCTGAACAAAGTACTCGCTCACATTACCGAGAATAGAAAATCCACTGACTGGTTCACCCAATCGATCCTCCAGATCTGGTGCACAAGCATTAAGACAGGTTTTTGACCACGTCTTGCTACGAATATCCAACAAATTCATGCCGGAGCCATCGGCATAATCAATGGCCGCCACTTTTCCTAGGAACAGCGAGGCCAGAAAGCTGCTGACTAACGAAATACGTTGCGCGTCCTCATATGCATGAGTGCGTTGTTGGTAGATTTTGCGGATTTGCGGTCCTGTGAAGCGCGCATAGCATTTGGATCCAGTCTTCTGAACCATTTCGGTATGTCCACCAATGGCCGTTTCCATTTCAAAGCATTGTTTCAACGTAGATGCATCCATCCATATGGGCGTTCGGTTTACTACAAAAGCTGAATCGTCAATTTGCACATGCAGGAACTTATCGGCATCTAAATTATGTAGAGCCTCAATTCCATGCTTCGACCAGTAAAGAGAGCCATGCTGCTGGGCAGATCCACTAATGGCGACAACAGTACTTAAATCTGCCTCCTGCATCACTAAACGATCCAACACAATGTCCATTGCCTTAACCCACATCACTGGCTGAACAAAGTATCTAAAAAAAAAAACATTTGCATTTTGGTTAACTAGAGAGAGAACTCGATATTCATTATTTTTTGACTTACTCGAATTTATTGGGACCGGGATTGGCACCACCTGTGGTTCGAAACTCCGGTAAATCACTATCGAACTTAACCTCAGCTGTGGCAACCACGTTGAGCTCAGAATTCAAAAGGATGGCCTTAAGCTAGAACAGTCGAGAATCATTGTCAGTGCGGCAGACACACCTCGAAATTAACGACCAAACATTATCAGAGGACAACCCAAAGGGTAATTGATTGACAATGCTTGCGTCATGCCCGAACAGGTGTGTAGGCAAACCTAATGAGGAGCTTGCAAACATATGTAAATGCCTGTTCTTAAGAATCTTTATAATACGCATTTAAATAAGTAATAACAATATTCGAATTGAGAGATAAGAACATGCTGATTTCAAATTCATTTCTTACTGATAACGACTAAGGCTAATTTTAGCGTTTGGAATAAGCATTTGACCTTTAACAATAACATTTTGTCTTTGGTCACATCACCACACCGCGTAAGCACCTTAATACTGACCTGGAGTTTTGAAAGTCAAGCAAATTTTAGAACAAAATAAACTAAAAATTGCTTATTCTTTACCTTTTGTGTGCTCAAGTCAAACCCCAAAAAGGTTTGTTGTGCATCCTGTTCCTGTTGCGGCATTTTTTGTTTTTTTTTTTGTTTGTTTTAAGTGTGTCTTATTCAATCCGCTTGTCTAATAATCACTGACAGACCTATATACCCAACAGTATCGTCACTTATCAGCACCTTGGGCTTGCTAATAAACTACCATCGACGATTTAGAGGCAGCAAATCCAACGTATCGAGGCTTAGCGTCAAAGTGAGTTAATATTCTTTCGTTGATAGGGCTGCCACCTTGTCTTAAAAATACATCCAAAATATATTCATCGTGAATGATGTGGAGCATCATTTCAATTTAAAATTTAACCTATATTAAAAATAATAGTTTTTACATGTACCCACTGAAAAATATGTTGGTTGACTTAGACAGCAGATACAAAAAAAAATATGCCACCTATAATTTTTCTTGTGCGTAGATTTATTTTTAATTTAACCATCGATTTTAACTGCTGAAATTTGAATTTTCAGCTATAGCAAAATATATTTTGCGATTATATATACATATTTGTTGACTTAATTATTTTATTGTGAATTTAAAACTCAGTCAATTAGATGATACAGTCATTTTGATTACCAGTTAAGCAGTATATTTTAAAAGTATATATATTTAAGAATATAACATTTAAATAAAAAATCGAAAACTACAATCATTTTATCGGTAAGGCATATTAAAAGTATATCGAAGCATATCAGTAGAATCATCGCTTGTACTTATCGCCACCTATCGATTACCATCTGACTCGTCTTTTTTTTAATATATTGACAATTAATAAATTATAACAGTTTAAATAAAAATGTCGCTAAACTACGAAGAAATGAGCTGGTCAGGTAAATATTTAAAATACCAGAACTGGTAGATAACTTATAAACTTTCTTTTCATTGATTAAATGTGCTTGACCCACTTGCTAACGTAAACTTTTGTATGTACAATATTAATGAAACAAAATTGAATATTACGTGGAATTAAACTTTCAGATGTGCGAGATCAGTTTAGAAAATGGCGCGAGGAGTCTGGGCGCCACAGTGAGGATGTGGTCCAATTGTGGGTAGCTGTGCTCGAGGACAAAGTCCACAAAACAGGCAACGAAAGACATTTGATACTCGAGCAAGTAATTGTTGCTGCATTGGATACCGCACGTTTTGACATTGCTACAAAATGTACCAAGCAGCTGGGTGCCGAATTCCCAGGTAGCTTGCGTGTGATGAAGTTTAAAGCAATGCGACTGGAAGCACTTGAACAGTACGATGCCGCCAACGAAGTATTAGATGCTATAATTGAGAAGGACGAGACAAATGCGGCGCCGCGCAAAAGGAAAATTGCTATAATGAAAGCACGCGGATTACGTTTGGATGCAATTAAGGAGCTTAATGCATATCTGAAGAAGTATAATATTATATTGAACATATTTGTAATTGAATTAATGTCAATTGGTATTTATAGATTCATGTCGGATCAGGAAGCATGGCAGGAACTCTGCAACTTGTACTTGGCCGAGGGTGAGTTCGGTAAGGCAGCCTTTTGCATGGAAGAGGTTCTGCTCCACAATCCCCACAGTCATCTAATACATCAGCGACTTGCAGACATCCGATACACTATGGTAATTGAGCATTGCTTTCAGGTCTTGTTTTATATCTAACACATTATAAATATCTTCAGAGTGGCGTTGAAAATATTGAAATAGCTCGCACGTATTACTCGCAAGCCATCAAGCTAAATCCGCACAATTTGCGAGCACTTTATGGTTTGTTTTTGTGCTGCAGCTATTTGGCAAACTCGAAGGCTGTTAGCTTGAAGCGTAAAGAGTCTCAAAAATTGGCACAATGGGCATTGGAGCAGGCCATGGAACATACCACAAGGCATTCGTCGATCAAAACCAATGACAAGTGGATTGCATCATTGGATTCAGCTTTTGGCAATCTGGAGATCAAGTCAAATTAATCAATAGCAATCAATAGCAATGCCGCTCTATTTAGCGTAGGTGCAATACCCGACAAAACGTATATTATTCCAAATATGCTTGAAAATGTGACTACTACTTTTTAAAGCACCAACCACTAACATATTCACGTAAATAATACACTTTCATGTCTTTTAATATTATAATTGCAATTCAATATGAATCAAAGTTTGTAATTTAACTTGGCAAATGCATATTTTGATTTTTAGTTTTCTTATGGTGTTTACCTCCATACCTAAATTAAAATCTTGTAAGCGCGTAAATAAATCTAGGAAAACGTATATGAAACATGAACTTTCAAATTTTGTTTATTAAATGAAAAGAAAAACAATAATTAATATTCAAGCTGACTTTGATGACACATCAACAAACATGTTAGTAAGATTTTGCAGCTTACTAATATTTTTGTTTGACCCAAAATACGATCATTATTTAAAAAAAGAACAAATCTTTTGAAACATGTTTCCTTCTTGATTACATAAAACAATGCGTTAGAAACTGCAAATTATAATTAAGTGTGCCAATATATATAAGCAATTATTGATTAATTGGTCTTAGATAGCTATAATAATTGAGATGGATAACTAAAAATAAAGGAGGTCAACAGAGATCCAACTGCTAAATGGTGGAAGATAAACCTTTTTCCGATTCTAGTCTCCCCCAAATGCGAGAATATCTAATTGTGTCAACACTCGGCACTTTTGGGGTCGACTTGTATTTGACTTATAATGTGAATGCAATGGTAGTTTAAAGAATCAGATCCAAGTAATTAATTTCAATCAAGCAATTATAAAATATAAAAATATTATGTATAACTGTCTATCTGTATACAAATTTAAAAGAAAAAAACCAATAAGCAAATTTCTCCGAAGTCCGACGCCCGGACTATAGCAGCATATTACTGGATGCGGCTCTTGACTCGTTCATCAGTGGAATATTGCCTATAAAGTGTATAGTATGATATATTTATTTATTTATGTATGTATGCATATCAGTTTGATGAGGAGCCACCCGGACTGTTCGCCTTTTTGCCAGACCTGAGTCGAAAAAGTTCCTTAAAGCTGAGCGTGGGTGACGTGCTCTTTGGCTTTTCAGATGTGCTGGTCGACTCATCTTGACCCTGCCCTGCCATAGAGACACACGAAGACGAGGGGACTGCTGCTGTTGTAAGATATCGGCTGTCAATCTCTGTTTTGGGATCTCGGTTGCTGAATGAATAACGCGAAATACCATCCACGAATTTGAGATTGGGTAGAGCTTGCAGTATATATTCGCGGGCATATGATGTGGGCGTGCCGGGGCCATGATTTTTGAACGCAGTCTGAATGCCTGGATTACCCATGCAGGAAAACTGTTCGAGCGCGGGACAATGGCGCTCTATTCTGTGTATCCAGTCTGTTATATTGCAAATATCGCAGTTGTTTATCCTGGAGGATTCGACATATAATATATATGTACATATGTATGTCTGTATGTATGCACTTACCACAATATTTTCAAATTGAGCATATAGGGGAATGTGTTCACGTCTAAATTACTATTGCGGTCCAGTATAAGCGTATGCAGTTCTTCGAAGAACAAAAGAAACTTTAGGTTCCGAAAGTTGTTGTAGCTGAGATCGAGGAATTTGATCTGTGGAGCAAATTTGTCAGCCAACTGTCGTGGAATGGTGCACAGATTTTCGTATGCCAATGAGATTCGATTGTCCTCCTCGAGAACGATGTCGGTAAAGCCATCTTCGCTGCCACAGGTGCTGTTCGATATAAACCCATTAAATGAGTACGGATCGGGCGTTATCATATTCTCTCCTGTAGCATACACGTCGTTTGAGTCGTTGTCTAGCTGAGGGTAAGGCGACAGCGATTCCAGTGACTGAATGTTGGCACACGTCTTCAAGATCTCTTGCAGGCGACAGTTGTTACTGGGCAGGGTATGGATGACCTATAAATGAAGATTATAGTTCAACGAATGAATGTGATAATAGCTACCTAGAAAGATCTTCGGAATGGGAGCGGCCAGACGTCGATGTTTCAGACATTACTGAGCCAAATGAAACTTTATATTACGAGAAAGCAAATCTATATTTATAAATGGCGTTTGTTTTCCCTCTGATTTGTTTCTCATTTATCAACTGCCTTGCTTGGCTGTGGGTTCGTTGGGCTCCAGGTCCAATGCTTGCAGCTGACTGGAAAAATAATCACGCTCCACTCGCACCCAACACAACAATAGCGCAGAGCAAGTGACAAAAGATTTTCGAGTCTTTCAGAGAAAGAATATAAATGTAAGTATACATACATACAAATGTGTGTGGATGTGTGTGTGCCTATGTGTGTGTGTGTGTGTTTGCATGTGTGTACGCAATCAAACATGTATGCAACCCAATTACGTATGTATGCATCAGTGGCGAGAATTTAGCTTTTTTTCAGCTGAAATTTTATGCGTTTGCCGAACGTTTGTTATGTTTTAGTTGAAACATATTTGTAACAATTTTTGTTTTATGTTGTACTCAAAAGAAATCTCAAATAATCCATATAATTGTGATGTACGTATTAATCTGTTCTCCTTTTTTCACAATAGCTTAAAATATTAATTATAAAAAAAAGCAAACTCATTTTGTTCTCAATTTTCTTTCAAATTATATAATTGCATATTTCAACGTGGTTTTTATTATTTGACTTCTATCTATTATGTTTTTACGATACGTACTTGTCAGCACTGTTAGGTACATACATACATATGTATGTATGTATGCATACCTCTGTGTTTACAATCGCGCTAATCGTAGAAGCATCCACACAAGCATATTTAGACAACACAACACAATAGAAGTAGGAGTAGCTTCTGATTAGCCAGAATTTCGTCTTTGTCTATACTCTACTTTTATTATGTAGTGCGTACGCTCAAATAACTGGCGAATCGACTCTATGTTTTATAAATCGGTGTTATTACCCGACTAAGAGATACCCTGACAGACATTTATATATATATATATATATATATATATATATATATACATATATTGTATATGTAAAGGGTGTTTTTTTTTAGAGGTATAGAACTTGTTAAAAAAAAAAAACACAGAAAAATCAATAAAATTACCACAATTTTGGCTTTATTTACTTACAAAGTCGATGACATTTAGTGTTTGAATACAATTTCGGGCATGTGACCATCGCTGCTGCCTCTTAAATAGGACATCCGATCAGTCCAATTTGTTGGTTTGAAGAGTGTCGGTTTTGAAGACATATGGGCCAATGACGCCTCCAGCATGCAAACCACATCAAACAGTAATTTTTTGTGGTTTCAATGGTGCCTCAAGAGTCTCATGTGGATTGCTCTCACTTCAAAACCGACCATTGTGTTTGTTTACATACCCGTTATGAGCTGCTCAGATGGACCATTATGCGCACCGTAATATGGCCGAAGAGCTCTATAAGTTTGGCGAATAGATCGCGAATTTTGGAAGTAAATTTCCACTATTTGTAAACGTTGTTCAGGCGTAAGTCTGTTTATGGTGATTTGCCAAAGTATACTGAACAAAATAATCTAAGACAGTTGCCTAAAATAACAGCTGATTTCACAGTTATCTCTGTCGAAAGTTCTATACTTCTATAAAAAAAAACACCCTATACATATATACCTTATGGGTTCGGCCAGGCTTATTTCTGCCTGTTACATATGTACATACATACATTTGTGCACATCTTTTATACCCTAAACAGTATTATTCAACCGAGTACCATCACCTCATACATATATACAACATACATACATACATATGTACATACATACATACATACATACATACATACATACATACATACATACATACATACATACACACATACATACAATATTTTGCACTTCTTCCTAAGTGTTCCTCAATATACTGTGGTTTTTATGAAAAATCCGTATTACTGCCCATGAGTCTTTATGAATGCAAATCATTTCGTCGCTATTGAAGCTTTAAACATGTAATTTTAATATACTCGTGTGTATCATTTGTCTAGCAACGTGTCAAGATTGTTGTACACGCACGCATGGAATGGCTTATCGACTGTAACTATTTATGGTGCTGTTAACACTAGTAGGAACTTGAGTTTTAAATAAATATTCGTGTATATCAAAATTTATTATGGGAGACGTGCAAATCGGTAAAAAGCGTCTCTTAACTTGTTGTCTTGTTAGGTTCCTCAACAGATCAATACGAAACAAATATGTCTACTACCACAATTTGGCAGGTTGATTATGGTTGGTCCTCTCTATAAATCAATATAAAACAAGTAGGAACGTTGCAGTCGGGCGTTACCAACTGCAGAATACTCATTCACGGTCCAAGCCATTTTCTGATTTGCCACGCCCCGAATGGGCGTAGATATATCCACCATATCTTTTTGATCTTGGGTTCTCATTCCGAGTATACGTTTTAAATTTCAAGCACTTTCTAGCACTTTAACTAACAGTGTTTCAGACATACTAGAAAATGCATTTTTCGATTTGCCACGCCATTAGTGGGCGTATCGAGAAAATCTTCACACTTAATAATTCGAGGGTATACACGAGTGTATACGTTCGAAATGCGTTCATACTGACAGACGGACGGACATCCAGACGGACATTGCACAAACCCAATATACTCATTTCACTTTCTTGAATGAGTAATAAACGTAATAACAAACGCTCACTTTGAGTTTGAAAACTCTTTCATAGATTGACAGCTAGAATCGCCATGTATTTTATGTTGATTCCTGCTGTACTCCTCTCTTGATGGACATACATATGTACGTGTTTATACTCTGAGCTCATCGTTAAAGAAAAGGCTGACCACATAACATTGTTCATTTACGCATGTCGGGCTACGCTACTGTTTTCCAAACTCTATAGCTTGCCTGAGAAGTTGTTTAAAGTGGGTCTTAATGATATGTTCAGGTCACGAATATGACATGTTAACATGTACATATGTGTTAAGAGCCAACTACTTATCAATGTTAATTAGGACTTTGGTGGGCATGAGGATGCGATACAAAAACGGGTTTCAAAAATATAAAGTTTTATATTGATTTTTACTGGTTTAATATGAGACTGACAGGGCTACATCAACTCGGCTATACTCATTATCATATGTATATATATACATATTTACTGCGATGACTGATTCGGCAAGGAAATCTTCTGAAAATTCCATATGTACTTTTATTTTCAATTTTTAATGGGTCATAGTGATAAATGTACTATTTATTACGTAAAGTTTGTAGAAAACAAGTAAGAAAGCTCTAGTCGGTGGTGCCCGACTAGGAGATCTTCAGAACATCGCCCGATGTGCGTTTTAAAATATACTTAATTATGTATTTATTAAAGGAGATAAAATGTAATCTTGTGAAATAAATAAATTATAACAAAAAAAATAACAAAAACCAAAATTGTATACAATCAAAATAACATGATTTCAATAACGTTTTTAATCGATAACCATAAAACAGGAATAGTTATCGATTTTTTAAAACAAACTTGATATGCGCGAATTTTGTTACTGCTCATTTCGAGTATCAAGAGTCAAATCTCTTCTTCTTTATTTGCATTATTTCAATTTGCTGCTGCTTTTCTGCGTAGTTAGTATTTCACAAACATTTTTATTAGAAATGAGATGACGTAATAATCTTAACCTGGTGCTGGCTTATCGTAGGTTCAAAAATATAATATTATAATTAACATATTATTTATTTTACGAACTATTTTGATTATTTAGATATTGTGTGTGTTTGTGTATGTGTTATGTACATATGTACATAACTCGTGTGCTATACAGGGACCTACAAAAAATTCAAGTATATAAAAATTCGTCTTATAGGTTCTGAGATCGACGCGTTCATACATACGGATTGACGTACAGACAGACGGACGGAGAGGGCTAAATCGACTCAGCTCGTCGTCCTGATCAAGAATATGTATACTTTGTGGTGTCTGCCACGCCTCCTTCTGCCTGTTACATACATTTGACACTTTAACAAAAGCATTATACCCTCATTTGCCATTTCAGGGTATACAAACTTCGTTAAAATTGATGACAGGAACAACCCCTATAACAGCTTGTGTTAAAATTATTGCAATGCCTAATACATATACATATGTACATACATATGTGTGTAACTATCTGCAGGCAAAGTAAAAAACGACATTGGTACAGCTCAAAACTAATTGTACCATAGTGTTTGTGTACATTTAAGAATGTGTGTACCTATGAAAATATGCACTGCATGTGTGTGTATACATACATATGTATGTATGTATGTATATGTATATGTGAGCAGAGCCAGCTGGTTTGGCTAGCTATCGTAAAAAGAATTGTACTATGGAGCCGAGCCTCCAAACAGCTAGTTTCGGTCTTTCGCTCTTTTTTACTCGCTCGCGCTTGCTCGCCCGCTCGCGGTTAGCGCTGGGGCCTCGGCCGCTCTAGCCCGGCTGCTATAGATACAATGGAGCGAGGCAGCGACAGTCTGTGTCTATGCTTAGACCTCGATAGTTGGGCGCGGCAAGTAGTGCATGTTAACGTGGTCGCACGAACAAAAATCCAAGATCGACTTCATCGGCGACGACTGGCTTCCACCCCCCTCTCAACTACCTACAATAAAGCACCTTGCACTCTCTGACTGCGAGAGCGGTGTGGGCATGTGTGCGTGCAACAGCTGTTGACAAATTATTGAGTACTGCTTGGCCTCAGTCGATTTTCGTGTTGTAAAATCAAAACGGTAATAACAGAAAAACATCAGGTCATATTTGTGAAAATGTGTATGTGTGTGTGTGTGTGTGCACTTATATATATTTGTGTACATTCACACATACATATGTACATGTATACAACGCGTAAATAATCAGAAATGCATTTGAACCAATAACAATATGCAAAATAATAATAATATTTTGATTGCCATGTTGTGCTACACAGCGATTAACATAATTTGATGGTCGCGCCATTTTTATATACATAAATACGCATTTATATACATACATACATACACTTAAAAAAATTACAAAGTATTATAATATTTGAAACAGAAACTTTTTAAATATTATATTCCTTAATTTAAATACGAAGTAGAAGTATAGCCAATTAACAAAGATACTAATTGTCTGTAAGCAACTATAGAGAAAAAATCAATATTATTCACATATATTTACATATGTATGTACATATGTACACGAAATTCTAGCTACGGAATGGATTTCAACTTTTGAAAGACAAAACGTACCATTCGGTGACAAAAATATCAAATGTACCATTGAATAAGCAAAGTACCTACATTTGGTACATGTACGGAAATCGTACACACATAACAAACATACAGACATAACGGCATACACATGTACATATGCACAAGTATGCAGCGGAATACGTCAATACGTTATAATTTAAAACAATAACCACGTTCGCGTGTAAATATGAAAAATACTATATATGTAAGTATTTTTGTACATACAAACAAATGTACATATGTACATACATATATGCATATACTACATACATACATTGATTAATTACCCTAAAGAGGTATTTGTACGCTTATCAAATGATGAGGCTGGCGCGTGTTTCGCTTTTATGAATTTTTGTGCTAAATTCCAGTTTTTATGAACTATTTCAGCATAGTAGATGAATTACAGTAAAATACTAAACTAGTGGATGTTACTATGCATACGTCCATTTAATACACGGTTTCATACATATGTACTTATGTTATTATATAGTTAGCTTCAGCTATTGAAGTATGTACATATATCTTTAAAAGTTTAAGACTGTTTTTGGTGATAGTTACGCCACCTTTTTGGTTAGCTTATTGGAGTCTTCACTGTGCGCTCTTCTGCTCGATCAGCTGATACAAAAAAGGGAGGGAGAGAACGTGTTCATTGATTGAAGCTAACTTTCCAGCTGCCGTTTGTCGTTTCCTTCTTCGTAAATCTTATCAACAGTGCTAGCAACAACAAAGCTACTTATAGTATGACTACGTTTATGTATGTATGTATATGCGTATGTATGTGTGTATACATATACTATACAGAGTATAAGTAGCTACTTACATACATACAATACATACATATGTATTGGTTTGCTTCAAACGAAGTAAACAAATACAATTTTTATTTAATGGTGGGTCAAATAAGCTGTGAGCCACTGTACATATGTACATATGTATTGGATTGCTGCAAACGAAGTAAATAAACAAATACAATCGATGCAATCGATACAATTAATCCCAAACACAAAGTAAATAAATGATTTATTAATATACAATATAATTTGAAAGTTATATGCATTTGTACAAACATATGTTTTTCTTATATGCACATGCATCTACTGCCCACTGCATAAGTGGATACAACACTTATATATGTACATACATACATACATACATGTATTTATGTACATACACAGTGTACACGAGCATGCAGTTGTCTCAAAGTCCAGAGACTTTATTTGACTCGTGAGTATTCGTCGTTAACTGAGGCACATACTGTGTGTGTATGTGTTATATACTGTTCTGTCATCGACCAAAGTTTTTCGAGCGATATGTGCTAAAAAATCGCAAAAACAAAAACAAATATAACGTGTAGAACAACAACAATAAAACCGGCATTGTTCAGTGCTAAACAAAGGAAAAAAACAAACAAATCAAATGCCAAAAGTCAATGCGTGGAGACACATACATACATACGTGTGTGTACATGTAGTAGAAATATAAATTATATATGTATGTACATATATAAATACATATCTTTTGAAATATGTACATATACATAAATATATTTACATTATACATTTTTATTTTGTTTGTCGTCCTGAAGGACTAAAAGTTATAGCATTGGGAAACTGGAAATTGCTGTGTGCGCTAAGACTTTCTTGACTCACTGTACAAACGCACACACAAACATACATACACACATGTGTACATATATCTAATTTGTTTATTTAACTTAATTGAAAGAATGAGTTATTATTGGTGTTTAAATGAAATCTAAATGTCTTAAGGGTAATGCTATTATATTTATTTTATTTATACATACATATGTATATTGATTGATGATTAGAAAAATAGTGAAATTTGTTCCACGATAATACGTCATACGATATTTGTAGGTATTAAATTTAAAGCCTATACAAATGGTTCTGTGACACTGTGACTTGCTTGTGAAATGTATTTAAAGCAAAAAATACTAGTACAAAGAGATTTCAGCTTCTACAATTGAGATCGTCTTACGTCATGGACATCATTGAGATTGTAGCTATCAATGAGCATCTGTTTTCTGAACGCTTTGTTCCAATTTCAAGTTAGACGTTAATATAAATAAAATACAAATCAATTTGTGGTACATTCCCATCAAAATCTTCGTAATTTTTTTCAAAATTATAACATTTTAGCATATTTCAAAAGACTAATTTTACAAAATTTTTGTAATATCATTTCTATTTAAAATATTGCAATACTAGCTGCATTTTTATCTTAGCAATTAGCAGGTCATTTTCGGATTATTGTATTGTTATCAGTTAGTGGCATGTCAGTTAGTGGTAGCTTCATAGAGAAATGACTGTACTGCACCTAACCAAATATACAAAACTTGTTTCAATAAACATACATTAAACAAGTGAAACTGGATTTATTGACTTGACTGGCTAGTTTTTAGTTTCGGTCTATTTGTATATGTGTGTGTGTTCCTTCTGTGTGCTGTTGATATGAAAGTTATATGGTTAAGACTTAGAAATTATACTCCCAATTGTATTGATGCTAATATGGAATCTAAACGATTATTCCGACGATTTACTATTGCAGTTAAATACTTGGAATTTGAAATATTGTACATATTCGTATGTGCCAGATGAAAATGTCAGGCTCATACATACTATATATCACTAAAAAATATTTAACTATATTATATAGCCTGAAAGTGGTTTACTGTTGACATCAGTTACAAATCGTTCTCGGATTGTTAGCCCGAGTGTATGTTCCGGATTTTGAGCAAAACACCATACATTCAGATCCGATGCGCCACGACCCCCAGTAGGCGTAGACATGAAATTTTTGGCCAGTCATTAAAAACGGTCTAAGGTAACGTAACTTCAAAACTTGGAAGCTTACGCTCCGTAACAATTATTTTTTAGTCATCTATAGAAGAGAAGTAACTCAATTATCTAATTTTGAAGCTTCTAGCTCTGAAACTTAGAGAAACTTTTTGGTCTTCGGTTGTCAACGCGAGTATAAGTTCTAAATTTCAACGCTCTAGCACTTCAACTAATAGGGTTTCAGATATACTAAAAATTGCCCTAGTGGGCGTAATTCGAGGGTATACACGAGTATATGTTCCAAATTTCAGGTCTCTAGCTTCAATAGAGGCGAAATGGTTTGCGTTCATACGGACAGACGGACATTGCACAAAACCAATATTACGAATTTACTCTGTGAATGAGTATAATAATTCACTTCGTGAATGAGTTTAATTATTCACTTCGTGAATGAGTATAAATATATTGTATATTTGTATAGTCCAGCGTTACATATAAAGTTGTGTAGAAAACATGGCAAATTCGTGTTTGTTATATAGTTTTACAGAATCGAAACGAGTATTATGCAACCGGTACCAAGTGTCTTTGAAATTTTGATGTGCTCGCTTTATCGAAATAAAATCGAATACTTATTGATTAGGTGAAATACATTTTATGGAAAACTCAATTAATATCTTATTAGCAAAGTATTAACTTTCGCTGATACTACGCAACAGAATTTCTTGTGAGTCATAAATTATTCGCTTTTGGCATATTATCGCACCTGTCAATATTCTACAATTGCCTAGACCTTGGCACAGCCGCTGTCTTGCTGGCTCAAGAACAAAATCGATGATTGGCTGGCGTCACGTGAATGTAAATTTTTGGTAACAAACGTAGAGAAGGGTGGACCTTATACACTTTATACGCCACGTACTTGAGTATATACTATATATGTGAAAACAGCTAAAAAATAGAACGAGATTTTACATATTAACTTTTTTTTTTTAATGTGATCTAGGTGACTTGTGCATGCTGTCATGTTTTTCAATTAGATACTGAACTAGTCGAGAATACTAAATTCGATTCGGTCGTACTTCACATAGTTTTCAGATTTATTTTCCATGAAAGTAAAATTCATTGAAGGTTATTGCAACGTACAGTCACTGAATAACAATTACAACTTTTTTATAATCCAACCATACAACTATACTATATGCATATTAATCTATTTTAATTAATTTATTCTTTCAGATTATTTTCAATTGTAGAAAACACAAATTGTGAAATGACTGGATCAGGTGAGTATACCCATAATACCAACGACCAAAATAAATATGTTTTATTAAGATATTAAGGACATTGAGGTTATAAGAATATCAGGACATAGACTTTGTTCTTCAAGATCTAAAGATAAACTCAGTGTCTAAAGATAAACCAAACTTTCTTGCTTTTCTCAAGGAATAATTTTTGTGAAAGTGAAATGAGTATATTGGGTTTGTTCAATGTCCGTCTTGCTGTCTGTCCGTCTGACCGTCTGTCTTCTGTAAGAACGTAAACCATTTCGCCGCTATTAAAAGCAAACCGTAACAGTTTTTTTATCTCCTAAAGTTTTAAAGCTAGAAGCTTCAAAATTGGATAATTGGGTTACTGGTGACCTCTTTACCAATGACCCAAAAATAATTGTTACGCCCCTTTGGGGCGTGGCATACCGAAAAATAGATATATGTATATATATACAATATGTATATGGGCGTGGCAAATCAAAAAATGGAGCTGGTAGCGTTTGGGTCGTGAATGAGTATTCTGAACAAGTAAGAGTGCTCTAATCGAGACTGCTCGAATATGAGATACCCTGAACTGACTGCGCAGTTTAAGCAGAGACTGCGCTTGGGCTACAGTATGGGAAATATTATGTAAACTTATTTGTTGAATAAGTTTTCTTCTAGATGGACTATCATTATCAAACTTTTCTTGAACTTTCTCTCTGACATTGACAATGACATTGATATGTATGTATTTGCCAAAGCACAAGTCTCTAGTATTTTTAATACGTTTTTTTCAAATTAGGGGGGAAGTGGGCGTGGTATCCAAAATCCAAAAATTACAAAATGTAAATCTAAAATCTATAGCTTTTACTGTATTCAAGTTACGCTTAGAAAACGAAGCAAAATGATCGATTTTCATCGATAATAAGGAAGTGAGTTATCGAAAAAAAATGATAAACTCGTACTGCGTAGAGTATACACGACTATACATTTCAAATTTTATCTCAAGCTTTTGTGGTTTACGAGATTGCTGCGTTCACACGGACGGACGGACGGACGGACGGACGGACGGACGGACGGACGGACGGACGGACGGACAGACAGACAGACAGACGAACAAGGCTATATCGACTCAGCTCGTCGAGCTGGTCAAGAATATATATACTTTGTGAGATCTGCCACGCCTTCTTCCCTTATTTCCCATTTTCAATGGGTTCAGGGTATGAAAAGCATATAAAATCGGTTTACTATGTCAACAGGATCTTTGTATATTATTACTTGTATCTAAGGTTTGGTTTAATCTGAACACTTTTCAATTATATTTGCAGTCCACGATCCAAAATGGAGCCTGGAGCGACGCGAATCTTCAGGCCATTTGGTGTGGCGTAAAGAGTCGCCATCATCAAAGGTACGATTTCGATTCGATGTGGAGGTTTTGGAATTTGAAAAACACCCAAATGAAGAGTTGGATCCCAAAGACGATAACTTCTCGGTCACAAACCTATCCACAACAATTGCCCTCTGTGCCACATGTATTGCCGTTGTAGCTGCCTCCGTATTCCTGCCCTGGTACCTTATGGAGAAGGTCGGCGCGATTTGAAAGCAGTACGTTCGCATACATATCTCTATTCATATGTATGTGCATTGTGTATCATTGACGGTATTAAGTAGCTTTATGTACATAGAAAGGCGTAGATTTAAGTAATATTGTGTAATGTGTAAATACGAATGTAAATAATGCGTACATGTTAATAGACTCAAATCTAAGGCATTAGTGGCAAATTAATTAAACAGACTGTTTTTAATGAAATCAAATCATTTCGATTTTTAATTATGTTAGTACAAACAAGCAATGTTTTTATAGACAACAATTATAGTGCGCTAATCGCAGTTATCGAGCTATACTTATAATCTATTTAATCTCTGCAATTGATGTTGTAGCCAAACACAGTGCGATGTTGTGATAATATTTATATAAGATAAGAATAAATTGTTGATCGACATAGCATAAATGGAATTTTATCAAAATTCAACAAACTGTTTGAAATGATTTATTGAATTGATTCCTTGTGATTTATCATTATTTTATTTTATATATTTATATTACAATGCTCAACCCAATTAAGTAGGTCTACGAAAATTTCTAGTACATTCCAAATCTCAAAACCATTTTCTCAAAGTGTCAAAAAAACACATTTTGTCTTTAAGCTCAGTAATTTCCAATTGTGCTAAACTTAAGATTGGACCTACTTATGTTAGCTTATGTTTTATATTATCAAGTAGTGTTAGCCATAAATTCTTCATTTGTGGTAAATTTTTTAATTACATTTACATTTTACATTTAAAACAAAAACCTTTCAAATTCATATCAGTTTAGTAATATGAAAGCATAAAAAAAGTTTAACTTTGTCATTCTGTTTTGTATTATTGGCGTACGTATAGAAAACCGCCGTTTTGCCATAGGTAGGTCCAGCATTGCAAATTGTTAATCAGATTTGATACATAGTCATCTGAAACGTCTGTCAACAAATTGCTTGAATCTGGCTTGTCTATTTTTACTAGGCTTTGTTTTGTTCGTATGCGAAAATGGCGAAAATCGAGCAAAACAAGGGTCATTTGCGGGAGGTGTTGCTTTTTGCATTTCATTCGAAAAAAACCATGCAGCTCAGGCGCATCGAATGATTGCAGAAACTTCTGGTGACAGTTGTATTACTGAAAGAACGTGCCGGGAATGGTTTAAATAGTTTAAAAACGGCGAATATGAAGTAACAAGCAAGGAGCGTCCCGGGCCCGTGAAAAAGTGGTCCCTGGTGTGACCAGCTAGGCGTAATTTACTCTGAACTCTTGAAACCAGGCGAAACCATTACAGGAGCACTTTATCGGACACAACTAATGCGTTTGAGTCGAGTGTTAAAAGAAAAACGCCCGTAATACTCAGAAAGACACGACAAGCTGATACTTCTGCACAACAACGCTCGGCCACATGTTTCCTAGGTAGTGAATCCATACCAGGAAACTTAGAAAGGGGACATCCTACTCCACCTACCGTACTTTCCTGATATCACCCCTTCGGATTTTTAGTTATTCCGATTGATGACGCATAATCGGGCTGAACACCACTTTCGTTCTTTCGAAGAAGCCAAAACTTTGATCGCTTTGTGGATCGCGACAAAAGACAAACAATTTTTCAGACGAGCAATTCAAAAGCTGCCAGAAAGATGGGAAAAAGTTGGGCCTAGCGATGGAAATTATTTTGAACAATGAGTATGCAACGATTTTTTTACAATGGTGCCTCAAATTATCCTCAAATTACCCTTTCATTTCGAAATTATAATTTATGATCGGATTTTTATACTCATTCACGAAGTGAATTATTATACTCATTTACGAAGTGAATTAGTATATTCGTTTTGTGCAATGCCCATCTGTCCGTATATACGCAAACCATTTTGCCGCTATTGAAGACTTGAAATTTGGAACATATAGTCGTGTATGCCCTCAAATTATAAAGTGTCAAGATTTTCTCGATACGCCCACTAGGGGCGTGAAAAATCGGACAATGAATTTTCCGGTATGTCAGATACCCTGTTAGTTGGACTGCTAGAGCGGTTAAATTTGAAACATATACTCGCGTTGACAACCGAAGATCAAAAAGATATGGCGAATGTATCTACGTCCATTCGGGGCGTGGCATATCGGGTAAAACTGTATATTGTACAGTTTTAAAGCTAACACGTGAATTACTGTAAATGTCTTCTTAAGATCGATGAAAAATTATATATCCCCACTCATTAGGGCGTGGAAAATCGGATTTGAGTTAATAGTGATTTATACGTATTCTTATATATCTAAATCACTATTAATGCTAGAGATTTGAAATTTATAATATTTATTCGGGTTGACAATCCAAGATCAAAAAGATATGGCGGATATATCTACGCCCATAGAGGGCGTGGCAAGCCGTAAAAGTTTATATCTCCTTAAGTTTTGAAGCTATAAGCTTCAAAATTAGATATTTGAGTTACTGGTGAATTATTTGATCGATGACTAAAAAATAATTGTTACGCCTCTTTGGGGCGGGGCTTACCGAAAAATATTCTGTAATTTCCACATTTTTGGAGCGTGAGCTTTCAAATTTTGCAGTTACATTACCTTGGACTATTTTTAAGGAAACGCCCACTGGGGGCGTGGCACATCGGATCTGAATAAATAGCGTTTTGATCAAAATCTGTTACATTTTTAGCAATATTAATGCCAGAGACTTGAAATTTGGAATGTACACTCGGGTTGACAGCCCGATAACAAAAAGAAAAGATATAGCTATTCCCATAGGGGAAGTGGCAAATTGGGTATTTTCTAAAGTTTTAGAGCTAGAAACTCCAAACTTAACGACTAAATTACTGTTATATCCTCTATTGATTAGCCAAAAATGATTTATATAAACAGATATATACCAATTGGAAAGTGGAGCTAGTAGCGTTTGGGACGTGAATGAGTATTTTGCAGTCGGTAACGCCCGCCTACAAAGTTCTTACTTGTTTTTATTAGTTTTTCACACCCAACATCCTAGAAAGAAAACATTCCGATATACCTCTTTCCGCTCTCTAGTTGGCGATATATTCTTGGTATCGCTTAATCTGCATAGACAACAGAGAATCGCTAGCCAAACTTGAATGCTATACTTTTCTCCGATGTGTTACACCTCTAGTGGTCATATGTATCAAATCTTTCCATTATAGCACATTTGTCAAAATATTAAAAGCAAAGAAGAAAACCCGATACCTCCACTTCACTGTTCCATCGCCAACTAACAAATCTAAATTAAAATAGCAACTGACAATTTAAACACAATTTAATCGAAATTACGATTCTAAGAAGGGGTAAGAATACACGAATTTGAATGTACATATCTATGAGTGCAGATGTGTAGGAAAAATGCATACGCTTGGTGCTGCTTCCCAACGAATTTCAAATTTCAAAATTTCAAAATTTTCTGTATACGATCTACGAGCTTTATTGAATATTTGTCAATTGAGCAAATATGAAAACACTTTGACATTGGCTTCATTTGCAATCTTCAATTTAAAGAATTTGGTAAAATTAGGTATCCAAAATGTTAAAAAAATCAAAATTGCATTAAAATGTACATAAATCTAAACGCAAAATTTGGAGACTTTAGGTACAGAGATGTACGAATATAAAATTAAACGGAAATAGGTATCGATTTTTTTTTAACAAACTCGATCTGCGCGTGCTATATAGGGTCCTACAACATTTCAAGTCTCTAGGTCTTATAGGGCTGAAATCTACGCGTTTATACATACGGACAGACGGACAGACGGACGGACGAACAAACGGACGGACTAAATCGACTCAGCTCGTCTCCCTGATCAAGAATATATATGTATACTTTATGGGGTCTGCCACGCCAACTTCTGTGTGTTACATACATTTTAGCAACACCATTATGCCCTGATTTCCAATTTTCAATGGGTTCAGGGTATAACAAAGTAATAAAAACTCCATAATAAATATTTATAAAACACAATGAACGGTAGCACCTAAAAGTGGATTGAATTTTACAAGGAACTACACAATAAAACGTTATAAATGATTAGGGACTATTTGATTTCTATTTCATCCCCATCTCATCCGAGCATTCGGGCTGAGCGGGCCATTTTGCAATGCATTTAACCCCCACAGCGGGACTTGACCCATAGCTAGTGCGCAGCATCCGCAGCGTTATTTGATGGTGGATGATTCATTGCGGGCTCTTTATTAAATTCCCTCCATTTTATGAACATGCTAAAAGGTATATGGGCGTCTAATTAAATATCTTTGCAGTCAAGCCATTGGGCATTAACAGCTAAAATGGCGGAACGGCACGTAGTTAATAAAATTAATGAGCAACCCTAAATAGTCCAGGTCTTCATAGTCAGCTAACAAGAATTCGCTAAAAACAATTTTTCTTAATTTGAGATAAGCATACATTTAAGATAATGAAATTAGGATATATACAAACATTGATTACGATTAATCATTTAGATTGAAGAAATCAAATTTAATAAAAATATAAAAAATGAAAAAACTATTCAACAAATCACATCACACATCGAAATTCATAGGTTGTCATTTCACTGAAGGATAAGCAATATTCAGAGTGTTTCCTTTATTTCCTATCAATAACAAATGAAAGCGTTGCAGTCGTTCATCAAATATCAAATACATCAATATTTATACCCTGAACCCATTGAAAATAGGAAATCAGGGTATAATGGTTTTGGTAAAATGTATGTAACAGGCAGAAGGAGGCCCCTGCGCGTGCTATAGATCGAGTTTGCTTAAACAAAATAGATAACTATTTTAGTTTCAATCTTATCGATTTAAAACTTTATCGAAATTCAGTTATTAAATTATATCTCTTACGTCTTTGCAATTAGAGTCTCTAAAATTTGTATTTAGTTGAATGTATATTTTATACAGTTTATATTTGTTGTTCGTCTTACATTTTAAAAAAACGTATTTCGAATACTAGAGACTTGTGTTTTGGCAAATAAACACATATGAACGACATAATCCCGCTCTGAAAGTTTGATTGAGAAAGTAAACCTACAAAGAAACTTATTCAACAATGAAGTTCCCATAATACTTGTATAGGCATATTGCAGCCCAAGCGCAGTCGCTGCGTAAACAGCATAGTTAGCAAAGCGCGTGCTTATGCGTGCGTATGTTCGTATGTGTGTATGCATTTGTTGCTTGTATATGTGTATATGTATATGTATGTATATGTAAAAGAATCATAGAATGTTTGGAATATCGGCTCTTCGCAGGGTTCAGGGGATCTCCTTACTTGTTGTTATATTAAGAGTGGTCTATCATATATATGCCTATCTGTGTATCTTCCACAAAAACATAGATACATATATTGTAGTTTTTTTCTTTTCGATTTGTAAGTAAATGTAAGTTTTGATAAACGAATAGAATTGATACAGAACAGTATATTCTGTTCCGATAGGACGTAGAGCAGCTCAACATTAACTCATCTGCCACCTCCACTGTTAAGATAGAGATTTACTCGTTTTGTAGATATAGGCTTAGATATATTTTTTATAAATGTCCAATTGAGAGTTATTAAAAGCATCCTAAATATTGTATTGTAGTTAATGTTTACAATAAATATATGGGTTGGAAAAATCTTTACACTTTTTGAAACGAGGTTAGACAAGACTGTACATTCAAGTTTCTTGCTTCAGTAGTCTCATGAAGACAAACGGTCATACAACTAGAAAATAATTCCTAATGTTTGAGACCGCTGAAAAGGGGCTATTGGATCGAACATGTATGACAGACTGATAAAGAATTTGCTGAAACTCAAGCTGCACCGCCAAAGGTTTTCTAGGGCATGGGAATGCCACCAAAACAAGGTAATTGGTTTCAGGGTGAGCTCAACCCGAATATTCATTGCAAAGAGCTAATCGTTGACGGATCGGATTGAGTTACTATAAGTCTTACGAAAGTATTACAGGCAAAAGACATCATAAATTATCTTCCCGAATTATTGTGCATGGATAAGTTTCCTGAAGGACTAAAAACATGTAGGTGTTTCAGGTGAATAAAATAAAATATTATTGCAAAAGTCAAGACTATTTGTCTGATATATGTACATATCTCGTTCATTTATTTGCTTTTGGTTCAATATCTGCGTACGTCAAAAGCCCAATTGATTTTGATAATTGGCATAACCACAATATGAGTCAAGTCAAGTTTTGATAAGCGCGCGATTCGAGCAATTCGAATAGTGAAGATTCCCCTGCCATCTAACCGATCTCAGATAGAGAGCAGACGAGAGAGAGAGAGAGAGAGAGAGAGAGAGAGAGAGAGAGAGAGAGGAGAGGCAACACCGAAGAGCGATAATAGCTTTAAGTAAGATAAGATGTTTATTTCTGTTGGTCCGCTTTGTGCATGTGAATGTGTGTGAGCAATTTCTCTGCCCGGTTAGTTGTTGCATTCGCTTTGCGTTCTTTATTTGTATTATTGCTTTATTTCTGAACGATCGCTCTGCTCCCCATAAACATAAGCAGTACCAGTTGCTGTGAATCAGTTTGTTGTTTGCGGCAGACAAGAGCGCACGAAGGCATCGCGGGATTCGGCATTCCACATTTCGCACTTGACCCAGTAACGGTGACGTAGACAACGACGAAGACAAGTGTGAAGAGGGAGACTGAGAAGGAGACGGACATCCAGTAGCTGTGACGTATTCAACGGTCAAGACAAGAGTCAGACGCAGAAGGAGAAGGAAAAGGAGACGTAGAGAAGAGTAGCTGTGACGTAGACAACAGCGAAGACGAGTGCGAAGAGTGCGATACAGATATAGTGAAGTGCCTTAGTTCAATTGTGCTGAGATCTTAATCAAACCGCGCTGGTGCTGTGTAGAGCTTTAGCTTTTTCAGGCCATATCTAGTCAGTGTTCTGATCGCCACAGTTATTGACGTTGGTATTCCCCGACCCGTTCAGTCCGTCACGTGCTTCGTTGTGTACGCTTCACGCTTTACGCTTGACGTTTTACGCTTTAAACAGCTGATTAAAAATAAGCAAAAAGTAAAAACAAAAAAAAACAAAAAATATACAACGGCGATTGTTGACAAACTTGAAATACATTGTGCATAGAACCAGTTTTTTCATTGTCTATATGTGAGTGGATCGAAGGTCGATAGCCCCAACGATGTTAGTATTCAATATTCATTCTATCATTTTCAGTTAAACGTGTCTGCACAATGAGTAAAATGCCGGAGACAACATTTGCCGACCTGAGCTTGGCCGATAAGGTAAATAAATTCTGCAACTAATTTGCTGCGTTCTTCGACTCATTAAAGTATGCAAAACAAACGTGAAACTAAAAGTCTTGATTATAAAATATTTGGCAAATGAAACTATCGAGTAGCATACATATGCATGTATGTATGTGTGTATCTCTATGAATGTGTCATGTGGCTGTCAAGAAGAGCACACACACAGAGAGAAACAAGTGCGAACGAGTGCAGATGACTGCGAGATACTCTGGGCTAAGAGGCCGACAGCTGTTCTATAGATGTTCGCTGCATGGCAGCGCAATTAATATACTTATCTGAGTTAATATACACTTCAATCACTCTAATAAGTAAACAAACAAAACAATTCCATTTGACTTGCGCAAAAATAGCATAATTTTCTTTCATTTGTGCGGGCGAATATCACAATACATTAAAGCCAATATGCTAATTTCTCATCGCGAACAGAGCATTGAAGCTATTTACAAGTGCTGCGAGTTGATATAAAGAACAAGCTCTACATGCATATGGGGGTTGATGATGTATTTACAACACACAGACATATGTATATACATACATGCATACATACATACAGAGAGACATAGCATATTGAACATTTACGAAGACGTACACACACATATGTATGTACATGTGTGCAGGTGTGTGTAGGTGTGTATCCATATCTAATTGTGAACGTGAATGTGTGCGAATGTTTATTGAAGACGGCTATGGAAATGTACACAAGTTAGTTAGCAATTGGGCTGGGATACAAATGCAAAGCACACATTTGCGGAATTGATTAATTTGTTCGTTTACTTAAATATTGGCATGTGATTCTGGGAGGAGGCGATGCTTGCTCCGCTTAACGATTACACAGCGCCAATTGACGCTGTGAATTATCAACGATGCTCTAAGCGATGCCAATTACCACCTGCTGCGAGCTGCGAGCTGCGAGCTGCGACCTCTGTTCATTTTGTTGACAACTCTAGATTCCAATAAATTCATTGAAACTCCCTTCGTAGCTTAGTAGCCAAATACTGCGTACATGAAACTAAAGATTTTCTTCTTACAATAGACAGCAGTGAAGAAATCAAGTATTGAAGCTCGTCGGTTTTCCGACGTATCCACATGTTCCTTTAGTTCGGGTAAGTGAGCATAAAGAAGCTATTGATGATCATCTAACTGTTGCTCAATGGTTCCTCAATTGCAGCTTGCTTCACCGGCAGCTCCGATGAGGACGAGATTTCGCCGAAGGATGTTAAGCAGGGCAACTCAAGTGGCAGCTCGGACTTCTGCGTTAAGAATATTGGCAAGGCGTCCTTCGGGCGCAGGGAGATTGAAATCGCCGAGCAGGAGATGCCGGGAATTATGACCCTACGCAAACGTGCCGCCGAGGACAAACCGCTGAAGAAAGCAAACATCGTGGGCTGCACCCACATCAATGCGCAAACGGCGGTCCTCATTGAGACTCTGATTCAGCTGGGCGCTTCCGTTCGCTGGGCAGCCTGCAACATCTTTTCGACCCAAAATGCTGTTGCAGCGGCATTAGCGGAGATCGGGGTACCGATCTTTGCGTGGCGCGGCGAGACTGAAGAAGAGTTTTGGTGGTGCCTGGACAGGTGCATCTACAAAGAGGGCTGGCAACCGAATATGATCCTCGATGATGGCGGCGATGCTACTCACCTGATGCTTAAGAAATACCCTGACTACTTCAAGTCCATCAAGGGCATTGTGGAGGAGAGTTTGACAGGTGTGCATAGGCTGTACCAGGTGAGTAGCCTCGTATAATACATCAAATCCTCTACTGGCTATCGCATCCCATATCCTTCGTACTCTAGATGTCGAAGGCAGGCAAGCTAACAGTGCCAGCGATCAATGTCAACGACTCGGTAACAAAAAACAAGTTTGACACATACTACACATGCCGTGACTCTATACTGGACAGGTAAGTAGCCACTCCCATGTGGAATCCATCTAATCTATGCCATTTGCAACCAGCTTGAAACGCACGACAGACATCATGTTTGGAGGCAAGCAGATTGTGGTCTGCGGCTACGGGGATGTTGGCAAAGGTTGCGCCGAGGCTCTGCGGGGTCAGGGCTGCATAGTATATATAACGGAGGTGGATCCGATCTGTGCACTACAAGCGGCCATGAACGGCTTCCGAGTAGTGCGGCTGGGAGAGGTCATACGGGCGGTAGACGTGGTAATAACCGCCACCGGCAATAAGCACGTTGTTACACGTGATCACATGAATCGCATGAAGAACGGGTGCATCGTCTGCAACATGGGGCATTCGTGTTCCGAGATCGATGTGAGCAGCCTGCACACGCCGGAGTTGACTTGGCAGCGAGTGCGCTCGCAGGTGGATCATATTATTTGGCCTGACGGCAAAATGATAATTCTTCTAGCTGAAGGGCGCCTGGTGAATCTGTCATGCTCCACCATCTCGTCCTTTGTCGTCTCGGTGGCCTCCTCTACCCAGGCACTAGCTCTCATTGAGCTTTACTCAGCGCCAGGGCGCTACAAGTCGGATGTCTACCTACTGCCAAAGAAAATGGGTAAGTCCGGTCCTCCTTTCGATACAAACCTTAATATGAATTTATTAACCTATTTCGCTGTGTTACCAATTCACAGATGAATATGTGGCCAGTCTACATCTATCGACTTTTGACGCCCATCTGACGGAGCTCAGCGACGCACAGGCCAAGTTTTTGGGCTTGAGCAAAGCAGGGCCCTTCAAAGCGAACTATTACAGGTGAATATATCAAAATGCGGACAAATTTCAGATACATTTTTCTCTTCGGCTGTAGATACTGACCAAGTGCTCGACGATCTGCTTGCGAATCGGTTGAAGATTGTATTTCGTTTGCTGGATGAACTGGATCTATGATGACCTGGAGTTATTAATAGTAAACTTAGGCTATTTATGAGTTAATTGAAATTATTATTTGTTTGAGTTGTAAGCCCTAAAGTGAAATATACAAATACATGTACAACAATAGAAATCTCCTATCATCCTATGAATGCCACTTTTTATTCATATTTACACATGTACATATATATACATTTTAACTTTATTAGAAATCTTTGCTCTGAACAAAAATGAAATATGTTTGTTTTTAGTTCAACTGTCATTTTTTAAATTCTTGAATTTGTTGAATTTGGTTTTCACCACAGTAATGACGGTGTCATAGTGTCCAGCCTCTGACAGGCTGCAACCAGTCGATGGCTTATGCACTGGGTACAGTTCCTACAATACAGCATAGGTGGCGCTATCTACTACAATCACAAAAGTTAGAGGGTTGCTCCAGACATGAGTGGATTTTTTGCTTTATTTTTGTTTAAATGCAAAGTCGATAAGATAGAGCTGAAACGACTTCCACGTGATACTTTAAATTGAGCGCATTACTGCTAGCTTCCATATTCCATAATCCCTTGCACGATTACAGCATTCATTAGCCCACCCCAGTTTACTCTTCGCACTCAAATTGTAACAACGCATGAATTACACTATTATCAATACCAATGTCAAATTGCATTGTTCACAAATTTATACCAGCTCACACATTACACTAATAAAGTTCATTAAGAATGAACTCTTTATTATAAATCTTTGGTCTAATCAAAAAAAAAAGAAAACAAGTATACACAAATTTGGGGGAAGGGGGCGTGGTATCCAAAATCCAAAAATTACAAAATGTCTGTGTTCATTACACGGATGTTCACAGTAAATCTGAACTGTTTAGCTATAACGGTATGTAAGTTATGCCTAAAAAACGAAGCAAAATTATCGATTTTTAACGATAATAAGGTAAAGATGGAAGATGAGTTATCGAAAAAAAAAAAAATGATAAGCTCGTACTGCGTATGGTATACATTTAAAATTTCAGATTTCTAGCTTTTGTGGTTTACGAGATCGCTGCGTTCATACGGATGGACAGCCGGACAGACGGACAGGGCTAAATCGACTCAGCTCTTCTCCCTGATCAAGAATATATATACTCTATGGGGACTGCCACGACTCCTTCTGTCAGTTACAAACATCTGACACTTTAACAAAACCATTATACCCTGATTTCCCATTCTCAATGGGTTCAGAGTATAAAAATCAAGTAAGAACGTTGCAATTGCCATGGATCGACTGCATAATACTGAGTGACTCAAATAAACGTTTCCCACTCGGCATGTCCTCATTGGGCTCAATGGCTCAATGGGCTTGACCAGAGTGCATCTCTGATGGAGGTCATCAGTTGTCTATTTTGAAATATTGGTAAGCCTAGCTTAAGCTGAAGAGATCAACAGCTTTTAAACTGTGTAAGGTTAAGTTTCCAATTTAACTGGGAGCCAGATGGATCATATACATTCATGATCAGGTTCAATAGACGAGCAGATCTACGCACACAGGTCCACCTGTCTGTCAGTCCGTCCGTCTGTCATTATGCGTCAACGCTTCTATCTCAAAACATTTAAAGAACTCTATGGAAATTGTAGACGTTGGCCTTTTTATAGCAGGTTCAAGTACGCTCCACTAAATCGATTAAAACTGAAGAAGTTTGATTAAGAATGTCTTCCACATTTTGAAAGGCTAAGCCATCGGGACTAAGGCTAAGCCTCAACACTATAACTTCCACGAGTTACGTGTATTCGATTTTTCATTTTTTGCGGCGTTATGTTAGTACACATGTCTCTGACATATGGCGACAAGTTCGGCTAATTTGAATGTTCAGTTAATTGTTGACAGCTGATTTGCTTGCACGTGCCGCGGCTCGCCTTCAGTTTGTGCCTATTCGAAAAAGGTGGACCAAAGAATCTATATCAAATAGAGAAGCTTCCTTGGGCTGAAGAAACGTTTATCGGTGGTACACAGCGATCTCAGAGGGCCGAGAAGATGTGAATGACGAACAGCGTGCCGGACGCCCGAGCAGGCCAAGAACAGACGAAAACATTGATGAAGTGAAGTGGAATCCCCGTTAGAGAAGTTGCCGAGGAACTGAACATATCGATTGGCTTGTGCCATTCGATGTTTACCAATAATTTGGGCATTAGCCGCGTCGCCGCAAAATACTTACCAATATTTGCTCAATCTGGATCAAAAACATCGTAACTTGTGAGCAACTTGTTGGCCAACACACACTAGTGATGCCGCAGCCAGCGTATTCTCTAGATCTGGGCCCCTGTGAGGTTCCCGAAACCGGAGAGGCCTATGGAAGGACGGCGCTACGCTACGATTGATGAGCTAGAGACGGCATCGAAGGTCGAGCTGAACAAGATCACAAAAAACGACTTTTTAAGTTTCTTCAAAGATTGTTTAATACTCAATTGGGATTACTTTGAAGGCGACAAATTTAAATTGATAAATAAATAAATAATTTTCGTCGTATGTGTTAATCTAGAGGCTTTAAACATCCACTGTGTCCAGGGAATGAGGTATAAAACGATATTTTTGAGTTTGTACAAATAGTTTTTGAGCAACAGCTTCGCAGTAGTAAGTGAAGTTTGATACGGACGATGCATTGAATAATGAATCTCAATTGCCGTTCAGACTCGCTAATCAGACTTGATAGAAGAATGACCTTAAAACGTGCGGGCCGTTGGGCGCTAAAGTCTGAAATGTTGTGAATAAAAAGCAGCTTGTCCAATCGAAATATCGATAATTATAAAATATCCCAAATAAGTTGAAATATTGTAGTTATATTAGTCTTGATTGCGCGCGCTGATAAGTCGGCGATGGGTGAGACATTGCTATTGACTAGGGGTCTGCCTTCTGGTGTATATACGAATTCTTCCAATAGGACATCATTCCCATAAGACTTGCTTGATTCAGACGTGGGCCGACCAGAGGATTCAATTGCATTAGGAAGGTAACAATCCAAACGAGCCAGCAGCAGACAGCCGTAAGCAAAATGCAACATCGTATAATGTTCCGCTCCTTAAAGCATCTAGAGACTATGCACCCAATGACGGCGAACAAGAGCCAAAATACAGTAAATGTTATAAGACTAATATATTTGTTCATCTTGACAATGAGTTAGTGTTGTGTTTGGAGTAGAGAAAGGCTTTGACAAGTTTTTCTATCACACTCAGCGAGCCTCGAATCAAATGCTCCTTTCTGATGCCGAAATATTCGCTTAAAACTTTCCTTTGGTGCAAACCCAATTTGGGTGCTTGGGCTCGTAAAGTTTTATGAGTGCGAACATTTATTCGTTTTATGGTCAGCCGCGAGGGCTGCAGACGGCAGACGGCAGACGTGCGTTGGAGCGTAGAAGTTATAAAAATGAAAATTGTATACATTTTCCCAAGTGCCAGCATCAATAAAACTGCAGTCGAGTACGAGTCGAGTATGCGTATGTGTATCATTTTCGCATCCTCACATCCTGACTAAGCACAAAATCCGTTTCAGCTCGAGGGAACCTGATGAGCAGTTGACTGTCAGCATGGGTCCAAGATTCAGGCCAGCCGTGCCATGTGCTGCCTCTGTTCTGATGATGCCATAAGTGCTCAGGCGTGGCCCATAAAATGGCGGCTGCGCATTGGCATTAGAGAGTCGGAGTTTGTCGGTCGGCTGTGGGCTGTTGGCTGTTGGCTGTCTGCTGTCTGCTGTCTGCTGTCCGCTTTCGTCTGTAATCGAGTTTTTCCAAAGTAGCAATAAATGTTTATGGCGACATCGAATTTTCCATTTTCTCGGCATAAGTACGGGAACGGCCGGTGCAGGCCTCTCTCCAACCCCAAAGCCAAAAACCATTTCGCAAATGGTGGAGTGCTTGGAGTGCGGCCATCTTAAATGCCATTTCGGATCAGCCCTCAATGAAAAAATAGCGTAAATATAGTTCGCTTGATCACCTCGGATCGCCGCGACCGACTTTGTAACAGAAATCGTTTTTCCAATTCACTTTTCAACACTTGCGACTTCAATCCAAATTTGAGCCCACTAGCTCGATTCGTTTTCTGTAGTTGACGTCTAGGATCGATTGCATGTCATAAATCACAGTTCTCATGGCCAAGACGATAGCTCGCATGTTGTTCGAGTCGCAAGCAAATGCAAATCAGGCGTGAAGTGTGAGTTCGCCTTTAAGCATTACCGTTGTCGGCTCGGCGGCAAGAAAAAAGGAAGTCGTCGCTCCCGATTCCGAAGCAACGGCACTCCCATCTGTTCCGGTGTGTTACTCCTTTTGTTTGACATGGCAGAGAGTCAAAATATTTGACCTAATCGCCACATTTATTCTGAATATCTCGTGTGTCTCTGTGTGTCGTACATAATACTATTTGCCTACACTAGTCTTCTTAGTTTTTGACAAATCAATTTCTTAGCTATAGAATGCAAACCTAATTTTTCAACTATGTTCAGATCTGGTAATCCTGGGACATGCGAGACTCGCTTAAGTGCATGAAGTTTGACATCGATTTTAATCGATACTTCATCAGTCTTCATTGCTTAGAACAGCTTTTTTTAATTTCTTTGAATGAGAGATCTACGATAGGATACTTCGCTTCTAGTCACACATATATGATCTTCAGGTTTCATTAGTATTTGATTTTAACTGCTATGCAGTTTTGTGAACTGTAGGTAATATTCAGTCGGCATTCAACGAGTGAGTTAAGGAGATTATTTTTTGTTATTGCTAATAGGAATTAAGTGGTTCCACGTTTTATCTTCCAACTATTTGTACAAAAACTGAAATTGTCTATATATTTTGGATCATGAGTACCTGAAGCGATTATCAATTCAGTGTTGCATGAATACCCGAACAAGGCAAATCATTGCTTGATTGATAACAAAGTGTAGTTCATAGCCAATTGACTTGTGTCTCGCACTAATCTTTAAAAAAATGCACAATTTCAAATATTTTAACTTATTCTTATTCTCGGTAAGCTATTTTGTATGCCTTGAATCCATTGAAAATGAGAATCCAGGCTAAAATGCTCTTGTGCAAGAACTGGTCATAATAGACCCCATCAAGAAGAATTAGTCTTGATCAGATGAAAGAGATGAGTCCATGTAGCCATGTCTGTGCAACTCTGTCTGTCCTTCCATCCATTTGTCTATCCATCTGTCAGTCTGTAACCCAATAACGCCAGAGACTTGAAGTAAAGGTTTATCATATTCTTTGTGATAACTTTATATTTATATCCTGAACCCACGAAAATGGCGATTGAGGGTATAATGACTTTGTGAAAATGTATTATACTACGGGCAGAAAGAGTTGTGGCAGACCCCACAAAGTATTGTATATACATTCTAAATTAGGACGAAGAGCTGAGTCGTTTTGCCCATGCCCGTAATCGACGAAACCTAGAGAGTTCAAATTTACCATTTCCTTAGCGCATTTCCCAAGCGCACCGCTTAGTAAACTGCGCAGTAAGCAGATTCCGTGTGTTCATGTTCTGTTTGCTATGTACCTATGGATGTCTAAAATAAGCGTAGAATGATTGGAATAGCAGGGTTACGGGTATCTGCTACTTGCGCACCCCACAAAAGCCTCATTGCTTGTTTAATTTCATTTTCTAAATATCGTACTTTAAATACCTTTTCAATTTGACCTAAAATTGTAAAATAGCAGTCTTCCTACACTACTTCATTCGATCATTGGATTGCGAATGGTTATGATGGAATTAGCAACAATAAAATAAACAGTGTTGGATTTCTTATGCAGATCCATACGTATGTCATTTTAAGGGTCAAAATCAAATTCTAGTCGAAAAGAAGCTTTTATTTAGGAACCAATTAAACTGTTATAGTCGGCAGTCATAACTATGCAATAGGCTGAACCCTAAGCAGTCTTCAAAAGCCAATTTAATTATTATTTTGGAGGGAAAAGTAGATGAAATACTGAACAGCTTCAACTATGCGAGGAAAACAAGCTTTATATTTATTATTATGTTAATTATTTATGTGTTTCATGCTACAATTCTTTAGTTATTGAAGTTGTGAGTCATAAGGGCTGTCAGATAATAATATCTACGAAAAGTTACACAAAATTGAAATAGTTTAGCCTCGAGCTTGGACAAAAAAGTTAAAATGTTAAGCCGAGCGAGGCGCGGCCCGAGGAGATCTATTGCAGATCATATTTGTGACTTTATAACTAGCCGCTCCACACGATTTTTTTTCCAAAAGCGATTACCTTTATTGATTTTGTGAATGATGTTTATACGTGGGTTGCTATTTATATTTCGGGAATAGCAAATAAGAACAAACATTTTCAAATGAAAATGGCTTTATTGTTTTTCAAAATATTGCCCCTGATGATCAATATACTTTTGCGCTCGTTCGAACCATTGGTAATAGCAGTTTTTCAATTCCTCTTGAGAAAACTCCAATACATGATTTTTTAACTCTTCAACTGCATCTTCGGCGCTCGTAAATCGTTGACCACGCAGTGAGGGAGTAAAATGAAGTCATTGGGTGCCAAGTCAGGCCTGTAGGGCGGATGAGTCATCAATTCGATGTTTCGATGTTCACCTGTTTGCCGAGATGTGTGAGAGCTCGCATTGTTATGATGGAGAATGATTCGTCTTCGGCAATTGGTTTTTCGAGTTTCTCCAATTTTGGATGACCTTCACGGAATTCGACCGCGACTGAACTACGACCACGATTAAATTCTGCAGACCAGCGATAAACTGTCGTTTCTGATGGTGCTTTCTCGTCATACAAAGAACTAAGTTCATTGACACATTCTTGTTGGGATAATCCACATCGAAAGTTGTGAAAAATAATCCAACGAAAACCCTCCGAGAAATTTCCATTGTTTTGCCAAATTGATTTTTTTTTAACCTATTGTAGACAAAACAAAAACTAATAGTACATTAAAACGTTGTACGTATATATGAGCTAAAAAATGACAACGTTTACGTATTGACATTAGTATTGTCAATGTCCGAAATATACAATAGATAGCAGCCCTCGTATATTAGTTGTTTTCATATCAATTTCTTCCCCGCAATTATTCATTTATTATTCCTCTTCAATAATAATGAATATATTCCATTAAATCCAGAAAAAAAAAAAAAAAAAAAAAAAAAAAAAAAAAAAACCTTCCCTTAACATTTTCCACAAACATATCCCTGATTTCCCATTTTCAATGGGTTCAGGGTATAAAATGTGTAAGGAGGTATTTTGTGTTAATGTATGTGCAGACATTGTGTACTTCAAGATTAAGTGATATATGATCAAGATAAACAGGGAGGCCATTTATGGCTATTCCCAATGATTAATTACGCGATCTCAATTTTAAAACTTTTATTTTCAAAACATATTTTCCATTCGTATAGTCGTTTACGGAGTGAAAAGTGTACCTGGGTTTAACTTCATAGTAATTGAGTTCAAGCTTTAATAAAAAATCTTCTTATAAAGTGTTACGATTTTCCCGACACGGCTACTATTGGCATGGCATATCGGGAAATATTATATCAGACATAACAGAAAAACTATTGTTGAAAGTGCTAGAGAATTAAAATTTTCGTTGTGTACTCCCGTGGGCAATCCAAGGCCAGAAATATATAATGGATATATCTACGACGATTGGGGGCGTTAGAGATCGGAAATATCTATATTTATCTAAAGTTCTAGAACTATAAACTTCAAATTCGATTATTCAGTTACTGTTGATCACCTCTATAGATGCACCACATTTACGCCCTTTTGTGGGCGTGGCATATCGACGGTATCCTCCTTATTTCCACTCTTTTGGAGCCACAGTCCCGAAACCTTGTGATTGACCGAAAAATACGCTTGCTGGGTTCGTGGCAAATCGAGATATTCCAATCTCCTTATGCTTCTTTTATGTATACATTACAAACAACACATACACACACACACACACGCACACACAAGCCTCGTATTTGAATTTATTACACGGATATCCACAGTGACTCTGAATTCTCTACCTCTAACGGTATTCAAGTTATGCTTAAACCAATAAGAAAACTCTAGTCGGTGGTGCCCGACTAGGAGATCCCCTGAACCCAGTTCGATCTGCGTTTTCAAATATACTCAATTATGTATTTGTTAAAGCAATGTAAAAAATGTAAACATGTAAAATTAAATTATAAAAAAAGCCGGTATCCGAAATATAACTAAAATCAAAATTGTATAAAATATTAATGAATCTAACTATAAAATTTGAAGACTCTAGCTTCAAAGATGTACGAGAAATAATTTCATAACATGATTTCGATAAGATTTTTAATCGATAACAATTATAGTTATCGATTTTTTAAAACATGCGCGAGCTATACAGGGATCTACAATAAAATTCAAATCAATCATCAAAATCAAGTCTCTAGCTCTTATAGGTTCTGAGATCGATGCGTTCATACATACGGGCAGACGGATGGACAGACGGACAGATGGACAGACGGACAGACGGACAGATGGACATGGCTATATCGACTCAGCTCGGCGTGCTGAATATATATATATACATGTATACTTTATGGGGTCTACCTGCCTGTTACATAAGTATTTTCAATATAAAAACGATATCCTCCAAAATTTTGAAGCCAGAACGTTAAAATTGCACTGTTAAGTTACTGCAGCCTCATTCTTAAGATTTAGTGAAAATTATTTAGCTATTTGTAGTAGTAGTATTTAGTACTCTAAATTAAACCATTTGAAAAATGCCTGCAAGTTAAATTTAGGTGTAACAAATTCACCTAGAAAACTGTAATATTGTTGTTTTTTATTTTTCCATGAGAAATACTCTTTATTTCTTGTTTCTTGTTGCAATAGAGATGCATAAAGATCCATGTGACTTTCCGTATTTGAATTAGTGGTGCGACAATGAGCCAGCACGCGTTGTTTGTCGTATCAATTAGCAGTATTAACACCACTAGAGGAAATGCTTGCAGCGGCAATGTTAGAGGCAGCAACTCAGATTAGAGGTAAATAATGGGCCAGCGGCCGCGTTTGTGTCGATGGCGCTTTGTCAACTGTAAAGGTGGCAAGCAAAAGCTTCACGGCGGTGGGCTTGGCGAAGAGCATGGAAACCGGCTGCAGCCTTGCGCCTCGTTCAGTTAGAGTTCTTTCAGTTGGCGATGGAGCAAACATCAAGTCTCTGTGCACCCGACCTTTGTTGGAACAGTTTCGGTTATGCTCCCTGGAGCGGCTTTCAAATATATATCTTAACATTCTCTTATTGACCTAAATACCCATGCTGATTTATTGTCTCAAGCGATTAGGACGGCTAACAATCTACAGCCTAAATATTGAAGTCTGTCTTGAATTTATTTACTAAAATGCATGTAAATATCTATATTTTCTAGTCGTTGTTTATTATGTAAAACATAGTTACTAATATTAACAAGTAAGAGTGCTCTAGTCGAGACTGCTCGACTAAGAGATATCCTGAACCCTGCGATATTGCAATCACTTTACGCTTCTTTTATATATACATACATACATATGTATAAACAACCAACACATACACACACACATTCACACGCACGCACAAGCACTTGCTCTGCCACTACGTAGCTTACGCAGCGACTGCGCTTGGGCTGCAGCATTGGCAATATTATGGAAACTTATTTGTTGAATAAGTTTTTTATACCCTGAACCCATTGAAAATGGGAAATCAGGGTATAATGCTTTTGTGAAAATGTATGTAACAGGCAGAAGGAGACGTGGCAGACCCCATAAAGTATATATATTTTTGATCAGCTCGACAAGCTGAGTCGATATAGCCATGTCCGTCTGTCCGTGTGAACGCAGCGTTCTCGCAAACCACAAAAGCTAGAGATCTAAAATTTGAAATGTATACTCGTGTAGATCCCACGCAGTTTATCATTTTTTTTTCGATAACTCAACCCATTTCCTTATTATCGATAAAAATCGATAAATTTTCTTCGTTTTTGGATATCGTTATAGCTATAGGATGCCACGCCCCCTTCCCCCCAAATTTGAAAAAAAACGTATTTCAAATACTAGAGACTTCTGCTTTGGCAAATACATACATGTGAATGTCATTAGTACGCTCTAAAAATTTGATTACGAAAGTCCATCTAGAAGAAAACTAATTCAACAAATAAGTTTCCATAATATTGCCCATACTGCAGCCCAAGCGCTGCCCGCGCGCAGTCGCTGCATAAACTGCGCAGTAGCAGAGAAAGTGCTTGTGCGTGTGCATGTGTGTGTGTGTGTGTGTGTGTGTGTGTGTATGTGTGTGTGTATGTGTTGTTTGTATGTATGTATATATGTATAAAATAAGCGTAAAGTGATTTGAATATCGCATCTTCCCAGGGTTCAGGGTATCTCTTAGTCGAAGAGTCTCGACTAGAGCACTCTTACTTGTTTCTAGATGGACTTTCGTAATTACACTTTTAGAGTGTATTAATGATATTCATGTGTATGTATTTGCCCAAGCACAAGTCTCAAGTATTTGAAATACGTTTTTTTCAAGTTAGGGGTTAGTTAGTTTTTTTTCAAATTACAAAATGTCTGTATTCAATACACGGATATACACAGTAATCTGAAATCTATAGCTTAAACGGTATTCAAGTTACGCATACAAAAACGATGAATAATGATCGATTTTGATCGATAATAAGGAAATGGGATGATTTATAGAAAAAAATTGTTAAACTCGTACTACGTATGGTATACACGAGTATATATTTCTAGCTTTTGTAGTTTACGAGATCGCTGCGTTCACACGGACGGACGGACGGACAAACGGCCAGACGGACATGGCTATATCGACTCAGATCGTCGTCTTGATCAAGAATATATATACTTTATGGGGTTATACATACATTTTCACAAAAACATTATACCCTGATATCCCATTTGCAATGGGTTCAAGGTATAAAATCTTGAATACCTTATATTTTATATGTATATCTGTTGCATAAATAGAACTGTTGGTAAGACTTACCAATGGAGGAAGCAGTAACTTAGTTATCAAATTTTGAGTTTCAAGCTGTAGAACTGTAGTAAATTCAGTTGTTTAGCTTTTTTTATATATTCCACATTAAAAGCTTTTAAAATTATATGTAGAAAATACTATATAGTCAGTCTTCGGGTATAGGCTGTGGAAGATACAATGCTTGTATATATGTACATATTCTGTATTAGTACACAAGTAAATATTTCAGATTCCAAGTATCTAGCTTATGACGCTATAAGTTTTATTATTAGTTGTTATTATTATTAGAAAACCCAATTACTCTATTTATTTCGTGAAGAAGTATATTGATGAACTTGTTTTGCGTATATTACAGTAGAATATTTATTTAATTGTAAGTCTTTAGTCTGTTTATTTCATTTATAGGACGGTTGGACTGCGAAGACATGAACATGGATAGATCAGAAATGCATGTATCATACGCATTGCGATCGGATACATCTGTCTGTCATTCAGTATGAAACACAATTTCTTTGTCTAGCAATTCTATTAAAAACTTTTCCAATTTTGATAAGACTCCGGGGAGTACAAGTAGAGTGAAATTAGTAAATACCAAGCTGGATACATATTTATTTTAAGCTTAAAAAAATATTAAAAAATACTGTTGTAAAAGCCAGCCAATTTCAACTTGCATGTTTTATGATAGAAACAAACTTTCAATGTGAGACAGAGAGACGAAGAGACAAACGTGGTCTTATTGAAACTACCTGATTAGCTTTTGACTAATACTCTCTACAAGGATGCAGTCAGATCTTAACTAACTCATTGACGCTAGCGGTTCTTTATGATTGTGCGCTAAGAAATGGCGTTTAGCCTTTAAGCAATCTTTTGAAAACGAAGCTAACTAGAATAACGAAGATTCAGTTAAAGATGATTACTAATTCTTTATATTAACTAAATCATAGGCTATGATAGTATTCAGATTGTTCTTTTGACTTGGTTATTTTTCATTAAAATTGGGAAGTCAGAGAATAATGGTTTTGTCAAAATGCAAAATGTATGTAACAGACCCCATAAAGTATATATTATCTTGACCAGGACGACAAGTTGAGTCGATTTATCTCTGCCCGTCTGTATGAGCGAGACTTAAATTTGTAGGTCCCTGTATAGCACGCGCAGATCGAGTTTGTTTCAAAAAATGGATAACTATTCCCGTTTTATTGTTATCGTTTAAAACCCATATCAAAATGCAGTTATTAAATTATATCTGGCACGCCTTTGGAGTTAGAGTCTCCAAATGCATTTGCATTTAGTTTTATGTATATTTTATACAATTTTGATTTTTGTATTTTTTTTGGATACCGACTCCAAATTTTACCAAATTCTTAAAGTTGAAGGTCAGTTGCAAATATGGCAAATATGTGAATGAGTTTGAATGCTTTATAAAATTACAAATATTTAATAGAATATTCATATCATATGCTGAAAATTTCATTGAAATCCATTAAGTAATAAAGAAGTTACTAAGCAAAGCGTTTGGCCAATTGGCAAAAGCAGGTGGCAAGCAGCACCAATTATTAGCTGCTATTTACATAAGATTTGCTAGATGGCGCTCGAGCAGCCATGAACACTAACTTACAGTTGCACATTCGAAACTAGGCGATGTTTGAGTGATTATTCCTTTTTATTTTGTTAACACATATATTCTGAATATTCTTTGATTTTGACGGTGCAAGTTCGTATCGCGTAGAAACATGTTTTTTTAGAAGAAAATTTTTAAAAAGTGTACACTTTTTTCTGTTTTAATAAATACTTAACTGCGTATATTTAAAAGCACAGCACATTCGGGGTTCAGGGTATGTCCTAGTCCCTGAACCCATTGAAAATTGAATTGAATTGAATTGAATTCAGGGTATAATGGTTTTGTTAAACTGTCAAATGTATGTAACAGGCAGAAGCGGGCGTGGTAGACCCCATAAAGTATATATATTCTTGATCAAGGAGACGAGCTAAGTCGATTTAGACCTGTCCGTCTGTCCGTATGTCCATCCGTATGAACGCAGCGATCTCGTAAACCACAAAAGCTAGAGATCTGAAATTTGAAATGTATGTACGCAGTACGAGTTTATCATATTTTTTCGATAACTCATCCCATTTCCTTATTATCGATCATTTTGTTTCGTTTTTGAGGCGTAACTTAAACACCATTAAAGCTACAGAATTCAGAATTACTGTGTACATCCGTGTAATAAATACAGACATTTTGGCATTCATATAAATGTAATTATTATGCTCTAAGTATTTAATTACGAAAGTCCATCCAATTTTCCATAATATTCCCATACTGCAGCCCAAGCGCAGTCGCTGCGTAAGCTGCGCAGATAGCAGAGCGCGTGCTTGTGCGTGCGTGTGGCATGTGTGTGTTGTTTGTATATATTGTATAAAAGAAGTGTAAATGATTGGAATATCGGATCTTCGCAAGGTTCAGGTTATCTCCTAGTCGAACAGTCTCCACTAGAGTACCCTTACTTGCTTTAATATGATAGATATATGTTAATACCATAGCTTTCAAACTGATTTATTTTTAATTTAATTCAAAATGGGAAACTTTAATTGGGTGCGATATACAATACGTTTTAAATTCTGGATCATTGTAAAGTTTGAATATCCAATGCCCATCGATATTAATAATAAGACAAGCGATACTCAGATTTACAAGAATATATTGTATTTGAAGAAGAATATATTTGGCCATATTCCATTCAATTTGTTCATTATGTAGGAATAATTAATGAGTATATACCAACTTCTAATTTGAAAAGTACTTTCTTCTCTCTGGAATACAATGAATATTTTAAATGGCCAGAATTTGACTAATATCAACTAGGTAATATATGGTGCTAGAAATGCTAATGCTTCAGATATTTCTCATACATGTAGGCGTGTAAGTTTTTAGAAGTAATTCCTAATATACATAAATATATTAAACATGAAATCTCTCTGTAGATTTCATGTGGTATGCTTGGATTTGACTTGGAATAGCATTTTAGCAGGGTTCATTTGGCAAGCGAGAAAGTTATCACAAATTTATTATAGATATAGATACATTTGTTAAAATATACGTGTTCTTATAGACTGAAATGGAGTTTGCGCACTGTTTAACGCACCAATCAATTGACATTGATTTTCAACGGGCGAGTTGCTACCACCACGCGCTGCAAATGCTGGAGTCAGCATGGCGCAGTGCGCAGTAACCGGAGAATCGCGGGGGAGAAAGACAAGTAAGAGGACGCTATGAACGGGGGTAGATTTTGGCGATGTCGCGAGTGCGAACTTATTTATCTGGAGCGACTTTGCAACCCCCAAATTGTCGATACATCAAAGTGAAAGGCGATGTCGGCTTCATCGAATGTCTGTCAGGGGCGCTGCGGCCAACGACTGTGGGTAAATAAGTCAGCAAGCATGCAAGATATATAGCACTGTCGTATATCTAAGCAGTCTGTCCGTGTTTCCCTGCCCATTTATTTATTTGTTTATCTACTATTTACGAGCCCGTGTGCTATGTCTGACTCTCGCTCTAGCTGTAGCTGTTCCTCTGGCACTGCCTCTGGCTCAGCCTGCGGTGCTCAGTTTGACTCGCCTCGCCAATACTATGCCCATGCTCTTCTCTCGGCTGTCGGTTCGTTACGGTCGCTTTGTTGTTGTTACTCATTGGTATTGGTATTGGTATTGGTATTGGTATTGGCATCGGTATCACTGTCGCCCTAAATGTGGCTGACTCTTGGCGTCGGCGTTGGCATTGGCGTCGGAGTCAGAGTCGGAGTCGGCGTAGTTTTCGCTTTGTTTTCCCTCGTTGGTGGTGTGGTTGTGATTCAGTTCCTGGAATCTAACAGCTATTCACACCCAGCAAAAAACTCGCACATCGCATTCACAGTTCGAGCGTTTCCCGATGACGTTCCGTTCTGCACATCGCCAAGCTCCAACACCAATACCAATACCAATACCAACAGCATCAGCAACAGTAACAGCAACAGCAACAGCAACAGCAACAGCTACAGTAACACCAACAACAACCTCAACTCTAAATCCAGTTCCAGCTGGCAATTGGCTCATGGCATTTGGCCGCCGGCGCGCTCTTTGTCGAAAGTGTTAAAATAATAAACCAACAGCAATAGCAGCAACAGCAATTATAACATAAAAGCGACCTTAACTGTCGTTCGGCTACAGAATATTGCACCGAAAAATAAATCAAAAACTATTCAAATTATACAACTCTCATAAATATTTAGCGCCAGTTTAAAAGCCCATTTCTATTAGCTTTGCTAGTAGCCATTGAGTACCCAGCCGCCGCAAGAGTTGTAAAACGATACGAATACGACCCGCGAGGGAAGTGGACTTCGCCAGCCACGGTAGCAAATATCGCGTGGACATTAAATAACTCGATCTCGTAGTTAGTGGTCAATAGCCAATAAACAACTATCTGGTTAAAGCCACCGTGTTGGCATCTAGAAGACCCAACTTTGCATATTTACTAAAGCCGACGGCAAATGACTTAAAAGTGTGTGTTCCATAACACATTGAGTGCTCACCAAAAACAAACAAAAATAAACAATCCCTATTCGGATAGGAAAGCTCCTCGAAATACGACTGCAAAGTAGACTTGCCAGCTATAGTCTGACTGGGCAATCAAATGGTAAGTGCCGCCAGCTGTTATATATTGTTAGTACAGGACGAGTTTAGATAGTATTCAACGGACCTGTGCCTTTAATACCTGTTATATGATATATCTAAATTAACTGGAGTAGATATTAATAATTAGAAACAGTCCATACTATTGTACCCCCTTGCATATAGCAACTTTTTGACTTTTAGCTCTCGGTAAAACTCTATTAAATCAATTTGAATTACCAAAATTAAGACAAAATGATTTTGATGGAAGAAAATTGTGCTCCCCCGACTTTCGAATGATGCGATAAATATTTGCATGTCATGTGACTATTGTTTAGGGTTTTATGTCTCAGTCAAATCAAAATTATTCTTATTGAAATTGAGAATGTCATAGCTTTGCGGAAAAGTCATTGGTGGAACGTTTAATTATAATCGCTGAAGAAGTGAAATGGATATATTGGTTTGTGCACTGTCCGTCCGTCTGTCAGTTGAAGCTAGGCTATGGCAATATGGAACATATATTTGTGCAGGCAACCACGACAAACACTCTATATGATAGTTATATCCATTGGGGACGTAAGAAATCAGGCAAAACTGTATCTTCCATAGATTTTAGAGCTGGATTTCACTGTGGACGTCCTTTATTAATTTCCCAACAATTTTAACCAATACTTTTTACTGTAGATTATACATATACTCTAAAAATGTGAAATATAAGTCTACTACGATTATCCTATAGTCCTTATCTTCCTTAGTTTTAGAGCTAAGCTCGCACTGTGAGCAATGGCCCACCAATTGGGGCGCAGAAAAATAAGATGTTTTGTGTTTTGAAAAAGTTCAACGGCATTTAGATCGTAAACGAATATTGTGTAGTCAGTTGCGTTTGCCTATAATTGATCTTATTTGCCTTAAAGTTATGTTGAAGAAGCTAAGCCTGAAAATCACTATGTGTCGTTATCATATACTTAGTTCAACGTCAATCAAACTGGATGGGCTTCTTTATTATAGTTATTTACAAAAACTCTTGTTATCCTTGTTAGCTTCTTTTATACTCTGATCACATTGAACATATGCTAAGCAGGTGCATACATTTTTGTGAAAGCATTTGAAAAAGAAAGCTAGAGTGTTGGAAACAATAGCTCTGAATAGGTGTCAGGGTACTTGTATAGATTTGGTACTCAGACTGCTAATTGGCTTGAGCTCAAAAGTATAATAAATCAATTAGTTAAATTAATTAAACATATTATAAATACTTATTATTTATTATATTGTTTTGTGTTTATCTAGGTACATTAAAAGTATTTTCGTATTGTGTAAATTGCTTGCTCAAGCACTCGAAACACTTTTAGAAATACTGACTAGAAATAGGATAGATTAGAATATATAGTCAGGACTAGAAGTTGATCATCTTATTTATTCACACAATACTGGTATAAATATTTTTTATTACAAATCAAATTAATTAATACAGTCGAGTCCCGATAATTCGAAATGGCAAGGGGATCAGTTTTTTTCGATTTACACAGAAATTCAAATTATCGAGATTTCCATCATATAGATATCCCCATCAAGGGGATAGAATTTTTTTCGATTTATCGCGATTTTCGATTTAGCGGGGTACAAATTATCGCGACTCGACTGTAATAAAATTAATAAAATAATAATGAACTCAAAATGCTCAACTTTTAACAAGATCCTTCAGCTCTGAAAATCATAATTGTTTTACATTTATTTATTTATTCAAAACCGTTAACGAAAAGAGTGTTGACATTAATTTGAAACTAAAACATGTAGTTAGTAGAGATAGCCTAATATACGATTTTGGAAGACAGGTGTAGCTATAATAAATATGTTTATATATGAATCAGGAATAACTAGAATATATGGCACTCAAATAGATTTAGAATTCGAAGTATATTTTAGATGGAAATTTGAAATTCGAAGCTCTCTGATCTTCAATAACGGCGAAATAATTTGAATACAGGTTTAATGTAAGGGTTGATGTCGACGGACGGATAGATGTACAGCCAGACTTTTATTGTATAAAATCGATATATTCTGATTGATTAAAAAAAATTCAAATGTGTTGAAAACTAATTTGACTATATATGACTGACATTGAAATGGTAAAATGGCATTCATTCATTCGCTGCTTGGGCAGTTCTCATATTCATTATATTCATTCAGTGAATTCTCGAAAATTCGCGAATTGCGCTTATATTTTGTAATTTAGTTTTAGTTAATTCAGTACATAGTTATTTACTTATTCGCACTGGATCGAAAGTTAAATTCATTTCTGAAATGTTCGTCATACGAGCCAATCGAGAGGTCTCTTAATGAATGCTTTAGCCAATTTAAGCTTTGAGAGCTTAGTGCACTTTTGGCTATCCTCTTCATTTTTAACAAGTATCAAGTGAGAAAGCTCTATTATATTGTGTCCGACTAGGATCAGGATACCCTGAACCCTGACCAAACTGCATTTTTAAATAGCCTCAACGCGCTTCATCTCTACCAACACCGCCGCTTCACTACCTGCACGCTATGTGGCAAATCCAAAGTATACATATGTACATACGAGTATATCACATTTGTGATTCGTGGAACAGAAAAGAATACACGTATTTGAATGTATGTGTGTGTGTGTGCACATACATATATAAAGAAAATGCATACGTTTAGCGCTGCTGATACGTGCTTCTACCAATTGACCAAACGATTTATTTAATGCCTTCTGTGTTAGTTAATGGATTTTACTGAAGTTTTCCGCATATGATTTACATATTCTATTAAATATTTGCCAATTTTACAGATGAACGCTCTGAAACATATTGACTATATTTGCAACTGAACTTGAATTAAAATATAATAAAACAAACAAAAATAATAAAAAAAAAACACAGGAAGCTAATTGCAAAATTTGGAGACGCTGAATTTGATAAATGAATTTCAATATAGTTTTCAATCGGCTACATTGTGCATAATTATTGATTATTTGAAATGAACTTGATCTTAACAATTGCAGGTCTCTAGCTCTTATAGGTTCTGAGATTGACATGCTCGTGCATACGGACAGATGGACATGGCTAGATAGACCAAAATCGTCCTCCTGATCTAAAATATACGCACTTAATGGGGTCTGCCACGTCTCCTTCTGCCTGTTACATAAACTTTCACAAAACCATTAAACCCTGAATTTCCAAGTTCAATGCGTAAACTGTTTTTCTACCCTTGTATATAAAATGCAATCGAAATCGCATTCAATTCCTCAAAGTCGTTTGGATTGTTGTTTCTTGTAAAATATACATTGATTACGAATGGCTTCCCTCATACGGGAAACCTTCCCTCACGATACACATTTTTTGACATGAAAAAGGGTATATCCCGCCGACAGACCTCTTACTTGTTTGTGCTTACTTTTTAGCTCTGCATCGGAGACGTGGCGTTTAATATGTGGAAGAAAAGTATGCTGCGCAGCCATTAAAGAGATAAAGTTTTTGTTTTGATCACTTTTTAAGCCAATTGTACTATTCAAGCGCGCGTGATACAATTCCCGCAATCCTGCTGCTCCACTCGTGACTGCAAACAAAAAACTTCCTGTCTCCATTTCAACTTGATGCTTTATGGCTGGCGTTAAAAGGCGAGCGGGTGCCTTGTGCGATATAAATGTTCACACGGTATCCAGCGGGAAATGATTAAATAGATCACGTACAGTCGTAACAGCAACGCACACACACACACACACATGCACACACACACTCCCTGTTGCAGATAACGGTAAAAGGCAATGGCGGCACTTAAGGCCTGTCGCTGCCTAATCCGGCTCTGCAAAATGGAGCCACGACTTTGCAACCCTCACGCTCATTAGTTATTCTCCCATCTACCGTCGACTGTTGTCTCACACTCACACACACACACACACACACACACACACACACACACACACACGCACACACACATTATATGTATACTTCAACAATGTTGCAGCGCACAGATAAGAGTTTGTGGTGCGTTAACTGTTTGTGGGCGTGGTCTGGTTGGTTGCGTGGGAATGTGCATGTGTATGGAACACAAATGGCGTGCTAAGGCAGCAGTGCTGCCAGACAGGCAAAATACTGTCAACATATTTATTATACGAGTAGCGCTAGGTAGCAGACCCTCGGATACCCTTTAATTCGATATTAGATTGTTGTTATTTTAAGAAGTTCAGCCAGTGATTTCTGTCCGTCGACATTTGAATATATTATCGTCACATTACGAAATAATAGAATACGTTACTTAAGTATTGTAGTTTAGTTATTGCAACATAAATGTATGAATTTCCTTCTTGCAACATCTCAACAAGCGCAGTTAATTACATTTAAAATCTTGCAAGATTAAATAATACTACGAGTCACTTGGAGATACATCAGATGCGACGGCTCTAGTAGGCCACGGCCGACTAGGAGAGCCTCGGCAAATCTGATTTCTAAGCATATTATATAGTATTTAAGCATGGATAGACTAAAATACACGCGCTTATACAGACATACAGATATTTGTATGTAATTGGCTATGTCACATAGTTTTCGATTAGAAAACAAATGCATTTTCTTTGCAAGATTCGAAGTCGCATCTCCATAATGAAGAGGATGGGCAGTCAAATAGTATTCCCAAACAACACTAAGAAATAAATTTGCTTTCGTAATGATTTCGAGACCGGTGATCCACAACCAAACGATTGAAAAGTCATTTCCAGCAACAGCTGAACAATTAAACTAGCCATTGGGAGTCTATTGATATAACTCGAAAAAGAATGCACGCAGTTGAGTGTGTATCAGAGCTGGGAAACTATCGATAGTCGCCCCATTCGATATTTTCAATGTTCTGAGAGCAACAATGCAATACTATCGATAGTGCCATCGATAGTTTCCCAGCTCTAGTGAGTGTGGCCGTGCATAGGGAAATCATACCGGAGTCATATAGGAAATCCACATATGTCATCAAATATGTGATGCACCGAAGTGTTCTCATACTCGGATTAGTCTTATTTGCAACTGAACTTCTACTTCAATGCAATTTGAAAAATATTCCAAGTTTTTGTTAGTCTAGCACTGAAGATGTGGGCCACGCCTTTTGAATAGATTCTGGCTATTTTTACCTGACGTTGGTCTACGAGAGTGTAAATCAGAAAGTACTCAATTTATTCTTAAAAATAGAATCATTTCTGATATGTCGGCCTCAGATGTATCAGAAGAGCTGACTCAGCCCAGTACAAGCCGTTCTTCTGTACAAACACATTCACAAGAATTACAATATTTAGTTATTCATTTCGTTTGGAACATGCCAAATTTAAAAGGCCATTTCATTTTCGAGTTCTTCACGTTTAAACAGCCACACGAACGGTCGGACTTAAGTAAGGCATAAGTTATTGTCCCTAAGCCATTCCAAGTGCATTTTGAGACAGACTGAAATGTATCTAATTATAATTTATTATTTTAATGATTTAAAATATTTTTCTAACATGTATTTACTTTTGAAAATATGTGTCCATGAAATATCCTAAGAGAACTTAACTAATGTTAAAATGCATAAAATGTAAAGTTGTAATTACATTGTGATAACAGAATCTGAGAAATGTTGTGGTGCAAAATGAGCCACAGGTGGCGCTGTCGACCAGAACAGCATTTGGCGCTGAACGAAATCGCATACCTCTGTTTTTTTTTTCTTCATACACTTTTCGTTAAGTGTGGAGTAGTTCTGCTCGCGTGTGGAGCAAAACTGTTAGGGATGTAATGTTATGGAACAGGTTGAGAGTCATTCATAACAGTATACTATTCGAGCTCTGGTGGGCGGAGCTAAATTCAATAATGGCCGCCGAGAGTCGTAAATATGGTTGCCACATGTGGTACAAATGTACCAAAAAAGGTACTGAGCACAAATTGGTACATTTGGACTTTTGAGTTGAATGAATATGGACGTGATGCTAGAAACTTTAAGAACTGCGACTTGAACTTTGGAATTATGTTATTAGAGAACAGACAAAAGTGAAAGTAATCTTAAAATGTATTATTATTAATTATAATGCAACAGCAATTTGGTAAATATTGTTTGAGCTTTCAGTTAAAATGATGCTAAAGCGAAGGTTGTCCGGGACACAGTCCATAGAAACTAATTTTTGTAATTGGCACACATTCATATGTGGTTTTGTGCATTGTTAGTCCTGCTTCGGCGATATTGAAGCCAGCGATTATCCTTGTCTTATAAAGTTCTGAGATTTTGCGTCCAAATCAGCTATTAAACATAAACTCTATGATCTAAGCGCCATTGAAGCTAGAGACTTTGAGTATGGAAAATGAGCTCGTGTGAACAAATTCCAATCAAATAAGGATACGTATATTTAATAAGTAATATATCTACATATATCTGTATAAACTCTATATCTTATATAGTCCTATTGCCAGAGACTTAAAATTTGAGAACTAATTTACCACCAAATATATATCCACGCCTACTGGAGGCGTAGCAAATAGGAAAGTCATATTTTGCCTATATTTAGCTTAATCGCAGGTCGATAACTGTTGACTCCACACTTCACGGATTGGCCTTAAGTAACATAAATGTAGCTGTGAAACGTTCTTTCTTGTTTCTATGGCTTAGTTGAATTCGGTGTTTGAGTCCAGCCGACGGCAAGTCACATTTCAGTTTCGGTCTCATCGTGAGTAATTCAAGTATAATGCATATTAAGACTCTATTGTTTGTATTTGAAGAATACTATAATATTTGAGCTCATATACCGATAGTAGACTTGTGGACCTTGACTTGAGCCATGGCAGCCATACGACAGAGTGGTTATACTTTCCATAATATTATAAAATTGCGTAAATTTGTATTTAGCCATGCGTCGACTGCAGGTCGTCAGGTGCGTTGCCTGACCTTGAGCAAGAGCTAGTCTGTGTGCAAGGAGCGATTTCTAAACTCATTTTGGAATGTGAAAAGAGTTAAGGGGTGCGCACCCTTCGGATATCGCAAACTAAACGAGTGATGTCGGCTCTTCAAGGTCAGCGAGAGCGGTAGGTTTCTTTTTCTCTTGCGGCTGTGGAACATTTGGGCTGTGCGGCTGAAGATCCCAAGATGCAAATCAGTGTGACTTTCGGCATGCGGAGTGCTCGACATGTGTTGGTTCTAGATCGGTTTATATATTATGTTATGTGAGCTGTGGGCTCAGCTTGGATCTACTTGCGCTGCAATCAGTTGTGAAATGCTTCCCAGTCAAAGTTTTTAGATATTCGAAGGACACTTCTCCCAAATGATGGCAGCGATAAAAAGAACTGCGCGTGGTTTACGCATTTAAGTGTTCGCTTCTGCTCGGTCGATTGCAAAATCTAAGCGAAATTAGAGCGCCTCCGACATCGTAAATCCAAATCGCCCGTCTGGCGGTCACTTCGTTTACGTGAACTCGTAAAAGGACGCGACTCGGCCCTTGTCTTAAACTAAAATGTGCTCCACGACATTTGCCAACGTCTAAAGCACACACAAATATACATGTATTTTCGACAATGTTGAATCTGCGCTTGTGCGCGAGTTCCCAAAAAAGAAGAAGAAAGAAATGGACAAAACTGCGTGGAAATAAACGACGGAAAAGGAAAAGAAGCGATTTTATTGCCAACAACGGACTTTTCGAAAATGTCAATTTCGTTTTAATGGCATCAAATGTTTGAGAAGCTTATGTGGATTGCTGTCACAAAGTGGATTTCAAGTTTGTTTACTTTGTCGAAGGTTTTAAATAGCTCCCGCTTTCAGTTAGGCATTCCTCAGATTCCTTTCAGGACGATTAATCTGCAGTGTAATTGCTTTCAGATTCAATTGTTGAGAAATCAAAACAGTCTCGCATGTTTAGCCATGGATGTTCATGTTCCATCTCTCTTTTATTTGAGTTTGTTAGTTTTATTTGGACACTAATATGTTAAGTTTCTTGAGCCGAGAATATATATATGTATTTATATTAAATAATAACCTTGATTAGAATCGATAGCTTATTTTCTCTTAGTCATACATTTACTATGAGTATGTCTAGATATAAGATATAACAAATTCCATTCTGTATGGATGAGGAATCGGTTAGATATGAACCAACTTGAAAATGCAAATGCATTTATAGATAGATGCTGCTGCGCTCGTCAGAGGCGACGGTCGCCATAAAATGTGACTAGGGACCGCTCTGTGGGTATGCCGTTCTTGATCCCATTGAGAATACATTTTTATGGCTGATCAATAGGATTTGTATAATGAGCCCGTGGTGGACTCCATAAAATTAATGCAACTGCGCCATTTTCTTTTTTCAAAGACAAGCCCAGGCCCGAGCACAAAGTCAGATCGAGACGAAATACAGAACTGGAAAGAAATCTGATATCATTCGGCGTCCGTTAAAAAGAGACCCGCGTCTTTTATGCGCCTCGCTCTGATATTGTGAAGCAGATTTTTACCATTTTGGATACAGTTTATTTCTTTTGTGTGTGTTTTCTGGGCCCTTATGCTGTGAGCGACCATCGTCGGGTTCCGCTCGCAGTCTCAGTCGCGGACCCAGTCGCATTCCCAGCCTCTGACCAGCGAGAGGTTGCTGGCCTTTGTTGCTGTACTTTTTAACAAGTTTTATGGGTTGTCATGTGTCAAATGGAAATGGGAATTTATGTGTTTGTAATTGAACGCATGCCGCGAGCTGTGTAGTCCAGAGGAGGACAACAAATCTCAAATTCGTGTACTGAACAGCCTGTAGACCGTGGACCGTGGACCGTGGAAGCGGTCCATTACTAAGCCGATCACAGCACCCTACGCGGCCATTTTGGAGCCTTAAACATGATCCGCACTATGCTGGTGCCGCAACCACAGTATTAACATAAATTATACCCTCTTTGGCATCTTGCCTTGCTATCTACCTGGCTGGCCATGGCCTGGCAGCAAGTTGATGGTAGCGCGGCTATAACTTACTACGATCGAGCAGCTTTCAAATAACCTGAAGATATTCTACTAATATTATTACTTTAGTTGCCTGAATTTAAGTTAAAAATATATATCTAGATGCAGACATTTTAAGGCCGACTATATTTTTTCCTCTGTCCCACACTTTGTAAATTCATTAGGAAGTAAAAATTGTATAAGTTTATTTGCCATTCGCTATAAAACGTTTGGGACATTCTGAAATCATAATGACGCCATCCAAAATGTACTTGGAACATTTTTCCAAAAATCAGTTTTGAGTCTGTTGAAATTTTCTATTAAAATTGCTATTTAAATGCCAAATATTCTTAGTTTAATGTTTAATGACACTTCGATTAAGAGGCTATTACAAGACAGTTTCATTTAGATTCGAAAAAAATGGTACGAAAAAAAAAACATTTTGGTATAATAAGATTTCTTTAGTGTTGGAAATGATAAATTGAATGAGCAAATTGGTGTTTATCTATCCATTAAAAACGATTCAAAGGGGTACGAGTATATGTAATGCGTTGGTGGAAATGTATATAACAGTCAGAAGAAACCATCTCAGTCCACATGCACCAAGCAACTTTGATCTACCCATTTGGGTTCATATGATGGGCCCGACCTACCAGTATATCATTATTTTATTTTATTATACTCATTCACGAAGTGTGAATGTGTGAAGTGAACTGAGTATATTGGTTTTGTGTAATGTCCGTCCGTCCGTATGGACGCAAACTATTTCGTCGGTATTTAAGCTAGAGACTTGGAATATATACTCGGGCTGACAACAGAAGAGCAGAAAGATATAGTGGATATGTCTACACCCATACGAGGCGTGGCAACGTGCAAAAGCTTATATCTTCTTTGGTTTTAGAACTAGAAGCTGAAAAATTCTATAATTGAGTTACTGAGTTGAGTTACGTCATCAATCGATACCACAAAACTAATTTGTACGCTTCTTTGTTGACCTCCTCTATTGATATGCATATGATTCAAAAGTTTTTGGACTGCGAATGAGTATTATATAGTCGCTAGCGTCCGACTGTAATGTTCTTATTTAATATACTTCCGATACTTTTTTTTATTATGTGGTATTTATATATATATATATATATATATATATATATATATATATATATATATATATATATATATATATATATATATGTATATATTTATATCTTATATACAACTATTTACATTCTCGTTAAGTTTAGTCAGATTTTAACATAATTGCATATTTTGCAATTTACTGACACCAAGTTTTTGTAGTCGACTATTTATTTGATCCCGTTCCTGCGACACCTGAGTATGCAAATGAAACTTGACATTTTCATGCTATACGATGTGATTACTAACATAGTAAGTCAGTTTCATCGATACCCTGCTCTGATTGCATGACTTATTGGCGTCATTATGGAAGCAGCTATTAAATTAGGTTTATGTCTCAATTAGTTGGTACCTTCGATCATAAATTGTGTGACAGAGTAGGCAGGCCAGGCTAGGGCAGGCTAGGGCTGGCCACGCGGCAGCTATTCATTTCCATAACAATTCCAAGTGAAACTTACACCCAATCGAAAAACTCAGCCCGATTGTCTAGAAATGTAATAAAAGGGTGGAACCATTCACCATTCACCATTCGCCATCTGCCAGTCATGTACCACGAAAACAAACAGCAGAACTATTGGAGCAGTAGCAACGTCGATGACGAGTTTAAGTGCAAGAGACGACAACTTCGATAGTAAAACTTGTTATAGGCAATTAAACAAAATAATGAATGACTGCACTGATTTTAAAAGTCTTTTCCGCATTTTTACTCCCGCTCGTGTTGTTCTACATTCAGATGCTCAGCATAGTGCTTGTGGCTTCAAAAATAAAATAGAGTACATGTATCAGTTTGTCAATAACTCTGCAAATCTTTAATGGTTCGCATACAAAGACATTCGTATCGTATATTGTAAAGCACCATGCGTATACGTAATCTTTAAGGGCGAAAGGAGCTACCAGTCCCGGTGCATTATAATATTATCCAGTTGGCAGTTGCCAGTAACCGCCTTCTTCCTTGCTTCCGCATCGTTGGCTTCAGTCGCTTTATTTCATTTGCCTTCATTGTTGCCAGCCTCAATTTTTACGCTGATGAAGTCGATGGAGATGGAGTTGTGCATCATTTTAACGGCTCTGTGGCAAAAATGTAGACGACCACGGAAATTACATTTTTCGGCTACATTAAAATGGGGCGCAGACAGCTGATGTCAAAAGATTCGCATGAGCTTAGGAACTTTTCCTGCACAGATAAATATCCTTACAAAGCCAAAAGACTCTTTGCTTGCTTGGCACGTGGAGTGCCGAAACAAATTATAATAAAATCTCTGAGTTTTATGGGACTTTTCGAAAAATGTCATTTACATATCTCATTTTATGATCTCTTTTTTTGCGTGTTGACAATTTTGAAGAAAAAGTCCTAAAACATTTCAAACTTTTAAAAGCAGGCTTTAAAGAAAAAAGTAAGTAACAGGTAAATAATTATTGGTTTATGAGAATTATTGAATCATAATTATCCTTAACCTGTCTTAAAACTATTCGAAGTAGTTTATATTAAGAGTTTTGTCTTGTTGCATTATGCCTATTACTAAGTCTAATACCAGCAGACTTCGCTATCGTCATTGCCTTGTTACTCTTACTAAACTATAATCAGTTGAGAATTCAATGATTGCAGCTTTTGTGAAGAGAGTTTCCTAATGTCATTTAACTGATACGTGAGTCGTCCAACAAAATTCCTTATACATCGTCTTTCTTAGTTTAAGATGTTTCGTATATTTTCTGCCTATTATTTGTGTTTGTTAATATTTCTATACATTATATCAACGTCTTTTACAACATTGCTTCATAGTTATATTGCGAATGGGATTACGCCAAAACAGCGAAACCCATTTTTTACATATTTGGATACTCGTTTATTAAAGCATTTAAGATTGTACATAGCAAAAGAAAATACAGACAGCAGTTCAAATGAACCAATTTAAAGTTTGAATAGCAGTCAAACTGTAGAACCAACTCACTTTATCAATTTCAACACCGTCAAAGGCGAACATTTTGTGGTTGTATTTCAATTGGTGCTAGTTAAGCTAAGTGAATGCAGGAAAGCTTTTAGCTGTTAGGGATTTTGGTAAGATTTTTAAGCCACCAAATAAAATGCGGATGTCCTTGCTTGCTTCAACATTTTACTAGCTGAGTTGCGCCTTTTCACTCATTTAGCCAACCAAGCCCAACTTTGTGTGCGTGTGTATGTGTGTGTTTGTATCTGGGTGTGCAAATAAATAACTGAAGAAAATGAGAGCCAAGCCTTGCGGCCACAGACGCAGAGGCAGAGGCAGAGGCAGAGGCAAAGGCATAAACAGAGGCAGAGGCAGAAGCCGTAAATTTCGCCTGTCACTGTCTTAATAGGGCGGCTGTCCTAAATTTATGCCACAATCAGCAGCAAGCAGCTAGCAACGGATGCCAATGGGTAGGAGTGCCAATCCCTGGTCTCTCGCCTTTGGTTGCTGGTCTCTGGTCACAATCCAATGTCAGCAGTCTGCTACTCGCACCCTTCTGTGTGTCCTGCGGCAGCAGGAAAACTAAAAGAAAAACAACAATAACTTATAAGTCGTAAAATTCGCCTTCGCCTGTTCCTTAGATGGCGCCTGGCGATGAAAACGGCACGAAATGCGAATGGAATGCGAAACTGTTCTGGACAATTTCCCAAATGTATCGCCTTGCCATTCGATTAGCAACCGTCTCCACTGTCGCTGTATTTTGTAGTCAGAACACGAAACAGTAGCGCCCTCAGTGGCGACACATCCCGCTATTACTCGGTTACAGCTGTCAGGCCAAGCCAGCCATTGCGAATAAGGGAAAATGGGTAAATGGGCAAATGGAAAATGTCTGTTTAAGATGGCCGACTTCCCTTCCCCTTACCAAGGGTTGCTGGCCGCAGTTTTTGTTTGGGTTGCCGAAAAATATCAAATTAATTGAAAGCTTCGATTTCATGAAATTGCCAAATATTTTCAAGCCCATTGAACTGAATCATAAATGATTTTCTTGCTTGTTTATTCCGGTAAATCAAATATAGAACAACAAACAAACCAATATAAAAGTTTAATTCATAGTTGCAATTCTAGATGGTTTAAATCTGAATTACGTTCTTGAGTTGAATGGGTATCATCTTTAATATTTATCATAATCTAATAATTATATTGATATACCATAAGCTTACAGATTCAGAAACTCTTGTGCTGATAGAAAGTAGATATATCAAGATTCAGCTCTATGTTGGTGAAATTGAGCACACTATATACCTTTTTATACCCTGAACCCATTGAAAACAGGAAATCAGGGTTTTGTTAAGCTAGGTACACACGATGCAAACAATTTGCAGCAAGTTAAAAATAATTTGCAGCAAAAGTTTGCAGAAATGTTCACACCAATGCAAATATTGCATGCAAATTACTTGCTGCAATCATTTTTTTTTTGCACGAAAACTTTTGCATCCTATTTCGTGCATATATTGCGTTAATGTCTACACGTGTTTTCATTTTTTCTTGGCATTGCTTGCAAGTGACAGTCGTTTGCAAGTTCTGTTGTTTTGGAAAAGTCAAGGAATAACGACGTGCTTATATTATGTCGGCACAAAAATCGAGAGTTGCTGCTGTTGCTATATTAGCAATTTTGATGAAACGTAAAAAAGTGAGAAGATCAAAGTCTGCCAAAAAAAGAAAGTTTTGGGTGAAAGAGTGGATTTCTAAAAGAGATGAAAAAGGAGTGCATCAGAACCTTTTAAAAGAGCTACAATATGGCGATGAAACAAACTATTACAATTTTTTTTTAATTTTAATTTTAATTTTTAATTTAATTTTAATGAATTTAAGCGCATCGAAAAACTCCCATTTGCTGGTATAGTTGTCCGATGTACCCTGACCTCTCTTTTTTTGCTTCACTCTGCGCACTTCTTGCAAAAATTGAGTGCGCAATATGAATTTTGGTTTTTATTTCATCATCACTTTTTCCTAACTTTTCAGCAATTTCGCGATAAGCATTTTGTTTTTTATACTTATTTTTATAATCTGCTGACGAAACATCCCATAAAACTGAAAAATTCTCGTATAATTGAATTAATTCAGTCGTTTTCTTGCGATCCCACATGATGCTTTGCTTGCTGCAATATTGCGACTGAAAGCAAACAGCACATGCAAACAAGCAAGCAACTGACGCAACCAAGTTAACAGTAAAATTCTGTATTCAGACGACAGGCAACAAAAGTTGCCGCAAACAGTTATTGCAAATTTTTTGTTTGCAGCAAAATGTTTGCACTCGTGTTCAAACGTGCAAATTTGATTGCAGCAATCAACTTGCTGCAAATTGTTTGCATCGTGTGTACCTAGCTTTAAAGTGTCAAATGTATGTAACAGGCAGAAGGAGCCGTGGCAGACCCCATAAAGTATATATATTCTTGATCAGGGTGACTAACTGAGTTGATATTACGTATGTGTTGATATTATGAATGTGTGTCAATCTCAGATCCTATAAGAGTTACAGACGTGAATTTTTTATGTAGGTCCCTGTATAGCACGCGCAGATCGAGTTTGGTTAATGTTATCGATTAAAAAATTGATCGAAATGCAGTTATTAAATTCTGTCTCTTTAAAGCTAGAGTCTCCAAATGATGTATTCATTTACGATTTATACAATTTTGATTTTTATTTAATTTTGCATATCGGCTCCAAAAAAAAAAATTTATTTTTATTATTTAAATTTAAACACTTACAATTTTTCTGATTTTCATTTCATATTCATTAAGTATATTTTAAAATGCAGTTCGGATGGTGTTCAGGGGATCTTCTAGTCCGGCACCACCGAGTAGAGTTCTTTTACTTGTTGCAATATACCTACAATTCCTGCAATTCAAAAGTTCCAGGACTTTTTTTTCGCGCTTTCTAGTGGCGCCATCTGTCTGAAAATTTTATCGTTTGATTGTCTATTTCTCTGTCATGTTGTGTCAAATTTTCATGACATTCGGACGTATAGAAGCCGAGATATCGCGCTAAAAGTGACAGTACTTTTGTTGTGTCCGTCGAAGCTGGCGATTGTTGCATGATAATGCGCCATCTCACCGTTCGACGCTCACGACGGATTATTTGACCAAAAATCACATTTTAACCATCAACCATTCACCGTATTCGCCTGATATGGCACCCTGCGACTTCTACTTGTTCGGAAAACTTCATTTGGCAATGAAAGGAAAACGGTATGCATGACATTGATGCTATTCAAAAGGCTTCGACCGCCATACTCAACGCCATACCGAAGGATGACCTAAAAAAGTCATTTGATAATCTTCTTGATCGTGCAAATCGTTGTATTCAGTCCGAAGGGGACTATTTCGAAGGCGACCAATAAAATTTTTGCCAAAGAAAATCTAATTTTTACTTTTTTTATAAAGTCCTGGAACTTTTGAATTACACCTTGTATATACCAGCAATATATAACTAGCATATTGCTACATTGATAATGTTGCACAAAACCTGTTAGGTAAGGTATGCAAATAGTGTTGCATCCAACCTTCAACAGTCTTAGTTTCACTGAGTTTTGAATTGTCATTTTCTCTGATTAAAGCTTCATAGTCAAATAAAAATAAGTAATCTAACAAGCAGACTATTGTGTATATCCTTCGGTTTGTACTCTGCATTGATCAATCACTTACACAATCAGTCCGTCAGAAAAGGAGTCATGAAATTGTCTGTTGATTTTTACACAAGTGTTCAGAGTTAGTTTTATTATTTTTGATCTGTTTAATAATACAAAAATATTTAACAATTTTTAATTCACACATATCGATGTATATGTGTATGCATACACTATTCAGCTTCGTAGCTCCTTCGGCTTGGGCTGTGCGTTAAAAATCAGTCAGTCAGGACAGGGTCTATAGATATGTATATATTATGTATGCATGTATATGAAAACCTTTAGAAATTTTCGTCCAAAATGCCGAAAAAACGCTGTGCTTGAAGGAGCCTCAGTCCAATTGGAATTTTCCATTTCGTGTGGTGTGTATTAAGAGGTAAAGTTGGAAGAGCTGGTAGACCTAGAAGAGGAAGAGAGCTGTTGTCGCTTGCAGGAAATCACGAACGTGAGTCGAGCGCTGTGCGAGAGCGAGTCGAACGAACCGAAAGCCAGAGATTTCAACTCGCAAAGTGGTGATTTCGTATTTGGCTTACACACACACACACAGACACACACACACACACACACACACACACGCACACACATCAACGCACATACTGTTTGTGTGTGTGTTTGTGAGAGTGTATGTTTGTGTAGCTCTTTAATGGTGTTGTTCTGGTTTTGGCGCTTGGCGTTTTTTACGGTGCGCCGCCCGAGTATTTACCACTTTACAATGGAGTTTTAGTACCCACGAGTCGTCATTGTCGTCGTCATCATCGCCGCATAAAGTCCAAATTAAAACCACGGAGTGTTAGCCATAAACCAGTTAAATCAACCCAATCGTAGCTCGATATAATCAGCGTCAATCCCAGTTCAGCCATTTTCAATAATTTAATTGTTCGAACCATCCATACAGAGCATTAAAAACCGATCAAGTAAATTGCCAATAGTAGCTAACGAAGCATCCGTCTCGGCTTTAATACACATAAATAATATATAACTCGTATTATATTTTTCAAACTTACGACTATTATTGAGTGGTTTGTGTGTTTAATAAGAAATTCAAATAAAATGAAGAAGCTGCGTTGGAGAAGTATACAAATCTGAGAATAAATGACCCAATTAGAAAATACGTAACTCGATCTTATGGCCACAAAGGTATGTATGAAAAATATATGATATAAATAAAATATGCTAAATAATATAAATATTTGTGTACAAATTTATGAATCCAACTAGAATATATCTATATTGTGTGATTGGCTTAATCAATCAATCTATCAATCAATCATCGTGATATGTATTCTGCATTCTATGTTTAAAATAAATATAAAATATAAATATTATTATTGTTTACTGAAATAGAAAAAACTCAGATCAATTAAAAGACAATTGAGCTCATATTTCTCAATTGTTACTAAACAAGACCCAAATGTATCTATAAGCATAAAATATTTGTTCAGTGGGTGATTTGCATAGCTTGAATTAATGCCTTAAATGACAGTTTACGAGCCTAACTCTAAAGATTTGTGCCATTCAATGTATGTTATTTGGAAAGATCAATAATAATAGATAAACAAGAAAGTATGCTCAACAAAGGATACAAGTGACACATTTTAATAGATGTCGATTATTCCAACTTTGCTTGTGTAATAATTGTAGTTTAGATATTCAGAAAACTTTCTTGCCTCAGTTAACCATTTACTTAGACATTTATGCGAACCGACTGGCATACATAGTCTTATGGCCATTTTATAATACCATGAACCCGTTGAAAATGGGAATTCCGGGTATAATTGTTTAGCAAAAATACATGTAACAGGCAAGAGGAGGCGTGGCAGAACCCATAACGTGTATACATTCTTGATTTGGACGTCGAGCAGAGTTGATATCTGTCTGAATGTCTATCTGTCTTCCCGTCCGTAAGAATACGTGTAAATAATACGTGTTTATCATATTTTTTCGATAACTCATTGCACTTCCTTATTATCGATAAAAATTACCAAAGATGGAAACACCCAATTAAATGTGGAAGTTTTTTTAATAAATTCACAGATTTTGTATATTTCACATTTTGGATACCTCCTTATGAATGTCATTATAACGCTCTGAGAATTTGATAAAAAAGAACGCAATCTAGAAGAAAAGGTATTCAACAATTAAGCTCCCAATGTATAGTTCACACTGCTGCCCAAGCGCAGTCGCTGCGGTAATTGCGCAGTAAGCAGAGTGCGTGTTTATGTGTGAGTGTGTTTGTGTTGTTGAAATATATGTTTGAAAGAACCGTAGATTGATTGGACTTCACTTCTTCATAGTAGAGCTGCGATGCAATCGCTCTATCGCAAAAAATGATGTCCATCGATACTATCGATGGTGTAGGTGGTTCAGGGTATCTCCAGGTCGAGCACTGTCGACTAGAGTTCCCTTGTTTATTCTTTTATATTAATGAAATTGACATGACAACAAAATAAGTTAAAATATATCAAATAAAATATATGTGTAACGGTGGAACATTCCTTTTATATTCTTTTTTAAATATATTAATAAATCAAATCTGTAAATTGAGATACTTAAATTTGGTCCGTTTTGACTGATAAACTGTATGTTTTTTGATTGCATAACATATGTTACTCTACGCTCTAAATAGGAATTTCTTTCAATTTATTATCATATCCATATGTAGTAGTAGTAGATAGTAAGTAAGGTTATATGCCTTCATAAAGCTCACATTATTTACTAAGCTGCAATTCCTTCTATACCACGACAAATTCTTATTATTTGGTTCCAATTTTTTGTTGCTGTTATCCCTGTTTTTTATAGCCATATGTAGGATCCACACCACTTTTGCAGTATGTAAAACCTGGATCTCGTATCAATAGTTTGTAGGTGTTGTGAAAGGCAGATTTATCTTGAATGGTGTATGGTTTATGGAAAGAACAGAACGTGTTAAGGATACTTAAGCTTTCTTCAGTTTCGATTGTTTTCAGTTTTTTCATTTGCTTAGAATAGTATAATTTGTATAAACCAAAAATATTTTATTTGGCCAAAATGGTTATTCATTTGTATTATTCGTTTTACAATAATGGATTTTACCCGAACTCAAAGTCAAAGCAATAATCCAAATAATAAAAGTAAGATCAGACTGCCCGATACTATTCTCAATGAAATCTTGGGCCAGTCGCAAAGAATCTGTTTGATGATCAGTTTTCGATACTCTTGATGCTAAAGAACTCTGACCCAGCAGACTGACAATAGCAATTAAAATATATACATATATATATATATATATATATATATATATATATATATATATATATATATATATATATATATATATATATATATATATATATATATATATATAGAGAGAGAGAGAGAGAGAGAATACGCTGTTGTTGTTGCTGTAGCTAATTAGTGAGGAAAAGCTGAATTAAGCTCATTGCAAATGGCCAAAATGGCTTCTGTGGCAGGCATTTTTGTTGCCGTTGATCTGTGTGCTGCCATTTACGACTATCTCAATAAAATTAATTCATAATTACAGCAATAACACATAAAGATTATGACGGGAGTGGCAGTGGCACATCAGCGAAACTGGCAATTGCAATAAATATTTACAGCCAAGCAAACACTTGCTCAAATTAAGGACTCGTTAAAGGGAAATTGAAATGGAATGGAATCCAACCATTGAAACAGCGAGAAAACGTACAAATTGATAAAAAGATAAAAATAAACAATAATGATGGTCAGGGAGTAACTGTGGAGCACATACATTGTATGTATTAGAGTTCAGTTGCTGGACATCGAGAAGTTTTTAAATGCCGTGGGTGAAGTGTAACCTGTTTTGGAAGTTTGACAACGAGAGGTTGTTTCAGCGAACTGCTAAGTCACAGACAGCAGCTGTGGATGGTTTTTACGAGTGCAAAACATGCGCAGCTTTCGCCCTGCTCCGGTCCCCGAGCCCGAGCCCGAGCCCGAACCCGGCATGCTTACTGCTATTTCATATGATTAACTTTCGGATTTTGTAAAATTATAATGGATGCGGTATCCGTCCGGGTGGGATTTTGTGTGTTTGTGTGGATATTCTCTTGCTTTTGCAAATGGCGTCTTTTACCCTTGGGCCCCACTTGCAAAAGGAATTAAGGTCGTAAAATACTCAAACATAGGCTTCCGCGTTTGCCTGTGCTTCCGTGTGCCGAGTCGAAGCCTGCAGAAGAGCTCGTAAAAGGAGGGAAATACATTAAGTTTTCAACCCCCAAAAATTGCGGTAACAATAACAACAGCAACAGCATGTTGTATGTATGTGTATATTTGTGTGTGTGAATCAGAGGGGATGTATACAGAATCTGCATTAGCATGCTTCCAAAATTAAGTTGCCCATCAACAGGCACACTTCTTCAGTTTACATTTATATATATATATATATATATATATATATATATATATATATATATATATATATATATATATATATATATATATATATATATATATATATTTATGAATTATACGACACTCGCACGCATTCAAAAATTAAGCCCTGCGTGGGTTGTCAGGTTATCAGCAGCATTTTTTATTACGGCTCCATTGTATGTTCCCCATGGCTAAATGTGCCCTAATCAATTTGGTTATTCAAACAGTATTGTATTTCATGTTGTGTTGTATTTCCAATGAGTGCTATAGTAGTACTTAAGTATCAAGCCATTCTGATTGTTGATATTTTGTGTAAGCATTAAATAATAATATATAAATATATATATTTATATGTATATATATTAGTATATACGTACATACACAATGCTGAGTGTAATTGTATAAATTTAATTATTTTGATCGAAATATATAATCGGAGGAGAATCAAGATTTATATTATTTTGCTTTACACTCTCTTCTTTCATACACATTAATTTATTCGATAACATTTAGCAGTGGATAAAACTTTACCAAATGCGTATATTGTGTTCATTAAAGTTCATATTCGAAGACAGAAATAGAGTATAATGATATTTTAAAGAATATATTTTGCGACATCAGAACAAATTTATTACTTGTTTTCGTTGTGTGTTATATATACCATACATAAAATATATATATGTATATATGTATATATATATATATATATATATATATATATATATATATATATATATATATATATATATATGCATTTAAATAAACACAATATTATTTTCTATAGTGAATTTGAATACATAAATCAATATAAATAAAGAGTCAAAAATATTTTTGTTGGTAAATATATATAGTTCATATACATACATATGTACATATGTATATGTATGTACATATATATGCATTTTAAATGACATTAAATTGGGATTAACATATTAAATACATGTATCTGTATATAGTATTCAGAAGATGATTACTTATATTTATAACGCGTATAGCTCACAACTGATTAGAAACTCGCTGAGATAGCGAATGAACGGAACTGCCTTACGGCCCAAGCAAACAAATACCGAGAAAATGGATACAAGACAAAGGCGCGCACACCAACCGAGGTAGAAATAAAATGGCTACGAAAGAGAATGAAAAACAACGGCGAAGAACAACGACTGAACGAACACACAAGGGCAGTTTTTTCTTTATTTTGTAGTGATACCGAGAGCCACGAGATAGGGATGCCAGGCGCGTTAACAGATACATAGAATGATACATACATACATACATATATACATAGCCGAAAGCAGGGAGCTGCTGGTGAGTGAGTGAGTGAGTGAGTAAGTGAGTAAGTGAATGTGGATGTGTGTGTAAGTACGTGTGTGTTTGTGTGACAGCAAGTGGACCTGCGCGCGTATACGAGCGAGATACCAACTGCGAGAGAGTGAGTGAGAGCGCAAGTGAGGGGCGGGCAGAGCGCCGAAAACGAACCGCAAAGAGTCAACGGAGGCAGCGACGCAACGCAACACAACACAAGGCAAGGCATTGCAGCACGACGCGATGCGACGCGACTGCGGAGAGGCCACACGAAAAAGGCGAATGCAAACCTAAACGCAAACAAACTTAAAAACTAACGCAGAGGCGAGAACAAACACGAGAGTAAGACGTACGCAGCGACGAAGAAGGCGAAGAGGAGCAGCAGCAGCAGCAGCAGAAGCAAACGGAAAAAACATTTTCCAGCCTCGTCGACTTTTTACAACGAATTTTATGGCATTTGGTCATAAACTTCTTGTTAGTGTAGAGCGGATCGCAGCGCGTGAGAACCGAGCACAGCAAACCGAAAGCAAACGAACCAAAAAACAGAAAAAACAATCAAAAGTCCAAACAGCAAACAAATACAATAAGAATAATAATAATAAGAAGAATCCGCATAATTAGAATGCGAACTGTGGATTCCTTATCACTATTAACTACACTCGAGTACTAGTGCCAAAAACGTGATATAATAAGATTGTTCAGTAAAGGACGGAGCTGCACGTGAAAATGAAATCAAATTGCCAGTGAATGTGAATAAAAGTGCAGTCTATGGCTGCTGCACCCATCTAGCATCCCATCTAGCATCTGCAGTAACTGCAATTCGAAGTGCCAACGGACAACTAATAAGCGCGTTGAGGTTACGTTACGTAAGTAAGCTCACCAATTGGCGTCTATCTGTAGGTACTATAAATAAGAATATATAAAAAGAACACAGCTCCAGTCGCTGCCAATTAGTGTGTGCGTGCTGAGAATGGCATCCTCGTGTGGTCCTTGGTGCGACAAGGTTACTTGCATCAATGCCTACTTCAAGGTTGCTCTCGTTTAATAGGTTCACGTCGCAGTCATTTGGCTTTTCAATTACCAACAACAAATACCGGTTGTGGGATGCTTATGCATGAGTTGTACAATGCAATTGCCGTAACTGCACATTAATTAGGTGTGAAATGGGATACCTGTGCACCAAGACGATCAACACACTTTCTCACACACAGCCACAGTCACTATCAGCCAATATCTAACAAATAGGCTGAACGACAAAATTAAATCGAATTTAAAATAGCAGGTAAAACGATTCCAACTACAGTTTAAATAAAGTTTCTATTGTTTGTTGAAATTCCTTAGGCTTATAGCCTGAAACATATTTGTGGTGATACTTCTTCGTCTTGTGTCTATTTTCAAATCATTTTCAAGCCCTCGAAAGGCAGGCGCGTTGCTGACCCCGAGTTCGATTAGATCGACAAGTCCTGCACGTTTGTCCACCTATACGTCATTGATCGCATATATCTGGATAGACATGACAAGAGTCCAGTGAGGTTTAAGTCCTAGGCAGCAAAGTTTAGTGAATTGTCAGCAAAGTTACGATTAGATCTTAGCTAATTATCCTAGTGATAAAATAGATTCACATCCAATTATCATACATATCCTAAATTAGTTGACACTTTGAAGAATTGCTTTATTGGTCACTCTAGTCTGATTAATCGTGGAGATCTGTGAAGCACTTCAGTTAATTAGCGATCAGGTGTGAAGTAAACAATTGTAGCCGCATCCTGTGCTCCCTTTTATGATGGAATCATTAATTTAATTTACCGCTGATGTCGTTCTTAATAGCACTCGGTCATTCGTTGCTGTGTTAGTGCGCTTGAATGGATTTATTGGCCCCACTAAAAGCATTAGCACCGGTTATGCTCGTATCCTCGCTCTCTCTCTGTAGTCGCACTTCCAATCCATTGCGTGTTGCGCTTGGTCACTCGCACCTGCGCTTGCACCTCAGCGGCGTCAATTGAGGCAATAATTTCATAAATGTTCTTAATCGTTATACGCTCGGTTTACAGTTTAGCTAGAGCTGCTAGCTGGAGCCACTGGCACCATAAACTTTGATTGCACTTGGACGACTTGATTAAAGCGCAATCAAACGAAAACTTTTCAGCTTCTTCCCCGCTAAAGGTAATTCTGCGATACCTGCAGCTCACTGAAAAGGGGCAGGGCTCAAAAATATATGTATATGTGTGTATGTGTCAGTGGTCGTGTGCGTGCGAGTGTATGTGTGTATATATGTATGTATGTGTGTCTACGTGTGTGTATGTGTATCGTTGTCCGATGTGCGACATGCGTATAAGAAGCATAGGCGAGTCATTGGCCAAACCCTCTTTTGTGGCAGCCATGATAATTCAGCTGCCATTGCGACTGTGCGTGCGTACACTGAGAGAAACGCCTTGGGTAGATTATGTTCTATCAAAGTGTGTATACATATCAAATTATTATTTTGTGTCGCTATCTATTTGTAAATTATCAAATGCTGAAAGTTAAGTTTGTCATATTTATTTCTTTTTATTTATTATTTATTTATAACAGTTGTGACAGTTAATTTACTAATTATTCCTGTCAAAAACAATGAAATAGGGAATTCGAATTAGCTAATTTAGCAAATTCTTGACCTCAGACTTGCCTAAGTTCAAATTTAAAATATTTTAAAATACAGCTGTCGGAAGCTAGGCAAGTTGTAATTAAGTCTTATTAATTTTAATGGGGCATCTTTTATAACTGATTTAATTTTTCATTTAATTATGCCAGCGAACATAAGTATAACATTTTCAAACAACATTCGCTTTAATGTATTTTGCAGAAATATTGTATGTTAGGCCTCTGTCTCCTTCAACTTCGTAATTTCCAGTGCGACTCTCAAAAGAATGTTATGTAGTTCAGTTATTCCCCGCTAGAGACGCTAGCATATAGGTTTGTGTATAGGCTGCGCTTTGAGTTTAGTGCGCAGACTCGACGACAGAGCGCGTGCTAAAGAACTAAAAATAAGCAGACAAGTCGAAGCCCTCATTAACTCGCTTTGTATTCTATATCAATTAGCTGTTGTAAAATGAATTAAATTATGGAATAGTTTATAGCTTTATAACAAATATGAGACCAAACTTTTAGTTTGTGCTCTAAAGGGTTGACATGAAAATCATATTTATATATTACATCTTTTTATTATGATGAACTGCAAATTCTCCCAAAACAAACGTTGATAGATGGATTTTTATTGATTTTCACACAATGAAGGGTAGATTTAGATTGTCTTGTATAAATATATTGACATGATACAGGTGGAATGAATGATGAAGTGAAACTTAAAGAACTGTTGTCTTTTAGTTAAAAAAGAACTGTGAAGTAATATTATTAACATATTACATAATATTGATATTTACTTATTATCCATACTGATTTACTTTTGTTTTCTCTTACCAAATATTGAATAGACCATATCACTTGGTATATTCTTTTAGATTTCACATGCCAAAGCTCAGGTAGCTAGCGTAGCTGAGACTTTAAGTTCATTTAAATTTAAGTTTCGGATCTAAATAAAGGTTCTGTCAAACTAAATTTTGTTAGAGCATGCTTGTTAACATAACATATAATCTTCTATAAATAAATATACAAAATTTCTATTGATTTTGTTACATATATTATAGGTTTTATTCCGAGAAACTCGAATAGAGCAATATATTTTCGGAAACAGATTTTTTGTGCCAAATATTTGGTATCTCAGGAATAAAGAGCACTGAAACGTTTTATAAGACAGTCAAAGCATTGGCTTAGTTATGGAATTATTCAAATTATTAAATTATTCAAAATCGATCGGTCTTAACTATGTGTTTTACATATGATGTTTTTTATATGGGAAAAAAATCATTCGAACAGTTTCACAATATGTGTTGGCGTGTGCTTTTGCTGATGTGATATGGCTAAGTTGAGCTCCAAGCGGCCTTTGAAGATAGCTGATATTGCCCATAGGAAGGCAGCCACTGAGGCGGAGACAGAACACGGCGTTGGTGTTGGTGTTGGCAACACATGAGAATTTTCTTCCGAGAACATTGCGTTAGCGTCGCGAACATTTTCATTGCACATGGAATTCCCAGGGAAACAGAAATGTTCAAATGTCCGCTGTCAGTTTCGTGGAATAGTGCTCCACATTTACCAAGTGAAGCTGCCTGAAGCTGGCTGACTTCCGCCGAGGTCACATATGGCAGCGGCTTCGATGGCTACTCACACAGATGACGCCGCTAGCTCTGGATACTTGACAGCATCAGCTGCAGTCTTTATTGTTTCTAGATTTTGTGTGGGCTCAGTTATAGTCTGTTGTGTCCGTCGGCACATTTCTTATTCAAATAAAATATTATTCGAATGCCGTAATATAGATTAAATGGTGAATTTATTTTGCAAATAGAATGTCTTGCCTTGAACTTGTCTGTTCAGAGTAGAATATTAATTAATTTATAATAAAGCATAGAAATTATGGTAATGAGTGAGCGTTCCTGGAATTCATAAAATAATGATATATATATATTTTGTATATATATATTTATATATATATTATTATATATATTATTTCCTTTTAATATCAGAGTTTTAATAGTCTTTTGAAACTTTGCGATGAAAATCAAGTATATTCCATTTAAATGAACATCTATGAATTTTTTATTGATGGAGGCGTAACTAGATAAATAGAATTTATTATAATTTGGTGTTGAATGAAAATCTCTACAATTCGCAAATCCATGTAATTCATAAAAAATGATATTCTCTTGCCATTTTAAATAATCGGGGCTCGACTATATATATAGTTTAGTTGACATATAATTTATAGTTTACATAAGTATACATAGTTGAGAACTATGTGTTTTGTATATTAGCTACTTTTTCAGCAAATATTGAAGCTATGACTGCAAAAGCAATTTTCATATATACAATAGAATCTTGACTTCAATGATAGTAAATGAAAGCGGCAGGGGCGTAAGTAAAGTTTCCTTAACTTATGGCGAAACATACCCGAAACTCGACGTGTACGTTGGGATTAGTTGGGAGCCAATTTATTTTATGTCCTGAGGCACAAACATAATCATGTCTAATTTTGTTTACTTTCAAAAATATATATGTATGTGTGTGAGTATGGCTGGCACTTCATGGACGAGCATGGTGTGTGTACACGCGTGGGTGACTGTATGTGAATGCTCAGTGGCACGCCAGCAACGTTGTTGTTACAGCTCTCTCCGGGTTGCTGTTTCGTAGCGAGAATGACAACGACAACGGCAACGGCAACAGCAACGGCAACGTTCATTAACTAAATTTAGAGTGCGACGGCTGTTGTGGCCACGGAATGCCTGGGGCTAGGCAGCAATGGCAGTCTGCAATGGCAGCTCAGCAGGAAATTGGATATATTTACATGGAGTAGAAGTACAAAAACAAGAATTTTAGGGGAGGAATTGCCCGCACCCCGACGCTGCGACGCAGCGCAAGTTACGCAATCGAATAAGGCAGCGCGAAATCAGAATGCGATGGCGAATGGAGGTCCTTTTGGGTCCTTGGGCTATTTCGCACTTCAGCCCACTCCCGCCTGAGGGTGTGGTTGCGTGGTTGGGCATAAGCTAGAGGGTAAAAAGGGTGCAAGGGGTGACGCATGATGCTTGTTGTTTTAAAATTGCGTGCGGTGAGGTTGTCGAAGACTCTAGCGTCGAGTTTGTTGCGTGTCAAAGTCCTCGGGCTGAGGGAGATGTATTTTGGGGCTGGGGTTGGGCTTGGGGTTGGGTGTGGGTGCACATTTTTGAGCAGCGCAAATGAAATTGTATTTAATTTGGGCCCGAATAGGAATGCAATAATTTTTGGTGACTAAAGTCCCGTCACAAAACGGTAGCAATTAAAATGTTTTTAATGAAATTTAGCAAAATGTGTGCTTGCTGCTCCGAAAGGCTTGTAGATATTTTAATTATTTTGGCGTTTGTTTAACGGTCGGTCGCCCTCTTATTTTCTTCTTTTCTCCTTTTCTCTCAGGCATCAGTCCGCCTGTCTGTCTTGCTGTGTTTCACGGTAATCGCAATGGCTGTTCAGCCAAGAAAGCCTTAGGCCCCAAGCCTGTATTCACGGCCTCATTCATATGCGTTCAACCACAAGATTTCAATCCATGCTTTTTTTTACCAGACAGCGACAGCACACACACACACACTCACACTCATGCACACACACGCGTTGGCAGTCAGATGGCAAATGCGGTTTTTCGTTCTTAAGGCAATATGGCAATAGTAGTCGTGAAGTCAGATTGCGTGTAGCTATAAATTTGTGATTTTAATGCGCGTTATTAAACTGCAAGCAGTTGCGGACCCAGCACCCCATCGTCCCATCGTCCCATCGCCCCATTGCCCCATCGCCCCATCGCCCCTGCCCCGCCCTGCTCTCTGCCAAATTCCCGGGCTAGGCCAATAAAATGCAATTAATATGTTCCGCCAACCTGCAACAAAGTTCTCGATTCTGCTGTAGAAGCTCGCACAAACCACTTCACGATGATTGGGAAACGCAGCAAACAGAACAACTGAGGCAACATGCAATGCTCAAGAATAACAAGAACAACAGCAACTCACGATTGTCATGATCATCGCTGTCGCAGCCGAACAGTGCAGCGGCGTCTCTTTTTGTTTTTGACTCCATTTTGCACAGTTCGATTAAGCCAGAGCTTGGAGATTTGCATTGTAAATTGTGCGATATAATGCCCGATAATAGGCGTTGGCCGCAGCCAGCTGCCCGCGACCCGCTCCCCTTTTAACAGTGGCCACTACCCTCTGTAAGTGCGGTTCGTTATCTTCGGGCTCAAACAAGTCACGTCGCCTAATTTATACGACGGCAAAAGCTAAAATATTCAAAAAACGTGTCTTTCGATTTTTAATGGCCGCGCATAAATTTCAGCATTAAGATTCGTAATAACTTCATTACACAAACTATAATTTTGTGAAAAGAAAAACAAAGCCAACCACACGCGGCACTTAAAATGTCAACTCTGAGCTGCCATTGCCCGAAAAAAAAGCTTTACAAAAGAATATTCAAATGCCGATATACAAAGAAATATTTACATATGTGCTCGGGATTCTGCTCCCACGCAGAGTTTACGGGTCAACTTCAGCGATATTCGAATCGTATATCAAATCTTATAGTTTAAAGTTGAACAACGGAATCTAGGGCTATCAGCTAGATAAAAAAAAGAAGCAGGATAGATCGACCTCAAAAGAACAGAAAACATAATTGGTAAAAAATAAAACGAATTTAGAAAAGTCAGATATTGTGTTCTTATTTTATTTAAAAAAATATATTTTAGCTTTTGATTGGTTAAAGGTAATTAACTATGTTTAATGGACTCACCTAGCGTCGTCTTCATTAACAATGTAAATATAATGAGGTGTGGTGCCAATCATGTGTGAAATTAAATCTATTTAGAAGTTCCAAAAATATATATTTGTTTAATAAATATATATAAAGCTGTCTTTACTGCCTGCATTTGAATAATGTAATTAAATTACATTTTTTCAAACTAACTGGCCAAATATATAATTTATCTGATATTTAGGACAAGTGTTGCCAGTTTCAGCTGAGTTCTTACAATTATCTACATCGTTCTGCATTCGGACATTTTATAGATTACTTACGGCTTTGATTGACTAAAATATCAGAAAATGTATCTTGGGCGAATTCACAAAAATGATTTGGTAAATAATTAATAAAAAGTGAGTTTCTAAGTCGGATCAGCTGCAAAAATCAATCGTAAAAGATACAGTCATTTCGATCAATCTGTGACTTTTAATTCCTAGTTCTGATACGACAAAGGAATATCCCGTTGTTCACAAATTAAGTAAATATACAGATTAAAATTTTTATAAACACGAAAATAGCCAATGGCAAAAGATGCAGATAAACTCATTCAAACATTTTTTCTTTTTGACAATCAAAGATACAAAATTGTTCACCAGAGAAAAATAGCGGATGAGGTCAAAATACATTTTTTTAGATAATCATTATTTACAGCCTGAACACCTACCTGTTCATGTCCACCTGCTTGAGTTGAAAACCGATGAATGTGTTATTGTGTACAGTCACCAAAAGCCGATCTGTGGCTTAACTTCGGTAAAAGTGTGTGTTTACGACAGCCTTTTTTGCCTTTCTCTCTTTTCGAAGTGGTATGAGAGGGGTTTCTTGACAAAAATCCTAACTTAGCCTCAAATCTCATTTCGTATGCAACGTCTGCCATTGTAAGAAGGGCGGGGTTGGGTCTGGGTCTAGGGCTTTTGGAGTCGAATACAGCGACAATGCTAAGGTGTTGATAGAATAACACAGGGCGTGCATTTTTGGTCGAATTATTACATATATATATATATATATATATATATATATATATATATATATATATATATATATATATATATATATATATATATATTCATACATACACATGGTTGGGACATGCCCGTTAACAAGTTCGGGCTTATACATATTTAAGTCCCATAAAGGAAATATCAAACTGCTGCCTGATTCAGTGCATCCCTTTCGCTCCCACAACAATCAGTGGAGCTTTTGGGCACCGCTCGCATGTGCGACTATTACGTGAATAAACACACACACACACACACACACATACACAAACACGTGCTGGTAAGGGGGGTTAAATGCACATATTAAATTTGAAACGTATATAGAATTTTTGATCAGCCCACGACAGCAGCGACCATTATATTGGGAGTGACTCTGAAGTTGGGTATGGGGAACAGATTTTCGGTGGTGTTGCTACAGTGGTTCAAGTTGTACAACTGAAAGCCACATTTGTTGAATACTTTTCAGCTAACAAGCATTGCCATTGCCGTCGGTATTGACAGTTCTTCTGTTGGCGCTGCTTCCACTGCAGTTGCATATATTCGCATTTCAAATGTATCTAAAATATAATGGGGTCCCTTTTGGATGCTACGCAGCTGAAACCTATACGTTCCTCTAATCAAATCCATTATATCGATGGATTTATAGACATGAAGGTAGAGCTCTCTTTGACCTTTAATGTTTTCTAGAGCTGCTTACAAGGCAAGCTGTTTTCGTTTTAATATATATGGTGTACCTTTTAAAGATCTTCTTGTATCTGAATAGTTCTTTTTGATGGTGTTTTATTTGTGGAATAAATATGTGGCACATTCACTGAATACCTGAGCATTGTTATCTGAGCAGTGGTTAACTATTCACAAATGCAAGTTGAAGAATTTCATTTCGCTTTATCTCTAGGCTGGGAAACCCGATTTGTTAATTTACATTTTAGTTCCTCGACCGAATCAGCAATACAAGTATGTATACATTGTGGAAAATCGAAAATAGCTTTAATTTTCTTTTCAAATACATATATTTTCCATTTTCGATGCATTATCCATTTGTAAATTTAATAAAAGTTAATTCTTGTAATAAGATTAACAGTTGCTGCTATCTTAAATCATATATACTGATGTTTGTTAGCTCTGTCTCTTGTATACCTCGTGTGATTGACTTTTTTCTATATTTGTTTCCAGTTAGGGCTTTAGAAAGTTGTTTTTGGGTGGCAAATCAGTTCTAGCAGAAGGATGTCGGGCATAACAGCAAGAAGTTACATAAGCGAACATAAACAATCCTTTTGTGTATATACGCGTTTCGGACTCACCCTTTAGCCTTTTAGCCAGTAATCCCAGACTCTGAAAGCGACATTCCTCCCTCAATACGCTGCTCTAATTTCATTCTTCACGGTCTCTTCGCCCTTTGTTTGAGTTTTGAATACGCCGAGCTCTATATTTGTATATGTATATAAGCAAAAAAGGAAATTCGAAAGGCGGCAGGCGGCAGGCGGCAGGCGAAGGAAGCAAGAGGAAAGGGTTTGTCTAACCGTCGCATCCATAAATCAGTTGGGCATCGACATCGCATCGCATCGCATCGGCATCGCAATATGCGTAAATGCAATAAAATCATAAAATGAATTGTGTAAGGCAATGTAGGACGAGGCAAGACAAACGGAAAATTTGAATCTGTGACTGTATGAGGTCTTCGACTCAACGGCTGATTGCATTTTATGGCCCATTGCGTTAACTGGACACAAATAGAACTCTCGACAGGAGTTGGTGACTGCGGAAACTCTATGGAAACGGGAGCAAGGCTGATTCTGACACAGAGGCTAACACTGAGGCCTAGACTGAGACTGAGACCGAGACTGAGACTGAGTACTGTAGCATTTTTGTTATATATACATATTTTGATTTAATGCGCGTGCAGGTCATGCTCTCTTATTCTCTTATTCAATACCTTAGCGCATAGACATAGGCATCTGCCAGACACAGATGCACCTACAGATAAAGACACGCATTCAAATATAGATACGGCAACAACGATACCTTCGACTCTGCTCTGCCTACCTGATTGCTTGCAGTAACAGACTCGTAAAATGCTTTTTACATTCCAGCCAGGGAAATCCAATGAGGTCCGCAGCTCCACATCTCTTGCTCAACATCTTGGCTAATGGATGCTGGTATGGACAGAAGCATGGGGCATGGAGAATGGGGCATGGCACATGGGACATGGGGCATGGGGATTGGGTCTTTAGCTGGGTCTGTTGCATATGTAAATCGAACGTATGCAAATGCGCATCAGTATCAGCATCAGCCGTTGTCCTCAGTCATCAACGGCATGTTAGGGTATTGTCGAGAACTTACAGAATACATACAAAGTGCCCTATAAAAGTGTCACATTTTATATGGTCAGCAGGGAGTTGGGCTCTGATTAGTCCGTAAGTCATGGAACTAGCGCACTGTCCTTTGTCACATGATATGGAACTTTCTAAACGTTAAAACAAGATTTTCATCAAGCTGAAATACACATGGATGTTTTCAATTATTTTTAAACATTGTTTGGTCAATTGTAGAGGTGAATGAACGAACGGTTGCCAAATTATTCTTCCAGCCAGAACGTAAACAATAAATATCTTTTGGCATAATGTAAATGTGTTTCAATTGAATTGTTGTTTGACTTTGTTTGGCTCGTAAATGTTTATTTATTTATGTAGAATGGTCTTCAAAAAATAATGTATTACTGACAAATATATATATTTATATATCCATTGTTTTTGAGGAAATTCGCCTTTAATAAAATGGATGTATTCAATTCACACACAGATATATGATGTAAAAATATAGTTGGACATTTTTGAAATAGTACAAAATATATTATGTCGAAGCTCAAAATATCTTATTGGACGCATACCGTGTCTATAAGAGTTTAATGAATTTCATTACCATTTCATTTATACATAACATGTTTTTGTACCTATCACCATCTGCATCAAGGCACACTTTTTAATGTTTTCTAATCAATTGGTACAGTTACAAAATGATATATTGGAGATACAGTGAATCGCGTGTCGAGCTGAAGTTGCAAATATTTCTAGGTTATATCTATTCAAACATGCACAAAAGCAGACGACTGCATACATTTCCATTTGATTGTAGTTATCCGAGCACGCTGGCATGATTATGTACGGAGGCAAAGCATAACTTTCTAGCATTGAAAACTCAGAGCATTTTGAAAGGAAGAGACGAAGTAGGAAGTTGTGTACATTTTTGGAGAACATGTGTGTATCAAATTTATTTGTTGATATAAAAATAATATTTGATATCGATATTCAAAGCTATCGAAGATTTGAAAGAAATTTGATTCGAAAAAAATGCTAAGTGTCCAGCTGATCGTCGCGATTAAACATGGGAACAGATCCAGATCAAGAATGCATATACTTTATGCGGTCAACCACGTCTCCTACCTCTTATATACATTCAAATATAACATAGACAAAAGTAGGCTGAAACTAGAGCAGGATATAAATTTAAACATAATACGAATTGGCGATTTTCATTCTTATCTTGTTTAATATCATTCCCATTTTCCTCAACGGCTGCTACTAATTTAGTCGTAAATAGAAACCCTTTGGCATAGATATGTCAAGAATATTCAATGAATTCGAGACTTTTGACATACTTTGAGAAATGTGTCTTCCACATTTTCAAAAGCAGATTCGCATTGTAAAGTTTGCAGTGGCACAGAATTCGTGATTCGTGATTTTTGACAGTAGACCGCACAGTCAGCGTGTCGGCGTTTCTGCCGCAGCTTGCAATAAATCCAGAAACCATAATCGGGATTTATGGATGCTCTTTTTGTTGTTGCTGTTTGGTGTTGCTTCTGTTGTTAATGTTGATCGTGATGTTGTTGTTTGGCTGGTGTGTGGTGTGTGTGTTGGCGGTGCTTCAAACATTTTTATGATGTCTTTGCAACATTTATGAGCGCTATGAACCGAGCTAGAGCGGGGACGTGGCGGCGCGTGTTAGTCGAGGTAGAACAGCCACCTATATTACGCGCCGGTCATAAAATCGGAATAATTTGCAACAAGTGATAATTGTTTTACAATATGTGTATGCATGGCTGCGAGTGTGTATATGCGAGCTATCAGAGTGTGTTAATATGTGTATAAAAATTCAGATCTAAGCAATCACTCATATTATTAATGAAAATAAATGGAATCAATTGCAAATTACATGCACGACTGCAACTTGAATGATAATGCTGCTTAGTTGGGAATATGAATGAAATAAGAATGCAAAAAGTTAATATATAAAAATTTGAATATTGATTTTATTATGTGGGCTATTAGTCAGAAGCTACAAGAAGCGCTTGACGCCAACTGAGGCCCATTAACGCTGTTTTATGATCTATTGTGATTTTTCCAATGTGAACATATTTACGAGGGCGCTAACTGGCTTATGGACTGAGTAGAATTTCTCATTTCTATGCAACAATTGCTAGATGTTTATTGTTATGGAATTAATTAATTATTGTACATATATTTGTTCACTTGTTTGCTTGGTGCTAGCGTTGGTGTAGCGAAGGTGTCATAACGCACGTAATAAACCTTTAGCAGTTGACTCGGCTTTGTCACACACCAATCATGGCCCACTGTACCAGCCCATAAACCACAATAACAACAACAACAACAACAACAACATGAAAGACAACAAGAATAACGGCGGGTGTTGGTATCTTGGGCCTGGCCCATAATTCACTCGCTCAAACACTTGAATAGCCTCGGCAATCGTAAAAACGGGCGAGCGAGAAAAGAGTTTTACAATCGTTTAAAAACTCGTCAAAAAATTAGGCCTTAAAATATTGTACGATTTGCGTTTGGCGATTGCTGGCGACGAGCTGAAACGGGCCTCCATCAATAGACACCACCCGCCCACACGCTAGATACCACACACACCACATAAGCACATGCACAGCAGGACCCACTCCTACACTGCCACACTCCCACACTCCCACACTTCCACATCCACGACTGGGGTACTTAACGTTCCTGTGCCCCACTCTCCTGTCCGTCACTTTTGGTGTCTGTGCCGGCGTGGCCGCCTTTTATGAGCCTACAAAATATTTTTATATTAGCAATAATTTCACTAGACACACGGATGGGATTGTATAGAGAGGGGGTGGGGCGATTGGTGCGTGCCACTTAATGTGCGCAAACAAAAGCAACAAAAGTGGCTTTGATTTGTTGTACATTTTAAGCGTCGTTTGCGTTGCTTTGACATTTTATTACTGATTCATCGCCGGCAAACAACAAAAGCATGCCAAATAATTAAAAAGCGATTATTTTTACTATCTAGTTTTTTGTTTCTGTCAACTGTGCGTATTGCATATGGATTTTTTAAAACGTGTTCAATTTCAATATATTTCGTTGTTTATCTTTCTTCATACATATGCAGCCTCTCATCTGGCTTCTCTGTTGCTTTTCATTCTTCCACTTCCACTTCCACTTCAAGTGGGCAGTCCATGCTGCGTCAGCCATTAGTCTTGCATCTCTCTCTTTTCAATGGCCGACAGAGGTTGCGATCAAGCGATCGTCGCCTCGCTCTTACCAATGTTTTCAGTAACAACAGAGCAGAGCAGCAACAGCAACAGCTACAGCATTGCTGCTTGCGTGTTTGTCGGCTATGGCTATGGCTATGGTGAGTTTTGCTTGTTGTGTTGAGTTTGTCACTGCGTCGGCAACAGAGATGTAGCCAATGGAATGAGTTTTTCTGTGTGTACTCGTATTTGTTGCAGCTGATGCAGCAATTATGTATGCATGTAAACTATGTTTACAAATTTATTTATGTTAATCAATTTCAAATACATATATTAAATTATTCATATTGGCGTGCAGGGGTTCTTATGGTATATCATATTTTCCCTGATTTTTACATGTACATATATGAACATGTAAAAATCTCTTTTCTGCCGAGCAATTCCTTCCTCTGCCAACTAAAATCAAAAAGATTGAAATCAAAAAAGATTGAAATTCTAATTACTTTCAATTACTAAAATATATCATAATTACCTAAACTTACTGTAGATGGATAACTTTTTATTTTTCATCGGAAAAAGTGCTTTTTTATTTGGTTTATGTTCTGTGTAGTGCAGTACTACTATTTTTCTGATCACAACTGATGTATGCATGTATAGTTGTTTAGAAATTTTAGTTTGCTGCTTTAAAAATGTATGTTATTTATTGAAATAATTGCAACTAATACATTCCAGAGAATCAACAAATGTGATTCAGTAAAGCTGAAGCGACATCTGAAAGCCTCAATTATGGAATAGTTTGAACATTTAGGGCTCTTTCAATCTGCATCCAACTGAGTCACAACAGAGATTGAGGTGTGTTTTAATGACGCTGCGCTTTAGTAGCTGAATGCATCTCTCCCGCCGACTTAATCGCCGCACAGTTAAATTTATTAGCTCTTAGGAATTAAATGCAAAGCTCAGCATGACATCTGAGTGTGCAAGTAAAAAAAAATAAATTTTATTAAAATATACAATTAAGACAATTACTCAGCAGCCTCCGACAGAGCAGACACATTAAGTGCCGAACCTTAAGTTAACCTCTGGGGCACACACACACACACACACACATATACATAGATGACAAGGCTAGCAAAGCGAGCAGCAAATCGCATTTAATAAGCCAAGTTTTCAACTATGATTTTGTATCTTGCCGTCTTGTATTTTGTTTTGGTACACAACTCAACGTACAGCTTTTCAAATATCTATCCCACACACACACACATACACACACAACTCACACACAAGCACACAGAGCACACGCTCACGCAGTCTTGAGATCTACATGTGGGTCTTGTGTCGAGGCCGCCTTGATGTTGACGTCGCTGTTGCGTTTCGGTCCTCCCGCTCTGCACTCCGCAAAAAGTTAATGGACCGCGCATGTTTTTCCGTCAGCCGTGGCGCTTAACATTATTTATGAACGATGGAAAATTACTATTTTGCTCTCTTTTCATTTCAACTTCCTTTTTCAGTTGCCGCAGTTGTATATTTCAAAAATTTCCTTCCGCTGACACATACACACACACACACTCACACACACTCACATGTGTGAGTGGTGTTGTTTATTTAACCAGTTTGCAATCTCTTCAGCCATTAAATGTTGACAATTCTATTGTGGCGGCGCCATTGCTATTGGTCGTTAGCTGCATTTGTCTAATTGACATTTCAACAAACATGACTTTTCGTTTATCTTGAGGCTTAATGGATGCTCGATAGATAACATTGATCTGTGGGGTTGTGAAGTGACTGGGATATTGAGCATATGGATGCAATGTTCTGTCCGAAATGCCAATTATTTGAAAAAGTTTGCATCTGAATATTGTATAACATTTACTTATTTTTGGTTGAATAATCTTTAACTTTTTAATGTTGATCGATCGAATATCATTACGTTGTTATTTACATAAAATATTTGAATATTATTCAATTCTAAAATAATTTACAAAATTAGTTCTGTAATAAATATTCGACGATTACAATTAGCTCTTGTTTTTTAATCAAGCTTGTGGGTCTTAGCTATGGGTGAATGTAGCTGCAGTTGAGACTTTAGATGATTTATTCGGGCAGTTTGCATTTCGCTTTTCCACTCCTTTCTCTGCCATGGTTGTAAAGGGCGCTGACTTTAATGTGAATGTGCTTCAGTTTCGCTGTATTTGTTTCTGTTTCTTTAATAATAATAATTGCTTGATTTCTTTGTTGTTGTTGCTTTGCTTTTTGCGTTGGCTTTTGCTTTGTTTTGCTACTGAAAGCCGCAAATTTGAAGCGTTTTATGACCGCGTTTCGTTTCGTTTCGTGTTTGTACATTTGCCCACCATTCCAACTACTGGCCCGCTGCCCGCTGCTGCTGTTGGCGGCCATTTTTCAAATCGAGCGCTTTTCCCACTCGCCGGTGGCCAGTTCGGTGTTTGTTCAGTGGACGGTCACTGCTCGTTTCGCCGGTTTGGCCGTCAGATTGCCATCTAAATGGTTTTTTTTTGCTTTCCTCCGTTTTTCATAACTTTTGCCGCCACGGCAGCTTTCAATTTATGAAACACGCTTATTACTTACCACGACCTGCCTCGAGTCTCCTCCTCCTCTCCTCTCTGTGAAGAAATGAGGACGGCGGGTCGGGTACGCGTAGGTAAGTCGCTCTCGACTGGTTTGCTTGCGTCAGGTAACAAAGCAGCCGCAATCGAGCAGCCCCAAGGCCGAGCTTCGAGGATCGGGGCGGCGCAGTTGATGTGCGCAACGCTGATCAACGTATGTACATGTATATATACATACGTACGTACATATGTATGTATGTACAAGTATACATATATATACATATATATATATATATATATATATATATATATATATATATATATATATATATATATATATATATATATATTCGTTCATGGCCAGCAGCCGTCGCTAGCCACGGCAATAGCATTAGCAAACAGTCAGCCGTTCCTCGTTGCCCTCTTTGCTGCTTTGCTGCTTTGCCCCATCGGCCAATTACTCACAAACACTTTGGCAAGATTTTTCTAAACTTTATTTTTTCTCTCGCCTCGGCCGCTGTTAATTGCAAGTGCTGTTGTTGCTGCTGGCTGGGTTTTAATTGTGTTTTCCAGGTTTTTAATTAAAGCTTAACTTGGTTTTCAGTTAAGTTGCAATTTTAGAGCTACTTTTTTGCACTTGACGCTGAACAGGTTTGATTGGCAACCAAAGCGGTGTCAGTCTAAACGGGTTTTCAAACAAATAGGGATGCCAATGATGACGATGACAACAACAACAACCAAATTTGCCTTTTTAATGGCCTCTGCTGAGATTTATATTGCCAGAGCCGGAGCCGTAGCCGTAGCCGGAGTCGGCGCTTGAATTTCTTATAAAAATAAGTTTAGCTTGGTTTGAGACCGTTTACGAAGAAGTCCGCTTTCTATAATCTAACTAAACTTAAGTGAATGTGTAATTAAAAGAGGAGGAAAAATCTTTTTAATATTTTCAGAGAAAAAAACTATTTCAATGTGCAGGTTTCCTGATTTTTCAATTTCAAAATCTATACTCATATTTTTTTTTGCTAATTTTATTGACGACATTAATAGGTATTATAGCTGAATTAACATAATTAATAACTGAAAAATGATAAACTTATTACTAGCCTAAAAAAAAAACGATAAATATCATTTGATACCTAATTTTGCTGATTTAGTCCAAATTTGAAATATGTTGAATAGGCTAGAGCAATAAAATCGCAATATTTTTTTATGAAATACGTTTTGAATAGAAACTATAATGCATTAAAAATTAAATGATGTGATACTTATAATTGAATATTTCTATACAAGATTATAGAATATGGCTCTCTAGTTTGATAAGACTTTTGTATCCAGTTCACGAAGTGAACAGAGGAATTTTTGGTTTTATTCTATGTTCATCTTGCTGCCATCATCTGCCTGTCTGAGATTTTAAACAGTCGTTTATATTCCCCATTTGATTTTTTGTTTGATTTATATACTGGAATACTACATACCCCGACCGATAAAAACGAAGTATATCGTAATTATATAATATATTGCTATGTTGGTGTCATGGTTAATCGCAAGACAGAATTTTTGTAATTTAAAAGAATAATAATTTAACTATTTTTTGACTCTGAACGAGTACAATGCAGTCGAGGTTTCTCCACTGTACCATATATTTGTTCTATATAGATTAATAACGATCAGATAGTTTGGGATAGTATGTTTCAAAAGAGCATTTTCAATTGAATATATCTGACCTAGAACGTGGTAATTGTTTCCACCATTTTTTAAAATTTCTTTTTATTTTTTTTTTAATTTACGCTTTGTGACACTTTGAAAAATGGCGACGGGGACGGAGCAACCAACCGTAAAGTTTGTTGAGGCATGCGAAGTTGTCTTGCAGTTTCGATATTTTACGGAGAGGCAGAGTACTTAGAATATATTCATATAAATAGTAATTCAAAAATAAACAGGAATATATAGTGCACTTCTTTTGAATATATATATATATATATATATATATATATATATATATATATATATATATATATATATATATATATATAAATATATATATGTGTGTGTGTGTATGTATATATTTTGTGTACTTTGTCGGCGAGCTTTAAGTTAAAACGAACCGAATTTGGCTTCCCTTGCCGCTCCTCTCGCATGTCTAGAGCAGAGATCGCAAGATCGCGCGCTCGTATTTGAATGTACACTTGTTCGCTCGTCATTCAGTCACTCTCCGCCCCAGCCACAGACCTAGTCTCAGTCTCAACCATAGCCCCCATGGCCCTGCCCCCTCGCTCACCCATCAACAGGGCAATAAAAACCAAAATAACACTGTGTAAAAATGTTTTGTGTGCTTCCCTTCCCGCTTTGCGCCCGTCCCGGTGAGATCTTTGCCATAACTCGACGTGAGAGCTCGACCGTCTCTGGTCTGGCTCTCGACGCTCGCTCTCGCGGCATTCGCGTTCGCATTCGGTTCGCCAGTTTTCGGTTTTCGTTTCAGTTCAGTTTTTGTCTAAACAGAAAAAAATATTGAATTTAATTTTTTTAGTGTTAGTTGCTCTCTAACAATTTCGGAGTCGTTATCTCGCATGCGCGTCGCGGATTTCGAATTTCAGTGTCTCGTCTTCTTTTGGCCCTTGCCATTTGGTGCTTCTGTGTGTGCGTGAGCGCCAGTGTTAAACCTAAATTTGGAGTTCCAGCAAATCCAATCCGATCACCCTCACCCTCACACACACAATCACATACCTTCGATCGAGCATTCCTTGAGCTGCTATTCCTAGAGCTTCTCATGCGTGATTTAACCAAAGACTCGTAAATAATGTCGTACAAGTCGATATCGATATTCGGAGCTATTATCGCTGGCCGGGTCGGTGTTGCGACTAATAGCAATAAAAGCCAGTGCTCCAAGTATTATGATGTTTAATACTTAATCATATAATACAATACAATTAATTGAACTACAAATTTACGACTTTAAATTCGTTTTTTGTGTTTTCTTTTCAATTTAACGAGTGCCCAAAAACTCAATAAACATTTTGTTGGCAGCTCATAATTTGTATTGATTTGTATAAATTATAGTGGAGCCTTATCATTGCCTCGAGTCGGTGAGTTCAATGCATATATGTTAATATTCGTTTCAAGTGCTCAGTTCTGAATAACACAAAATCGTGTTCTTTTAATTACACAACATTTTGTGTGGTTAGGTTTAATTAATTGTATTCATGTAGTACATATGATCAACTTATATATACTCTTGTGAATTCAATTATCTAAATTGCATTGATGAGTTGAGCTAGACATTAGTTTATTAGATGTCGATTGGTTGACTTAATTAAATCCAAATGAATGCTCAATATTTTACAATATAATATTTAAGCTGTATTTTTTAATTTGTGAACGGATGAATTAATAGCATAATTTTTTTTCGAATTACATATCTGTAAATATAAATTCTTAGTTTGAGATTTGGAGTCTAAGAATTGCATACCAAATCAATAGAAATCAATATTCTCTTTGTTTTTTATTTTCAGTTCCAAGCATACAGATACAAGCAGTTGAGATCTTGAATTTGATTCGGTAAGTCCAAATATTTGTTGATCAATCGCGAATTGTTTTAAAATTACCGCTAACTGGCATAATTGGACATAAGATGATGGAAATAGAAATCATGTAGAATGGGTATTAAGTGGTAAGGGCAGCGCGAATGTGATAGTAACTGGGCAAGCTCTTAGGTTGGGCCTAGCCGCGCTGTTTGAATTACCTTTTTGATTTTATGACCAACACAATTCGATTGCAGGCAGCGACAGTGCCCAGGGAACATTATTGTAACATAAAGTGGCCATGGTTCGTGCCCCACTCTGCAATCCACTCGACCAATAGCAACGGCAACAGCAACGGTAATAGCAGCCAGTGTATAGGGCGTTAAAATGTCCAGCAGGCGAGTCGGGGCGGTATTAAAAATGGCAATAAATAAAGTAAAGTACGGCGAGTACATGATTTCCCTGTTAAGATGCCACACAGGACGAGGACGAGGACGAGGACGCGAGTGCGAATCACAATGATGTGGGGCGTGGCTGGGGACAGTGTCCAAGCGGGTCCAATTGTGGTAAATCGGAAGTTAAAGATGGCAATAAAATGACGCAATAAAAATCTATGAATGACACATTAAATCAATTGCCAAAAATCACAAAATCGCTGAAAAAGTCGTCGATGAGTGGATTTATATCGTCGAACGCCCCTTGGGTGGTAGCCAATCATGAATTCATTTAAAAAAGATATTAAGTGAATTTTTATGGCCGTGAGAAATCGGACAACTGAACTAATTGCCAATTGCCGGCTCTAGGTTCAAAGAGCAGCCGATTCGAGCACTTGAGCCAACTTAATTTGGTCAGGTGCAACATCTTCGGCAGCAGCCGCTCCTTTCGATTAAGCGATGCATTTCAAAATCTTGACATTTACTACTGTCTGTCCATTGTTTTGTAAATTTTTTTTCTTTTGGTAAATTAACTACGTAGAATTATAGACTGTTACGACTGGTCGAGGAACCTGCTCGCTCGGCTCGGCCTGTGGCTGGTCGAAATTGTTTACGACTTTCGCCAGAACAAAGGGAAAATCATGCGCGACAGCAAGTAACAGAAAAAAAAAACAAGAAAAGCAGCCAAGTTCCACTTATGAAGCCATAAAACGGACACACAAAAAATAAAACAGGCAGCAGCCAACGACCCACTAGTTCTTTATCGGTTGCTTAAATCGAGGGCAGCATTCGGTGCTGCTGCTGCTGCTCCTGCTGTTGCTGTCGCTGCCGCCATCGCAGCTGACGATCAAAATTGATCGACACACACAGGGGTAGGTCCTGAGTGTAGCCAAATGCAAACGTGGCAGGTGAGAGTGTGTGTCGCTTTCACTACATCTTTGCTGCCTGAGACTCGTGGCCATTTTTTTTTTGATGACTTCATTCGTTTCTCATTGCCTTTCTCTCTTGGCAGCAGCAAGTGGAATGCACCATTGGCCTGCCTGCCTGCGCTCTGCCCGCTTAGTCCCTGGGCCCGTCACATGTTGACCCTCTCTGACTGTTACATGTGCATCCGCCAGATACAAACACGAATCCGTTGGTTGTGTATAAAACTCATAAAATATGTGCACGTCAACGCGCTTCGTGCTGCCTTTTGTGCAGCCATTATTAAATTTCTGATTGTGGCTTTCTACTCGCATGTCTCCATCGGACCAACCGACCGACCGATGGACGGACGGACCGGTTCGACTTGTTATCTCGAGCCCGCCTCGTCGCTCAGCTGGCTAATCGAACAACCGCTGACTCTGGTGTAGAGCCCAGAGTTCTCTCTGTTTTCCCCATTCCATCGGAGACCGTCGGAGCAACAGTGGTTGACACAGAAGAAAATGTGGTCAAAAATTATGGTTTACATTCAGAATAAATAAATAATTTTGAATTTGTTGGGCTTAAACAAAATCAGGACAAAATATTTATTTATTTATTTTCCCATTCAGTATCAGTTTTTGACCCTGTTTTTTTTGATGCAAATTCTAGTACTTATTCTAGTGATTCTACTATATAAAGGAATATCATGTTAATGTTGACCTCAATCAACTTTTTTCAACCTACACAGATATATTGACGATATTTAGCAGAAGCGATCTGAAATTGCTCAATTCTTACCATTGTACTGTACCTCATTTCTTTAATATTATCAGCTTCACAAGGGTCGAAATTAAAATTAGCTTGACGTTCTCATGGCCATACTCAGCTGAAATTCCATGAACTGACAATATATGGGATGGGGCTCAAGGGTGTTTCTGTCAGTTTAGAGGCACATCACGTAGCAAGGGGACAAAACATTCAGAGAAAAGAACAGGACTGCAAAGCAGATATAATATTAAAATGTTAAATTTATAATTCAATTAATAATGTCACCGTAAAATACGCTTGGACTGTTAAAGATATTCGAAATGGATATTTTCTCGTATTTTTTGCCATACAGGAATGAGTTTCTGTCTACCTTCTTATAAGGAATATATTATATATGTACTTATAACCAGATACATACATGCAGACATATCTGTATATTGTATACTATGTATGAAAATATATAAATATATATGCCAACTGTATGTGAATCTCGATAACTCTAACGAGTGTGTGTGTGTGAGCGCCAAGTTTGCGTGTATCTGTAGATAGGAAATCTATACACAACTCACGGGCCACGGGTGAATGGGGGAAGGACGGCGCAAAGGAAGGCCACAGTAAATTGAGGACTCATTGAGTGAAGGCAACGACCCAAGAGGGATCGATATTATGGCGAGCAGCACACGCGTTCAAAACAGCGCAACCCTCCACCCTCCACCCTCCACTCTCTTACATCTGTCGTATTGGGGTTGTGCACTAAGCTACGCTGGGTATGTATCTGTTTGTATGTATGCTGCTGAAGCGACAACGTCAGCAAAAAGTGTTTTTGAGCTCGGCTGAATACCGTCGGCTGTTTGGCAGCTCGACAGGTTTTTTTGTCTTCTGGGGGTTGGTTGCTCTTGGTTTTTGGTTTGGTTCGGTTCAGTTCGGTTTGTTCGGCTGAATTTCAGCGTCCATGCCATTTTTGTGTGTTTCCCCCATTTTCCGTTTTCCATTTTACTGAAATCTTTGAATGTTTTTGACTTTGCTTATCGCGGCTACCCGTCGCTTATGGGGGTTGCTCAGCGCTAGTATCCAGCAGCGGCGGCTGGCGTCATCACAAGTTTAGGGGAGGGGCCGGTTTGCCAGTGGCCTCCACGTTGATATAACACAACTGAAATTAACCTTTAGGGAGACGACCACGGAGATGGAAACGCTAAAAGGGAGACGCACGTTATTTGAATAAATATTTTGCTGACTTTGGCTGCTGTTGTTGATTCTACTCTTGCTGTCGAAACGGGGCCGCCATATTGCAATGTGTGTGTGTGCGTGTCTAAACGAGCAATAGCAAGTCGGCCTCGCTGAATGAGCCGATGTATGTATGTGTGCGTGGGTGTATATCTTTCAAAGCTTTTTGGCTATGTAACTACTTTATGTGTAAATTATGCTTATGTAAATGAGCTAGTCGCTTTGTGCTGTTCTCTTTAAAAAGGGACGCCAACAAATTCCCCTTGGGGCTCCCTTTTTCATACCAAACCAAGCATACAGAACAAAGTAAAAGCAACAAACTTTCAATCGACCCCCTCCCGTTGTGTGAGATAAGAAAATGCAAAGAAAGTTGGTAAGTAGAGAACCAGAACCATAGACTACAAGATGAAGAAGACGACGAGAGGAAGTAGAAGAAAAAAACAAAATTGATGATTTCACTTATTTTGGCAAAATGAGTTTTATGTCTTCCGCCGACTCCCGCTTAGTTTATTTTTCAGCTCACTGAGGATTTTTGATTTAAGTCTAGGGCATTTCGACGGGCACTAACACAGAATTAGAGGAAGAGAATTTTAAATTAAATTACATTTAAAAAATATTCGAAAATTTACCATTTCTATTATCTGTCGATCTGTACCGATTACCATATCGACTTCCATTGGGGCTACCGCACTATGTCAGCTGAGAAATAAACTCGTTTTATAGGCTGGTCTTCGCTTGAAGGGCAATTAATTTGCTATAAAATCTGAACGACATCTTTTTCGCCTAGCACACTTGGCTCTGCCATTATTTATCACACATTAATACGAGTGCAGAGATGCGAGCAGATGATGGGCTTAACTGGTGACCAATTTAATGCCCATAAAGGTGAAATTACCATCCTGTTAGTTTGAAACACAGAGTAATTAACACCTTCGGGCCAGCCAGTGGTCATAAACGTGAACCAAAGTAAAAACAAACAAAACATTAACCGAAACCGAAATTGTAAATCAAATAGCTACGAGTATAACACATTTCCCTTTTATTGCAATAATAATTATTTCATCTCACTGAACTCGGTTTGGATTCATCTCGACTCTAGTAGCTATTTATGTTAAGGTAATACATTTATTGTGTTACTAATTGTTTTATAATATTTAGTTACGTAATTCGCAGTACTTAATAAAACCGTGGGAACCATCTGCACACCTCGATAGAGATTTGTTTGCCAATAGGTGCTAAAAAAAATCAGTCATAAAACGACGCATGTGTTTCCAGCTTAACAGACCTCGCATATTAATGGCCGTCGCCCCTTTCAAAAGAGACAGTACGTGGAATTTGAATTATTCGCTAAGCAGACAGAAGCGATCAGAAATTGAAATTGAAATGAGCCCAACAACTCGATTGGCTACAAGTGCGTCCACTTTTATATCTGTCTGCCCCCACTTCGTGTGGCCATAATAAAATATTTTATACGGCTGAAGGTCGTTCAAAAGATGAGTGACTTGAATTAGCTGTGGAAGCGATTCAATTAGAGCTTTGGCGAAAAGATCTATGCGATGAATGTCAACGCTTTGACAATCTTAGAACGACTCCGAAAGAACCTTGCCTCACAATTGATTTAATTTCTATTAGCATTTCATTTAGATCAGCTAACTGCGGCGCCATAAAGCGCTAAAGTGTTCTTTTAATTTAAGGCTTGTTTATTTTTATTTTTATTTTTATTGCAATATACACATTTACCTATGTATATGTCTGTAATACAATCTACATGCAATTACTTGTCGCATGCGACTCACTCAAAGAGTTTGGCTGGCTGTCTGGAAGCCTTTCCTTGCCCTTCGTCGGTTTGGTTGTCGTAAAACGCTTTGCTGGCAATAAACGCAGTTAACTAGCTAGATTTATTGTACTAAAATATTGTTTAAGTGCACAGTAAACAAGAGCAACAGCTACTTCAACAATTACTACAGGTATAGTTAGTCAGGAACTGATAGACTCGGACACATTCTTTTTTGTAGGTGCTTCGTTTGGCTTTCTAATTGCTCCATTGCCGTTCGCTATGCACCATAAATAGACATTAACAACTTCATTTTTATTGTAACACATAATAAAGCATATATATACATCATAAAATAAACATCATTTTATAAGCCGTAAGTGGACTTTGTTTACTGATAAAACATTTCTTGGCAACAATTTATTTTTATTTTTTTATTCATATAAATATGGCGAAAAAAAAATATTTAAACTAAATTTGAATCAGGCTTTTAGGAAGCTGTTATTGCTATATATGCATGCACTGGCCTCCGGTGTGGTGTGCCTATAGGAACTACCCGGACTCTGCACTAAACTGCTGTTTCAATCATTGTTCGCTTCCCGTATTCACAGAATGTACAGACACACACACAAAATCACGGTTGCTGTAACTTTGCACCTCATAAAGCAGTTGGGTTTGTTCCTTCACGGAAAACGTCCTATTGAATAACTATACTTCTAGATGTAAAATAAATTTTCAGTCCGTATATATGACAAATCGAATTACAATTTTTCTTAATTTTTAAGTCTGTTGATTGACAAACGGTTCTCAAGTTAAGCTTCAAAACCCAAAAATAATATATACATATATGTATATATATATATATGTACATATATGTTTATACATTTATGTACATATATAATATATAAATATGTATTTTAAGGGTGAGCCATATATGCTTTCAAAATTATCTGGAACTCCACGACTGAGTTATTGAGCTAAGTGTATTTACTGTGTTGAATGCATTGTAATAAATTTTAGAGGAAACATTACCATTCAAAAGTGAAAATGAGCACCGAAGAATTGTTTAGGGGCTGTGGCCATGTTAGAGCAGCTTGTCAAATAAGCATTTGAACTGTAACAACACATGCTGTAGCATTGTATGTTATGGAATTCAAAGATGCCCTCGACTCTTAATATATATGTATGTATATATATTTTTATAAAATGACTGGCGTCGTAGCTGCCAGTACGACATTTCGTATATTCCTCTCGATATTCTTAGCCATCCCTTTGCCTTGGTGTGTTTTTCTCTTTGTTTATATTTGGAATGCGTGAATCTGTTTTTCAATGTTTTTTTTTTACTCGAAAAGTCGAGCCGTTCGTTGTTAGACGCTCTTGAGGCAAGATGCTTGCTGCTTTCATACGAATACGAATACGAATTGTCCAGACCTGGTTCGAACAAGTTTTTATTTTTGATAAGAAAACAGGAATGAAAAGGCGCATTCAGAAACTTGTTCAACGCTCTCGAAGACTACTTTTCACACTGACTCTGAATTCAACTCGGACTCGTCTTGGGCTAAGTGGAAACTCGAAAGACCACAAGATTTTTCATCCACGGCTTAAGTTGATCATTTAGATCTTGAATATGTTTGCATAGCCTCGAGGCTTCTAGAGCTTATCAAGATTTTTCGGTTTCTATGCGGCAAACACTTTTTACATGGAAAACAATTTGAAGGAAAAAAAGAGTTCTGGGAATATACAAATATAAAGCAATTAAAACGCATCTTCTACCATTGGACAGTTGAACCAGACAAAGAGACAAAGTCTCATAATTAGCTGGGAGAAAGATCGTCATGTATAGTGATACGGACGGAGTCTCCTTAGCTAGAGGTGTGTCTAATTGGATAACACAAATTTAATTTAATTCGTTTCCAGCATCTTAGACACGACTAAAAAAAACCTGATTTCTGTTTTGTATGCCTTTTTCTTCTTCTTCTCTTCTTTTTTTACTTTTTATGGTAGTCGAGCCAATGAACTTTTCTCTCACTACATAAATCTTGTGTCTGCTTAACTATTGGCTGCCGTCAGCTTCTTCTACGGGAATTCTGTAACTGCAGGCTTTTTGATCATATTGCATGAGAATTAATTTGAAATGATCATCATACTCGCAGCTTTATAGTTGTCTGAATTTGAATTTTGTTAGATGGACCGGGTCTACATAACATACACACATAATGAAGCCATAAGCCGCCATTGCGGTCATAAACCCATTTGAATATTAATTTTGTTAATTAACTTATTCAAATAGAGGCATCGTTAAATATGGAAAGAAACACTTTTTATTGCTTTCCCTTCATTCTTTTTCGATTCATTTTTCATTTTTCATTTTTTGTGAACGTCTTTCATTTTTTGCTGTAAATTATCATATTGTTGAAAAATAATTATTAATGTAATGTGGCTGGATAGGTTTACGGGATGTCCTAGTCGGCCACGCCTAGTTTTTTCTTACTTGTTTTTATATAAATTTACACATACAATTTGAATTGGAAAACTAACCTAATATTTAAAAATGATCCTTTAAGGAAGTACAAATATTTCTGAATGAGCTCAGTATATTATTAAAAAATTAATTCCAGATCAAGAATTAATTAAAATAAATATGTTATATGTATTCTACTCTAGAAATATGGTATATTTTTATAGAGTTATTGTTTTATTAGCAGTTGGAATATTGAATCGCAAATGTCAATTTGATATTTATGTATGTATTTTGCTGCAACACTCTTATTTGCCTTGAGTCTATGCCTATAAATGATCATGGGCTTGGTATGTATGTAAGTGAAATATGCGTGAAAGTACAAATAGATTTGACTTTGACCCTGACACCACTAAGGCAATGGCAATGGCAGCAAAGGCAGCAGCAGCTATAGCACTGGGAAATGGAAGTTGACGTTGAAGTGTGAGCCAACTATTGCACAATGCAAATGCGAAACGAGGAAACAAATTTTACGACGTGTTTGACGGCTGTCTGTTTGCCTGACCCTCTGTCTTGCTGTCTGTCTCTGTGTCCGTCTTTCTGTGTATTTGCCTAGCTCGGCGCTTACTTCCGCCCTTCTCCAGGCCGTCCCGAAAGCATGCACCCCTCTGCTCACTGCTCACTGGTTGGCTGTCATGTAGCAGTAGCGAATTCGTCTGCGCGGAATGCACTATTACCTGACTGTCTGACTGTATGCCTGCCTGTCTGCCTGCTTGGTGTCAAATGCAAACAAGACGTTTGCGCCAGTCATAAAGTCGTAAGATGACCTCTCTAGACAGGCGCAAGGACGGAAACATAGCTACCGCGTTGTTTTTGTTGTTCTCGTCTTAACCCTTAAGTCTGCCGAGCATATGCACATAAAGCGGCGCCTGCAATTAAATGCACTTATTTACAGTTTCTAGCAGTTACGTACCTTGTCAGCATTAAGTAACTAAACTAATTAACAATATTTGTTTTGATAATATTTATAATAAATAACATTAAATATCTCTCTTTCGCTCTTCAGCTTATGCATTGGTATAATCAATATGTCAATTTCTCTTTCTATTAATATTTATAGCAACTCTTGCAGTTATTGTTGCATTCACCCTTAATCCGTCTGAGGAAAAAGCCTCAACAGGAGTTAGTTACAGCAGTGGCCAACCAAACTCATATTGTTGCGCCGATAGTGGCGAGTATCTCCCCCTCCAGTGTCAGCTCCCAGCCACCAGGTAAGCATATCCTTATTTCAATTTCAAATATTTCTTTAGGGTATAGAAAGAATGACTTTCCTTTCATAAGTATGTTATGTATGTTCGTTGAACTGAAGCGAAACATATTTTGCATTCCCTTACATTCACTATGTATTTACTATAAGAATCTTTTCCTACGAAATTATGCCACTTTTTGCAATATAAAATATATAACATAAGTATATATAAATATTATCAAATGGTAGTAAGTATTCGAGCATTCGATGATTATTATTCTTACTTCAGATACTATGCAATATGAACGTGTTTGCATTTGTCTGTGTATATGGGAAATTCGTATTCCAATCATTGTCAACATTTCTCCGCCCTTGTGTTGAGCTGTTTTCTTCCAATAGAAATTGTCGTAAAATGCTCATAATTGTCCATCGGCGAGTTAAATTCGGCAATTGTCGAATGGTTCGGGTCGGACGGGGTCGGTTCATAACGGAAGGAAACGAAAAGGGTCTCAAAGGGGCCCGTAGATATTATTTCTAGGGCCTCGCAATTGTCTCAATTTGTCTGTCATAAATTACTGTATATATGTATGTATGTACTATATACACATATGTATATATGTATTTACTTAGCTCATTTTGATTAATTAGCGCTTAGAAAGGGGTACTTTTAGTACTTTTTCTTTTTCTATGGGTCGGTGCGTGTGTATAAAATACATACGATACGAAAGCGCTTTAAATGCTTGTGTTTAGTTGTATTTGCTGTTTTTTGTTTTAGAGGACCTTAAAAACAAACAAAAAAATAAACCGAAAACATCGCATGCCTTCCACGCCAATGCCGAGGGGGACATCCCAGTCCCTTTTCATTGAAATCTCGACCATAGATGGCGCTGTGGTGCGGCAGACAAATATATATTTAAATCAGCCCCAAACAAACGTATAGAAATAACTTTGTTGTTGCTGTGGCACGCAGTAGAAAGAGTGCAAGCTAAAGTGTGACCGAGAGAGAGCAGAAGAGAGAGAGAGAGAGAGAGAGACAGAGCGAGAAAGAGAGATACATTGAGTGACAGTGAGAGAGGGAAAGCACGAATCGAAACGAAAAGAGAAAACAAAGGCTAACTAAGCACACGTACAGTATGTGTGTGGGCATGTGTATATGTGTGTGTGCCTACATGCAGTGTGATATGTTGTGTGTTGGCATGCCTACGTTCCTTAGTATAGTGTGTGCAACTGCAGAGTAGCCGAAAATGATCGTAGATATTTATTCTTATGCTATCGGAAAAAAACTTAAAGGTCTGATGAAGCGTTCAGCTTATAAGTTGGCGCTCAAACTCTCTTTAAGTCAGTCCAGTGAGCACACGTAAACGTGTACGTGTGCACGTATACAAGTGAGCTGTGAATTCATATTCACACACACACTGTGCGTGTGCATAACGCGCGCCGCGAAGAGAGCCACTGACAACAATAACCACCACCATTACACAATTACACACATACGCTGTTTGGCTCCGACGCTACGACCGAGTTTGCTGTGTTCAGCATGCGCATGCGCGAGGCTCTCTTGGGCACACGGACACAAGGCGCCGCGCTGTCAGGCACACGTATCGAATGCCTTTTGTTCACATCTTGACTCCGACTGACTCTTCCCACCGTCAACTGTTCGTCGGCAATCGTTGGCTTTGTGAGAGTGAGAGTCGACACCATGACTCCCCACCGCTTGTGCTGTGCTGTTGCTGCCGCTGCTGCCTTTGCCTCTGCTGATTGTTGTCGTTTTCGCTTCTGTTGTCAGTGTAAATTTGTGCTTCGCTCTGCGCGGTTGAAGACGTGCGACGGCAACAGCATTACCGACTTGGGTATCCAAGTAGCAACTGCGACTACGTCGAGAACTTTGAGTTAAGACAAATTCGTTTTCGGTTTACACTCTGCTTGGAGTGTTGCGACCGTACGGTTGAAATATTTAATTTAGTCAAAATTCTCAACAAAATAAAATTACAACTAAAAAAGCGTCAAACAATGTGCGCTAGTAGTATTTATCTGTTAACTGCTCGAGCGCCGAGTTTAATTGTTTGTTTTCATCGTAAAATCAAATTTTATGACCAGTAAAAAAAACAACAGCAAATAAAAAATCAACCAAACAACTTTTATACTCCCTCTCACGCACTGGAATTTTCTCGCGCCAATTGTGCCGGCCAATAAAAACAATAATACTAATAATAACAACAACAATACCACAAGCCAGCAAACCAAACGTTACCACATATACTACAAGACTTATTGGTTACAAACTTATCCTTTGGCAGTGTATATAAAGTGGCTAAAAATATTTAAGAGGTACCAAAAAAAAAAAACAGTTTGAATTTTTTGAAGAAAAAAAGAAACCAAAAACGACAATTAAGCCAAGTTCATAGCCAATTGAAAAGCCCAATTTGAAAACATTTGTGCGAGTTCTGAACACTATAGTCACCCTGTGCTCGTTCTTCTCTTTGACTCGCTTTCGATCGAACAGCTCGTCCCACCAGCAACCGTGGGTGGTTTTATGTAATTCGCGCTCTCTTCGCCCGTCCAACACTGCTCTTCACTCTACCGCTCTCCCTCATACGTCGCGACGTATCTCATTCAGCTCGGCGTGCGTGCGTGCGGTTGTATGCGTATGTGCGTGTCGTGTACGTATGCGTGTGCGTGTGCGTGAGTAAAACAACGACTACGAGAAACGTACAAAAGCTGTTTTCATATGACTGCGAATCAATTCATTTTAAAGCGAAAATATCGTAAAAATATTGAATGAAATACAATAACTTCAGCTGAAAGTATATAATTAATAAGAGGAATACAAAAATAAAATTAAAACAAGAACAAAAAAAGGAAGGAATCACTCTCATCTGTGGGCCAGGGCTGCGTCCCGATTGGGGTGTTCTGTGTGTTTATAGTGATCCTTTTGTTCCCGCCAACTGACTGAACCGCATTCAAAATAACCGTAAATATTCCACCCCTCCCCCAAACCCCAACCATCCCGCTGGCGTGCGCTCTCTACGACCCCCACGATGTCTCGGCAGTCGGGTCGCACGCCACTGCCGGGGCTTGGTGGGGGCCGCATCATACACATCCACATCCACATCCACATCCACACCCACACCCCTCCTCTACGACCGCCGTGCTTCAACACCACCAGCAACAGCAACAGCAGCAACAACAGCAGCAGCAGCAACAACAGCTGCAGCAACAGCAGCAGCAGCAGCAACAACAACAACAATTACAACAGTCCGCGCAACATTTGCAACAACTGCATCACCATCCGCACCATCACCACCACCTGCCTCAGACCCAGCCACTGCATCATCATCTGCAGCATACGGTTGTCTCCTCCGCCTCGGTTGCATTGTCCACGCCAAGCTCTGTACTGCAGCAACAGCAACATCAGCAGCAGCAGCAACAAACGACGCCTACAACACATTCCACACCTACGCATGCTGCATTGTATGAGGATCCCCCACCTGTGCCAATTGTGCCCGTGCAGCAGCAGCAACAACAACAGCCTCCTCTTCAACACCTGCCCCCGCCACAACAGCAACAACTTACAACAACTCCTGTTGGCAGTGCCCTTAGTCCCGCCCAGACGCCTACTGGAACTGCCCCACAGCAGACTCAGCATCTCACATCACCTCATCATCAGCAACAGCAACAGCAACAGCAACAGCAACAACAACAGCAACAGCAACAACAACAACAGCAGCAACAGCAACAGACGCCAAACAGCGCTTCTAGTGGCGCCACCTCAAGTCTCCAACAACAAAACTCAGTTGTGGCATCTGGCCAAAACCAAATTGTTGCGCCAACAACAGCGAGTGTCTCTCCCTCCAGTGTCAGTTCTCAACAAGCAGGTAAGCAGTCAAAGCATTCTCCAACTGGAGTTGCCAATACGACAGAGACACGCAGTACAATATCCTATTCGATTTGCAATTTCCATGTGAGATATAAGTATTCTATATTCTCTTATTCAAAGACTACAAAATCATTAATAAATGATCTATTAACAATATGTGACATTGTTAACTATATTTCAGTTGGATTCACTAAAAAACTAATTTGACATTCGTTAAACTAACATATATTCCAATAACAATTACTGAGAAATTTCAACTTAGCAAAATTTTGCCTAAGCGCAATTCGCAAAAATTAAAAATTTTTGTTCTATAATTGCATACAATTAGATAGATATAATTAAATAATTTCTCAGAATCGTTAAATATAATTCAATACATTTTACTCATTAATATTTATGTTGGGTGTCATCTAAACTGATTGACAAGTGTAGCTAATTTGTTTTGTAGACTCTATGTAACTCTAATGTCCGATTGATAGTAAGAAATGAGTAAATTATAAACCTGCAAACGGTTATGACATTTTTCGAAGGAATCGAATTTCGATCTGAACGACTTCTATAAAATGTAGACTGTAACAATCAAATTTACAAAACATACATTATAAATAACATAGTGTATCTCTTATGCTGTTGAATATATAGGAATATTAAGTTCGTAAAATAATATAAAAGTAAATAGAAAAATAAATACATAAGTACATAAAATTATTCAAAAGCTAAAAAAAATATAAATAAAACAAATGAAATTAAAACTAACTTCAGGAATGTTATTCTTACTCTCCTTTTCAAGTTTTACTCCGAGGTGTTATTTTACTTAATTTTATGAAATGTATAGAGTATAGCTGAAGGCCAATTCCATTGTAGTCGGCTGTGTATATGGCAAGGGAAAAATTGGAACTACTATATCATAGTGTTGCCTTGCAATAAAGTCAATTGTTTCACAAAGTTGTTTTCTGCACTAAAATATTTTCTGCCACTGGAATTATTTTATATATTTTAAGATAGTATATTATTAAAGATTAATCTAAAACAAAACTTTTCTTTTACTTACTTTTTTTGAAATTATATATATAAAAATAAGTAAAGTTGACGTATCTTTTTCCTACTGCTTTCATTAAACTGCAAATATTTAAGATGGTCTTATCCCAACATCGAACTATATTTATTACTATTATGAAGTAATTGTTTTTCAAGTTTTTTCTATAATTTAGCTTGTATTGTCTTTCTGTGAAACATATATGTTTATATGTTTATTATATACTTAAAACTGAGATGGGCCTCGTATTGACTACTAAAACTTATGAAGTTGTAGTAAAAATTTGTTCTTAGACCCTATGAAATATAGCTGGCTATATTTGTATATATTTAAGATGTTAAGATTCTTAATTAAGAACGAACAGTGTTCGTTAAGTTGTTAAATAAGACAGGTGATCAATAACGTAAATATATATTTGTCTTTTTGTTATATTTTTACAGACATGTCCATCTCATTAGCACCGATACATATACCCGCGATCAGGCCTGGTTTTGAAACGGACGCAACGACGCCAGTTAAGCGGCACGCGCATCCGTGGCCGTACGAAAATGAGTTCAACCAGTACCATGCCTCACCGTACTATCTCGATAGGGATCGCAAGCCTATGTTCTACGGTTACCCTGAGACCCAGTTTCAGGTGAGTGTTCCAGACCAGCAACAACTGCAATGATTTGCTCTCCGGCTTCAATCGCACAACGTAGCCGACTCGGTCGTCTCGTAAACAACTCAATGTCAACTTTACCTTTGTTTTTTCCACCTTTCCCCCGTGCCCTCTTCGACTGCAGCCTGCATATTGGCCCAACTATCGCGATCAGCCAACCTCCGCTGCAGCGGCGGCCTACATGAGCGCCACCGACGAACGCCATGCTTCAGTTAGTGCGGCAGCAGCGGCGCGACAGTCCGTAGAAGGTACCTCGCAGTCCAGCTACGAGACACCCACCTACTCCTCACCAGGTGGGCTACGCGCCTTTCCCGAGGCCTATTCGAGCACAGGTAAGTCGCAACAACCTTCCACTTGCTTTATCGCTGTTCCGATTTGCATTGCCAGTAGCAAAAATAAAAACAAATTGAAAATTGCGAGACTGTCAAGTTTGCCGTTTAATTAGCGTATTGGAAAATATCTGTTTAAATATATATGTTTACCTCGGTACCTCAAGGTGCCCTGCGACAAGCAACCCTTCTATATAAATAGTAGATTATAACGAGATTTTTATAAACAGTTTTCAAAAACATTTGAATTTCTTAATGACAAATGCACAATAATTAAATATAAACATATATGAAATCTAAGGTTATTATCTAATGAATTGAAAACATGAGAGATATGAAAATGAAAGTTTTTTTTGATAATATTATTATCTGATATTAATTAACAAATTGTAGAAAGTTCCTTATCAATTATTTATTAAGATCAAAGGGTGAATTGCTGATTATTTATGTATTTATTATGTGTTGCTAGGCACTTCTGGTGGCCTTTCGGTTGGTGCCGTGGGTCCTTGTACGCCAACAAATGCGATGCACGAGTGGACCGGACAGGTGTCGGTGCGAAAAAAGCGCAAACCGTATTCAAAGTTTCAGACACTGGAGCTGGAAAAGGAGTTTCTTTTCAATGCGTACGTTTCGAAGCAAAAACGCTGGGAGTTAGCGCGTAATCTACAGTTGACGGAGCGTCAGGTATGTGGATATAGGGATGATTATAAGTAAAATAATTATAATTTGTTCCCATGATTCTGTGTGCTTAGGTCAAAATTTGGTTTCAAAATCGACGCATGAAGAATAAGAAGAATTCGCAGCGGCAGGCCTCGCAACAGAACAACAACAACAACTCCAGCAGCAATCACAATCATGCTCAGGCGGCACAGCAGCATCATAACAACCATCATCTTAACTTGGGCCTGAGCATGGGGCACCATGCCACGAAGATGCACCAGTGACCTTTGGACAACAGCAACGCTGGCGCCATGGGCTTTGCCACTTACTAGCATTTAGCCAATCCCCATCCGACTGCGCAGCCACATTTTGAGCCCAATCTTAGTTCAAATTCAATTTTAAATCCAATTAAGAACGAAATGATGCTCGACTTTACGTGTTAGTAGAAAGATGAGATCCACAAACAATACTTGTATGCCAAACGCATCGGACTTCAGGGATCATTTTGCAGGTAGAAATGTGGCGCGTGATGAGGAGGGAGGCAGCTAAGAGCTTAAGAGTTGGCGTTGCTGTTTTATTCAAAGTTTAAATCATTGGCTTAAGCCAAGAAGAGTTTCAAAATGTTCTTTAATGAAATACAGTTAATTAAGAAGTCCGTTCTTGAAGTAACCATATATAAAAGCAAATGCAAATGCAAAAGCAAAACTACAAATGTAAATCACCCAGTTAATTGAAGCTTGGTGCGGTAGATGAATGCAGTCACAGAGTTAGCTGCATATAACATTAATGTAAACAATATATATATATATATATATATATATATATATATATATATATATATATATATATACAATGAGAAGAAGAAGAGGAAGAAGAGGTGAAAGAAGCGGAGGAAGAAGAGGATGAAGAAGAGGAGGAAGACATAGAAGAATGACGTACATTCAATATTTCAACATTGTGTGCGTGTATGTATTTCTCTCAACTCTCTCTCTCTCTCCCTCTCTTTCTTTCTCTCTCTCCCTCTCTCCCTCTTTCTCTTTCTCTCTCTTTCTGTCTCTATCTGTATATCTTTCTCTCGTTCTATCTCTCATAAATTAAAGCGCATTAATAATTAATTTTGAACTATAAATATTATATGCATATACGAAATAATATCCATATTAATTATGAATACAAATACAATTGAAGTAGTAGATTTTAATGTAAGTACAGGTTAAATTCAGCTGTAGGTCCACAGAATGTTCTTCAAACGAAACAAGCAAATTGTTTAACAATTTTTACAGACAGCACAAACTATATTCACACATATGAAGTTTGGTATATGTATTAAAATATACATACATTTATATGTATTTGATTACACCCTCACAATATACAATTCAATTAAACAGAGCCGGACTTTTAGCATAAATTTTGTCATTACATATATTGTTCGTTGTGTCGTGTTTCTTAGGTAAATATTAAGTTCCTGTATATAAACTAAGACATAAAATCGCTAAAATGAAAATCACATGCAAACTAAAAAAATGAAACCGTCTGAAAACATTTTGTTGTTCGTCAGTAAAATAACAAGAAATTAGTAAAAACACAAATAAAGAACTAAAAAACCTATAAATTTATGAATGTAGAAATATCGAATACAAAATTCGAATTCATTTTATTAAGAGTAAAAATGTAAATCGAAATTAATTTGATGTCTGTGCATATTTACTTCATAGTTAATGGCGCTTTTGATCTGACACAACAAAATAGTGAACGCTAACGTAAAAAACTAAAAACATCACCTTAAACTAAAAAAAATTGAATGAAAGAAAACGTAAAGAAGTAAATACATTTTAATAATAACATTTAAGAAATATAAGTGGAATCGAATCGTATGGAGTTGAGAAACAATTAATTTACAATACATACCTTAAACAACTTACATTACAATTATATATAGATACATATATATATATATATATATATATATATATATAGATACATATATATATATATATATATATATATATATATATATATATATATATATATATATATATATATATATATATATATTTATATATATTAATATTATATATATATCAACTCAGCTTAATCCTGATATTACATCTAAGTTCAGTTATGTTGTGTAATTATCGAATTTTTGTTAATGTTTTGCTTCATACATTATATAATACATTGTGTACACTTATGCCTACATAATTATCGTATGCTTATATATACATACAGACATGTATATATATTATACATACATACTTAATTATTAATGAAATTATTTCGCCAATTGCTTTATCCTAGTTCTTGTATTATTATTCTTTCACACCTTTCTCATAAGTTGTAGTCTAAAGTCGGTTATGTTTATGCTTATGTTCGATTATAGTTTGTTTAGAAAATTTTTACATAGCATTAGCAATTCTCTTTTTTAAAAAGTTAATTATTGTGAATAAAATTAAAAAAATTGCAAAAATTAAATCCAACGAAGCTAATTCGTAACTTTGAATTTATTCACTTAGTTGCAGCATGTAAACAACCAAAAATAAAACAACAATTCCCTCGATTCATCCATTCAGTTTCAGCTTAACCTATCTTAGTTATAATCTTGTTTGAATTGTTTGAATTTATTTTTTTTTAAATATTTATTTTTTTTAAATTCGATTTTGATTTTGGTAAGTGCTTTTGGCCACTATTAAGGGTCTTGTCGCAGAGGTTATCGAAGCGATTCATGGACGACCTCTCAGCATCGAATTTATTCCTAAGCATCCATAGAAGTTACTCGTACAAAGAATAAATAAACGTAGTAAACTTAAATTTGCAATCTCAGCTATTAGAATTTTTGATTTATTTTAGCACATTTTTTCATTTATGATTTTTTTTTGCCTTTTATTTTTGTTTTTCCTCTGAGTTAAAGTTAACCTTTTTGTTTTTATATAATATAAAATGCAGCGCTTATACAAATGAAATCTAGATCGAAATAGTTTTGTTTTGAAATATGTCATAAGGTTAAATAAATTATTACGTAACTGTGATGTCTGAAGTTTTATTTTCAACTTTGCAGGAAATTGACCAATTTTGTCAACTGTATGATTCCACATTGAACATTTCGTGCATACGCTACTCACTCTGTTTCTAATTCAATGACACATTATCAAATTACTCTTGTCACAAAGTAAAAGTAGCATATATAATTATATTTATGTGTTACCAATGACTTCTACAATGTGTACATTTAACAAAGTAGCTATCTAAACATTTGAATCAAAAGTCTACTGATAGCTTCTATTGGTACAAAGTCCGTGTAACCAGCTGCCACAAATTAAAATTAAAGTCGATATTCGAAAGATCGGATAATAAATAATGGATCTTTTCTAAGCGGAACATAAAATAACCAGTAAGAGTGCTCTAGTCGAGACTGCTCGACTAGGAGATACCCTGAGCCCTGCGAATATCCGATATTCCAATCACTTTACGCTTCTTTTATATATACACATGTACATATATACAGATAACACATGCGCACGTACGCATAACTACGCGCTCTGCTAGCTGCGCAGCTAATGCAGCGACTGCGCTTGGGCTGCAGTATGGGATATATTATGGAAACTTATTTGTTGAATTTAAGTTTTCTTCTAGAAGGACTTTCGTAATTAAAATTTTAATTCATATGTATGTATTTGCCAAAGCACACGTCTCTCGTCTTTGAAACAAGGTTTTTAATATTTGGAGGGAAGAGGACATGTATATAACGGTATTCGAAATCGAAGAAAAATTATTGAATTTCATCGATAGTAAGGAAATGGGATGATTAACGAAAAACTGATAAGCTCGTACTGCATAAGGTATACACGAATATGTATGTAACAGGCAGAAGGAAGCGTGGCACACCCCATAAAGTATAAAGTATATTCTTGATTAGGGCGACGAGCTGAGTCGATGTAGCCATGTCCGTCCTTTTGTCTGTCCGTCCGTCCGTCTGACGGTCGTATGATCGCAGCGATTTCGTAAACGTAGAGATATAAAATTTGAAATGTATACTCGTTTATACCAAACGCAGTACGAGCTTATAATTTTTTTCGATAATTCATCCCATTTCCTTATTATCAATGAAAATTGATAATTTTGTTTCGTTTTTAAGGCGTAACTTTAATACCATTATAGCTAGATAATTCAGATTTACTGTGTACATCTGTGTAATAAATATAGATATTTTGTAATTTTTGCATTTTGGATACCACTCTCTCTTCTTCTTAAATTTGAAACAAAAACATATTTCAAATGTTATCGACTTGTGCCTTGGCAAATACATACATATACATGTCATTAGTACGCTCTAAAAGTTTAATTACGAAAGTTCATCTAGAAGAAAACTTATTCAACAAATAAGTTTACATAATATAACCCATACTGCTGCCCAAGCGCAGTCGCTGCGTAAATTGCGCTGTTAGCAGTGCGCGTGCTTGTGCGTGCGTGTGTATGTGTTTTTTGTAATGTATATATGTATATATATATCTTCGCAGGGTTCAGGGTATCTCCTAGTCGAGCAGTCTAGACTAGAGCAGTGTTTCTTGTTATAAGTTAAAGTAAGTAATATCAAATAAAAGTACATCCTTTACCGAAATCTGCAAGGAAATTTCATACTTACGAACATCGTTTTATAACCATTGAAAGGGGGATTTCAGGGTATTGTAAAATATAATGGTTTTGTGAAAATGTATGTAGCACGCAAAAGGACGTATGGCAGACCTCATAGTCGATCTAGCTATGTCTGCCTGTCCGTTTGACAGTCAGTCCGTGTGAACGCAAAGATTTTGTAAGCCACACAAGTTAGCGAGTTGATATTTTAAATTATTCTCGTGTATACCATATGCAATACGAGTCCATCATTATTCTAAGCTCATCCCATTTCCCTATTATCGATAACAATCGATATTTTGATCTGGCTTTTCAAGCATAGCTTAAATATCATAAAAACTAGAGACTTCAGGCTGACTTTGTAGGTCTCTGTTATGAATACTAAGATTCCCTCTAATTTTGCAAACAAAAATATATATTGTATTTCAAAGATAAGAGTCTTGTGCTTTGTCAAATAATGTAAATGTAATTATCACTCTCTGAGTTTTATTAAGAAAGTGCATTTAGATCAAAACTTATTCGACAATTAATTTCACTTACGATGGAAAATAATCGCAGCCGCTGCGCAAAGTGCGCAGTAGGCAGAGCGCGTGCCTTTGCGTATGTGATGTATGTGTTTGTGTATGTGTATGTGCATGTGCTATTTGCTATGTATGTATAAGAGGAGCGTAGAATGATTGATATATCAGTAGTGTTCAGGATATCTCATATCTGCTAAATCCCGACACGAGACTCTAACTTTTTACTTGAATATAGACAGACAACTGATTATTTTTGTCTGTAATTTCAGGGTATCAATATTGCCGTAATAGCTATGTGGAATATATCAAAAGAAGTACAGAACAATATGGCAGATTTTATAGTTACCGGGAAAATGTCGAGGCATTCATACGTACGAGGTATTCAACGTGTGGAAAGCGAGGCAAGCTCTGCATAAAACACATATGCGCGTGTTCAAATGTGCGAAGTATGGTTCAATGTTAACTTATGATATGATGTTAACTTAATTTCTATTCATAAGGCCTGAGGGTAGAAAACATATTTTAACGCAAATGTACATACCTTATATATGTACTTGCACTTGGCTATATGAATTTGAAATGTACACTACGCATTCAGATTCTTAACCAAAAGGCATTGAAGGGATGCAAAATATGCGCACAAAGGAAATGCTATAAAATGCACCCTGTTATGTAAACATTGGCATTCCCCTCAATGGAGCCTGAAAGATGGTGAAGCAAAGTGTTTCTGCATGACTTAATGCGTTTTTTATGTTATGTACACGGCGAGCGTATTTATGTCCATCGATTTTGGTTTCATTGGGTGGCTTATGGCAGATATTTGCTTTCAAATCAAATGAAATTATAGCACCCCTAGCCGAAAATGTTTACTTATCAGTTATTTTTTTAGCAATGAGACTATTGCACTTGTTTGCCAATCGATTTAAATTATTAAATTATTATTTTGATTAATTAAATTATATTTCAAATAAATTGTATTTTATCGACCATGTTGTAAAATAATATATATCTTATGAGAAATATACAATTTTGCAATACAGAAACATACATAACAAATCATCCCCAGCAAAATCCCCCAAAAAATCATCACATAAAAGAAAGTGAACCAGTATATACAGTGCACAAAACATGTTCCTTACTAAATGTGCTAATCATTGCCATAAGGATACTATACCTGTACCTATACTCTCCGTCAGCAGCACAAAATTTAGCTTATAATTTTTATAGATGCATCGATCTGGGGCTCTCCGTTTCACAAAATATAAAATCTTCAAGTGTCAATATCAAAATTTGTGTGTTTCAGACAAAGAAGACGTTCTTAGCCTAAGAAACTTCAGCACACCTATGGTTCACAAACTCAAAGAGCATACCTACATACGTTTTTAATATATTTAAATTTACCACTTTTGCTCAGCAATAAATAAATATTCTGACTATTTTAATATTTTATTTATATTACAACCTAAATGAAACTAAATAGATAAAAAAAAAAACAAGATACCTTGAACCCTGACCGATCTGCATTGTCAAACATATTACGCGGCATGAGTCTAAATATTGACACAAAAATTAAACCTGTGGACACGATAAAGACAAATTTGATCAGCGCGAGCTACATATAGGGAATCCACTTAAAAATGTACGTCTCTAACTCTTAGAGGATATGCACGGTTTCATACACACTGATGGACAGGCAGACAGACAGTCGGTCAGGGCTACTCGGAATGAGTAGGCTCTGATATATACCGGTTTATACTTTATGTTACGTACATTTAACAAAACGATTATTACCTGAATGGCCATATTCAATGATTTCAGGGTAAAAACTACATATCCTTGTATATTTACCTTTAGAGAAGACTTACAGTGATTTGAAATGTTTCACTTGCCAAATTTTGTCATTTTTTCTCTGTAGAAGATATAGTTTTACCCGATTTGCAACTTCAAATAACATGGTAAGATATTGGAAAGTGCATTTTTCGATTTGCCACACCCAAATATATTTATAATTTCAAGTCTCTAGCTTCAATAGCAACGGAATGGTTTGCGTTCATGTGGACAGACGGACGGACAGTGCACAAAACCAATACTTGTATACTCATTACAAGTCTATAATTATATAGACTTGTACTGCTATTGGTACCGTAGAATATATATTTAAATTTAAAAATTTCTACCTTTTTTGGTTTACTAGATTAATGTGTTCATATGACAGACTGATAGACAGACAGACAGACGGGCATGGCTATATCGGCTCAGCTGTTGATAAACTATTTCTTCTGCCTGCCACATACATTTGTACAAAGATATACTCAGAATTTGCATTTGAAATTGGTTTATGGCATGGGTAACTATCTTAAATTTAAGGAAATCTTGGCTACTGTTGACTATTCTCTCAAGTATTTTCATTAGAATAATAAAATCCAGAGAGCTAACAAAATATGATAAATATATATTAAAAGAAAGTATAAAGCATGGAACAGATATGCAAATATTTTTAATTAAGGTTTTACGTGTGTTCTTTTTTTATACCCTGAACCCATAGAAAATGAGAAATCAGGGTAAAATGGTTTTGTTAAAATGTGAAATGTATGTAACAGGCAGAAGGAGGCGTGGCAGACTCTATAAAGTATATGTATTCTTGATCAGGATGAATGGCTGAGTCTACATAGCCATGTACATCTGTCTGTCCGTCTGTCCGTATGTATGAACGCGTCGATCTCAGAACCTACAAGAGCTAGAGACTTGAAATTGTTGATAAGTCCCTGTATAGCAGCCGCTATACAAATGTAAAAATTAAACTATGAAAAAAAAAAACAAGTAAGAAAACTCTAGTCGGGGGTGCCCGACTAGGAAATCCCCTGAACCTTGTCCGATCTGCGTTTTTAAATATACTCCGTATCTTGTATCTATCACAAACTTAAACTTTTATCAACACTGCTACTTCACTGCACAAACAGTCAGTAGCAAATTCGAAGCTAAAGGCAGCTAAGAATTATAACAAAATTCTAGCAGTGTCAGTTACAAATGTTGTGATTCTCTCTCTCTGGTTGAATGTCTCAATGTATGTATGTGTGCACATGTATAGAAAAAATGCGTCACTGCTTACGCTGCTGATCACGTGTTGCTCCAATTGATCAAATATGTTGTTTAATAATTTCTGTAATACTTAATGGATTTCAATGAAATTTTCAGTTATCTTCATATTATACTGAATAGTTGTCAATTGACTAAAATCGCAAACTCACGCACATATTGGCTATATTTGTACCTAACCTTCATTTTAAAAAATTTGGTCAAATTTGGAGTCGGTATCCAAAATAAAACAAAAATCAAAATTTTATTAAATATAAATGAAACTTTTTTTTGTTTTTTTTTTTTGTTATGGCAATCATTTATTTTATGTGGGTTTCATTTTTCTATGAAAAACTTTAAAACCTCTTTTTGGCAAAACATTGACAAATATTCAGTGTGTGTGTGGAATTGATACAAAATATGTGAGAGTAACTGGTGTGGGCTATCTTAATAAATAAGGATCATATTGAGGTATGAGTTATGTGCGTGTGCGTGGATTAGGTAAAGGGAGTGTACGGTCTGGTAGATGTTCAAGCTGGGCTCTTTTAAGTCTGTATGTGGAAGGATGTAAAGTATCAAAGGTGAGTGATTGTGCAAGAGGGTTTGGGTGAGATGAGTGTCTAGAGTTCTGTTTGATGGAAGTGTCTTGGATAATATTGATGACGTAATTGAGTTTTAAATCTGTCATGATATCATCATTCCTGGCAAATGGAAATCCAATAAAATGTCTTATAATGCGATGTTCAGTACTTTGAAGTTTCTTTATGAGATAAGGAGCAGCTGTTCCCCAAATGGAGCACCCGTATCTCCATATAGGCTGAATTAGTGACTTGAAAAGTGTAACTTTGGAGTTAAGTGATAGTTTTGATTTGTGATTGAGTAACCAGTGTAATTTTTTGTGTCTTGTGTTAATAGTACCTATAATGTTCTGAATGTGCTTTGGCCAGGTGAGTTTAGGATCCAGAGTAAGTCCAAGGTATTTTTGTGAGGTGACAGTATTAATGGGGAGTCCGTCTAGGCAAATTTGTGGGCAGGTTTGATGTCTTTTTGTAAAAGTCATTTGTGAGGTCTTGTCATGGAAGACTCTAGCTCCAAAGATGTACGAGATAGAATTTAAAAACAGAATTTCGATAAGGTTTTTGTCGATAACATTAAAACGGGACCTACAAATTTCAAGTCTCTTGCTCTTAAATGTCCTGAGATCGAAGCGTTCATACATACGGACGGACAGACGGACAGACGGACGTACATAGCTATATCGACTCAGCTCGTCATCGTGATCAAGAATGTATATACTTTCTGGGGTCTGCCACGCCTCCTTCTGCCTGTTACATACATTTAACAAAACCATTATACCCTGATTTCCCATTTTCAATGGGTTCAGGGTATAAAAATAAAAAAACACCGCCGAGCTTCGAACCGGCAACTTTAAATTTATGTGCCTCGTTTCTACCAACAGCGGACGGACGGACATGGCTTAATCGACTCAACTCGTCTGCCGGTTACATATATACATTTTACATTTTAACAAAACCATTATACCCTGATTTACTATTTTCAATGGATTCAGGGTATAAAAAATGAATGTTTATTAAAATTTTCTGAGTATCAGCCAAGTTTACCTGTCAATTACATCGTAGGACTGGGATTGTGCTTCTTCTTCTCACACTGTAACAAATGCGTTAAAAAAGATTTCAGGACATGAATACGACTTCATCTTTAAATATACGTTTTTTTCGATCTTAGAGTTAAATATGTAAATAGATGCCTAAAAAGCTCCATAATTTATATTCCACTTTTTACTGATCCAATTGAAAGTGGGAATTAAGGGTATATATCTTATTATATATAGCATTTCCTTGTTATCAATAAAAATCCATGATTTGATTTCGTTTTTAAAATTAGCTTGAATACCACAAAAGATCGAAACATCCCATTTACTGTGCAGATCCTTGTAATAACTACACTGATTTTGTATACCTTTGGAATTTTGATACCTCCCCCATTTCTCACAAATTCGCATAAAATATATTTCAAATACTAAAGACGTGTGCTTTGGCAAACTTACATATCTGGATGACATTATAGCGTCTAGAATACCATTAAGAAAGTGCATGCAAAACAAAACCTATTCAACAATTAATTTCCCATAGGAAAGAAAATACCCGTTTTGAATAAGTACACGGCATAACAATGAATATGGTCAATGGAGCCCATTTTTACATAAGACTGTAACATTTATGTATGTACATACATACATACAGATGTAAGTATGTTTTCGGTATAGCCTAAAAGGCTATTGATATCAAGCTAATTTGTTCTCGGGCTTATCTTTCTCCAAATGTGTTTAACCGTGGAAGGCGTTAAAATAAAATGTGTTTAGGCGACCATCTTGTCTATGTTTTTTTTTCATTTTTATTTTGATGATTTTTTTGGTGTGCTGCGCCCCAAATTCAATACAATTCGATGTGGTAATCAAAAGATAAACGGGTGATAGATGCGCACTGGGAAGTGAACCCCAATTTCGATTGAAGATAAGAGCTGGTGGTGGAATCTAGACAGATTGCTTTCGTTCTTGCTAATTTCGGGTACAGAACGGAATGCAGAAGGAATAACAATCAAATGAATTCAGGAAGAGAAAAAACAACAGCAACAACCACTTCTATGCGAAACTGGAACTTAAAATTGACTCGCCGTTGATGCCGATGTCGTCAGCGTCAATATCAGCAGCGAGTTTACAGACGCGTACACAAATAGACACACACACATGTATATGCATATATATATATACTTATATATATATATATATATATATATATATATATATATATATATATATATATATATATATATATATATATATATAATCGCACACACGCAAACGCAAAGTATATACAGATCTCTGTAGCAGACGCCGTCGCTGTCGCTGTCGTCGTCGCCGACGCGTCTTTGACTTGTTTCGCACATAAAGATACAAATGTATCTACAGCAGACAGCAAATGGCGTATATAAAATGATTGGGCATGTGTCTGTATTAGAGTCTGTCGGTTCGTGAGACTGCTCTGTGGTGGTTGTTTTTGAATGCGTGTGTGTGTGAGCGAGTGAGATGGAGAGCAGAAAATGCGCGCCCCAGAAGGAGAGGGCAGCTGCATACGCGTTTTATTACACATCGCTGTGCCTTTTTGCCTCAACTGCTGCTTCTCTGGCTTTTCATCTTTTCACCGCTTGCCGGCAATGGTGCTGCTAGCATGTGGTTGCTCTCAGCTTGCTGTGCTCGCAGCTCATGTTCATGTTCATTCTCATTCTTATTTCCATTTTCATTTCGTTTTCGTACTCTATCTCTGTCCTTTGGCGTGCTGGCAAGCGTAAGTGTTGCGGCCGCTGCTTCTGCTGTGGGTTTATGACCTTTTTTTGTCTAACTAAGCAACGCAACGCTGTCATCGTCATCCACATCCCCATCCCAATCCATATCCACTGCATCACACACATACACAGCCTGCATGGGCCAGCCCTGGCAGAGGCAAGTGAAGCATTCACTCTGGCTCTCAACCACCGTCAAGCGACACCTTTTCCCCTTCGCAGAGCGCGTCCGTTCGTCTGTCTGTATCTGATTGCTCTGGCTGTTGATGTTGTGCTGTGGCTGTTGCTGTTTCTGCTGTTGGTATTGCTGTTGCTGCTGTTACTGTTACTGCCGACTCTGTCTTCCCGTATTCTCACTCTCATTTTACGTTTCTGTTGCTTTTTGCTTCGTTCTTGTCTCGACGCCGCTTCGTGCGCCGACTGCGCTTCCACAACCTTCGACTCGGCATCGGCTGCGGCAGCCATTGACTGAACTGTCAAACTGAACAGCAAATATTATTTTTTGGACACTTTGCTCTCAGGTCGACGCCGCGTAAACCAGACGTCCTGCTCCATGCACCATCCAACAATTGATATCTGCTTAAGCAAGCGGGCTTCAAGAAGCAGACAAAAATGCTCGATAGCCAAATCGGGGTCGAGGCTTCCAATTTTCCTGAGGTGTCGCATTCGCAGTCAGACAGTAGAAGGCGAAGCCCGGAGACCGAAGCCTGGAGCACGGAGCACGGCACCCACAGCCCGGAGCCCTTCATGGCTGCCTTTGTCTGCAACGTCCACTCGAATAAACTGTGGTTCCAATTGTGAAAATTGAAAGAAAAAAATTAAACAAAACAAGATAATAATAATAAAAACGTGCTGTAAATCAACTCGAGCCGGTTCGTGTGCTGCCTAAAATAACAGAATTAATTATAATTTCGACAAAGAAAAAGGAACGCTGTGCTCCAGCGCCTTTCGACCAACTGTGAATGCCCACATACATACACATAAGTACATATATTTAAATGTGGATTACAATTTCGCGTGTGATTTCCAAGGCAAAGTAAAAGTTGACGTTAACAATACTTGTGGGTCGGCTCGAAGTTTTGTGCCTTGTTTGTGTTTTGCTTTCCGTTTCTGTAATGTTTGTGGTTTAGTTCGCGGTCGCTGCTTTTTGGTTGGTCTCCGGGACCATCCATATTTCGTTCTTCTCCCAACTAGCATGTCCGTCCAGCGACTCGCGTTCGTCGGTTTCTCTGGTACGCTGGGCGTGGATTCAATTAAATTGATTTGTTACCGCTATTTTTGACATTTCAGACATTAATAGTGGATCTGATTTACTGTGCAATGCTTCTCGTGTAAATAACTTCGAAATCAACGTATGCACTCCAACTGGGTCGGCAAACTCATACAGGTGACTATATATGTATATGTACTAAAGTAAAGGTGTAAGTTATACAAAATTGAGCAGTCAGTATATTTCACTAGTACTACTCAAATACTGCACAAAACATGAACAAATGGACAAATGGACGGACGGACGGTTTGACGGCTGTACGGACAGACAGCAAAGCGGACATTTCGAGAACGATTGTGACAAAGCCTCAATGAAAAAAACATATATTGTATATTCTAAAATATATAAAAAAATATACATATATTTAGTTCCATTTTCTGATTTTCCTCGCCCCAATTTATATATATATATATATATATATATATATATATATATATATATATATATATATATATATATATATATATATATATATATATAAATATATATATATATATATATATATATATATGTATATATAAAAATTTGTAGTAATTTAGTCGTTAAATTTTGAGTTTCTAGCTCTAAAACTGTAGAAAATACCCATTTGCCACACCCCCTATGGGCGTAGATATATCCGTCATATCTTATTGTTCTCGGTTTGTCAACCCGAGCATATATACCAATTTCAGTCTCTAGCATCAATAGTGCTCAAGATATGTAAGAATATGTATAAATCACTATATAGTCAGCTAAGTTGATAAACTCAGACACGTCTAGTGCCATTAGTAAAGTACGCAGGCTTCACTGATAATTCAAAATCGAAATCAGGAAGAGTCATATATATGTGATATATACATATATATATTTTCCAAATTCAAACAATTTAAAAAAAAAAAGTTATTACCTGATTACGAAAATAAATCTTGAGCGTAAACATGCTTAGGGTGTTTACTAATATGTATTTACGCCGTCGGCGAAAAAGAAGGTCATCAAATCGAATAATTACTGTAATGGTAATATAAAACAAGTAGGAAACCTCTAGTCGGTGGTACGCGACTAGAAGATCCCCATCCGATCTGTGTATTAAAATATACGCAGTTATGTATTTATTAAATCAGAAAGTAATATTACAAAAATCGAAATTGTATTAAATATAATCGAATAAAAATACATTTGGAGACTCTAGCTCCAAAGATGTACGAGATATAATTTAATACCGTGATTTCGATACGCTATTCAATCGATAACAATAAAATCGAAATAGTTATCGATTTTTTGACACAAACTCGATCTGCGCGTGCAATACAAAACATTTCAGATTGACGCTTTCATACATACGGACAGACGGACGGACGGATAGACCGACATGGCTATATCGACTCACCTCGTCGCCCTTATCAAGAATATGTATACTTTATAGGGTCTGACACGCCTCCTTCTGCCTGTTACATACATTTTACATTTAAAAAAAATTATTATACCTTGATTTCCCACTTTCAATGGCGTTGATTAATAAATTATTCAACTAAACTTATTTAAAAAAATGTTAAAGATTGATGTAGGATTTCGATATTGAGTTTTGAGATTAAGATAACATGTAGATAGTGTTTGGTTTCATGGTTTTGGTTTCAATGACCGTGTTCTTTGTATTTATTTATATAAAATGTGTTCGATGAAATACGCATCATCGTATCGAGAAGAACAAAATGCCATTTTACCCAACATTTACTGACTAGGTAAGCTCTTTTTATGAAATATATATTAAATGCATTGAATTATAAATTATTATCCGATTGGATATTCAGTCTTTAACCGAAATCTTTGAATTCAAAATACTCCCCAATGCTATTTTCTACTTGGGGATCGCTTTATAAATATTACTGCAGCGCAACATACGGTTGTAAAATAGGATGAACCCAGACATCGGAGACACGCAGTGACTACTTTTCATAAAAAAAAAGCAAAGAGCCATCAATACGGGACAGGTAGCAGAGTGAGGAAAGGGTTACCTCGATTGCATTTCGAATGATTTATGATCCAAGAAGCTGAGAGCCGTCCTTTCGCGTTGCATTCAAATGAACAAATGACGCAAAATGCGATCACAGCATTTGGTTGTGGCATATTTTTTGCCTAATGACGGTTCAAGAATTCTACGGACCGGTGTGGCCCGGCGAAAGCGTGAAGACGGGTTCTTTTATGGCTACATCATAAAGCACCCGCATCAGCAGCTCCGGTTTCCAAATATTTTGATTTAGACAAAGGTTGAACTATAACCAAAGAAAATATAACCAAAGAAAACACGCAGCTGGACATCGAGTTAAGGAAAAAGGATTCGAGAAATGCAAAAATGCTAATGGAAATGAGCAAGCAACTGTTTTGGTGTGCGCAGTCCAACGTTCTCGAATGAGAAACTCTTGTAACATACATATGTATGTACAATATATTCATTTGTCACGCTCTCACGCACATTGAACACCCATTGAATGTAAAGGAAACGAAACCTAATTGACGACGTGTAGAACATCATGTAACTGTCACAGTTTAATTTCGATCTCCATTCAAGACATTGAAAAACAGTCTCTCTTCGGCAATCAACTTAATCGTTACAAATACGACTTCACCATAAGAAATGCATGACTATGTACATATGTGCATAAACTTAATATTCACACAAATATTGAAATGCTGATACGCCATGCAGGATGAATTAGGGTGACGCAGCCGACCCAAGATACGCAGCGTAGGCAGAAGTTCAACTTCTCTTCGGGCCCCCTCCGTCGGCAGCCAATTGAATCGCTACAAATGGCGATGAAATTATGATGGAGACTAAAGTGCTGGAATGCCATTTAGGGTAAATTAGGGAGACGCTCAGAGTCGAAGCCATCCTAATACGCGACATAGGCATACGTTGAAACTCCTCCTTAAAAGTCATGTCTAGTACTCAAGCTTGTGTCGAGGCGTAGGTATCAGTTGACTTGGAATAATGTAATTTATTCTGACACTTTCATAAAAAGAATCCTAACTCTTGGCAACAAAGCAAGACATTATCGCCGCATAATTAATGCCACATGTTGCAACTCAGCGCGGAGTGTTGAAAAGGGGTCGGGGGATAAGGGTAAAAGGGGAGCGGCCGCTCACAGTGCACCGCGACATAAAAATATCCAGACATCTCGATCTGAAGTCACTGTCGCCGTCGTTGTTGGCGGCACCAAGAAAAATCATAAAGCCATTCGGATTTTAATTGCCTTGCTAGAGCGTCGGCCCCAAGAGTCATTTCCATATTGAGCGCTTCTCATTTGAATAAATTTATAAAAATGTTAATCAGCGACGGGAAAGCCCACTGGAACCAACCCAACCCAAACCCAACCCAAGTCAACCCACACAGCTGTCCCACTCCATTTTAACTTCATTTCATTGACATGCCTTTCAATTTCCATCCCGGTTGCCGCTCGCCGCTCGCCGCTTGCCGCTTGACTTCCATGCTGTCTTTTCCTTTTTGCTTTGTCTTCCATATTCGCCAGCAAGGCGCATGCGTCGCTCTGGCAATGTGGAAGAGGCCATTAAAATATGGGCGGAGCTAAGGTCGACATAGTCAAGGGTTCAACGCACAGGCCGCGTGGTAAATTTCAGTTTTCTCGACCTCAAAGACTTGTCCGCCGAATAATGGTGAATATGGAACGTGCTAGGCATATATACAATATATACATCCATACATACATACATACCTATGTATATAAATACATACTTAGATATTTACATACATACAATAATTTTCGCAGAGTATAAAATAGGTGTGTATATTCTGAGTGGTTTGCGTATACTCTGTAAAATTTATAAAAAACACCAAAAAAAGAAAATTAAATCAATTTAATCAAATACGAGATCATAGTCGAAGTCAAAACAGTCCCTATTGTTTTCTAGAATTTATTTTCTAGAATCAAAAATAAGATTTAGCTGGGTATATTTAAAAAAATTGAATTCCTGCAGAGTAGCCGAGTAGACCCTGGCATGATATGCATAAATAATAAGTATTAAAGTCAGGTAATTATTATCTGATTATCGTACTGGTAACATCTGAGAATAAATAATCTTTAAATTCTTCTATTTAACTTCATTATTTATGGATAAGATTAATAACGATGAAAAATAACAGGCGACAAGGTGTGGTTTAAAAAAGTATATTACGACGTTTTCACAAAGAGTTTCTTATATGTATCATAGCTTAAAGTTGTATATATATATATTTTTTTTGGTTTTCGAAGAAAATGACATTCCGTGAACTTTATAACTATCGATTAAATCTATTGAAATAATCGTACTACGTTTTTATACCCTGAACCCATTGAAAATGGGAAATCAGCGTATAATGGTTTTGTTAAAATGTCCAATGTATGTAACAGGCAGGCAGAAGGAGTATAAATTATATATATTCTTTATCAGGCAGACGAGCTGAGTCGATTTAGCCCTGTCCGTATCTGAACGCGTCGATCCCAGAACCTATAAGAGCTTGATTATTTTTATTTGAGGTCCCTGTATAGCACGCGCAGATCAAGTTTGTATCAGGAAATCGATAAGTTTTCCATTTTGAATGTTATTGATTGAAAACCCTATTAAAATTTGGTTATTATTTCATTTAGCTTTTGATTTTTTCATATTTTGGATACCGGCTCCAAAATTGACCAAAGTTTTTGAATTGAAGGTCAGATATACAAATACAATACATATATCCAAAATGTGAATGATTTTGCATTTTACTAAATTGATAAATATTTAATAGAACAGTAACACAAAACTTATTGAACCAAACGTTTGGCCAATTGGCAAAAGCACGTGTCCAGCAACGCAAAGCAACATTAAACATTCGTCTTTTTCCTATACATTTAAACGTGTGCATTGTCGTATATAATAAGAATTGTAATTATGATTTGAATTGTGCTTTGCTAAATAGCGCCCGAGCAGTGAAGTGGCGGTGTTGGGAGAAGCGATGCACAGTTTCGTGTTCGAAACCCGCCAATGTTTAAGGGTTCTTCCTTTCATTTTCTTTTATATACTATTTGATTGTGAAGGTGTGAGTTATAATGACGCGGAAACATGTTTTTTAGTCGAAAATAGTGCTTTAATAAATACATAACTGCATAAATTTAAATACGCACATCAATCGGAACTCAGGGTATCTCCTAGTCGGCCACCCCGAATAGAGTTTTCTTATTTGTTTTAAGATCTGTTATATTTGAAGCTGTCTGGACAAGGGTAAAAATTAGCCTACTTAATCTTTGGATAGTCGTTTTTAATTTAATTGTTGTGAATTGCATGTTTAACGCTATATTAAATAAATTAAATTATTTACTTTGATTGATTGACTGCATTTTAAAAATGTTCACATAAAAGTTTGCATATAAAACAAGTTATTTAGAATGATTAATTAGAGAGTATACAACTTTGAGATAATCTGCAAAATTCGCCAATTTTGAGGTAAAGTTAAAAAAAAATTTTTTTGGAACCAGTTTCCAAAGTATAACAAAAATCCAATTTGTATAACATATAAATGAATTTAAATGCAAATTTGGTCTAGCTTCAAATATGTACGAGATATAATTTAATAACATGATTTCGATAAGGTTTTTAATTGATAACAATAATTGGGAATATATATCGATTTTTTAAACAAACTTAATCTGCGTGTGCAATACAGGGACCTACAAAAAAAAAATTCAAGTCTCTACTTCTTATAGGAGGGGCGGATGGACAGACATTGCTCTATCGACTCAGCTCGTCATCCTGATCAAGAATATGTATATTTTATGTTCTCTGCCACGCCTTCTTCTGCCTGTTACATACATTTGACATTTTAACAAAACCATTATACCCTGATTTCCCATTTTCAAGGGGGTTTGGGTATAAAAACGGAAGCTATAATATAAATAATATATGGACAATTGGCGAAAGAGTATATTGGTTTTGTGCAATGTCTATCTTGCTGTCTGTCCGTATGAACGCAAACCATGTCACCGTTATTGAAGCTAGAGACTTGAAATGTGGTATATATACTCGTGGGTACCCACGTTTTATTTGTAAGCTGGAAAATGTATCCCGATAAGCCAATTAGGAGTGTGCCAAATCAAAAAATATTATATCTGGTATAACACAAACGCAGTGCCGAGCTAAGATTCTCTACAGGTCGACGAAAAATTGTATGTGTATAGCGTGTCCACAATACCACTTAAAAGTATTTGGTTTATATCGGTCTATATTTTTGTAAAATTTTAGAGCTAGAAAAAAATTCGATAATTGAATTACTGTTGTTACTCCCCTTCCTTCCACAGTTTTTTGCTTTGATTTGCTTTGAAATTTGACAGCTACATTACTCCAGAATCCTTCAAAGGATTGATCAAAAATTATAGCCGACTGGGAACGTGGTAAATCAGGGAAAGCTGTCTATTCCACAGTTTTACAGTTGGAAATTAAAAATTTATCGACTAAGCTACTGTTGATAACATATCTTCGAAAGTTTTGCACCTGACAGAAGACTCCTTCTTGACTCCTTGATAAAAAAAAAAAAAAACTTAATGTTAATTGTGATATCGTTACTTTTTTACTTACTGACGCTGGAATATAGGAATTTCTATACGAAACAAGATAATCAATGGAAACAACCTTAAGAAGTTCAACAAAGTGCTGAAAAAATGTTTTGATCAAAAAATGTGATTTATAATAAGAATTCGATGTCCTATCGGAGTTCAGCACAGTTCAGTAGCCAGGTCACACACCCCTGCTCGGAGCGACCTCTGGTGTTGTTGGCCAGACGCGCTACATTGAGCTGTAGATGGCGTCGCTGTCAATCGAACAAATACAAGCGCATACCATAAGACTGCTTTGTTTAACGTTGGCTCTCTGCTCTCTTCCACTCTCTTCGGCTCACAAATACAAGCAAACATTCTGAAATGTAGCTGTGTTAGTGCCTCTGATTCGATTGTGGTGGTGTCGTCGCGGTCTCTATGAGATTCCGAGCAGAGCCATTTTACCGGATCGCATTCCGAAACATTCCACAAAAGTCTAACAGTCAGAGTAGAATCTGAATTGGAATTGTATGAACACATATGTCAAACGTTTTTATACTCATTGTAGGTTGTGCCTGTTGAAGTTCACGTTAGAAAAGCGTGCATCCAATTAGCTTTTCCTTTTAGCTTGACATAATTTATTGAGCGTCTTTCTATTTCCTTTCTAAAATGATTTATGATTATGATTTATGAGTTATGTTTAATAAACTAATTTGAAATGTTGTCAAGGAAAACAAACATGTGCTATGAAGCAAATGAATTTAAATAAAATTTGTTAGTCAGAAATCTTTCGATTATTGAATACAAATAGAAATACTTCAATTGACATCCAAAAAACAATGTACGATCCCGATAGGCTCTGCCCAAAAGTCAAGTAGTCCATAAATTGCAGCAGCAACAAGTCTAGAATTTTAAAACAAAAAAAACCAACAGAAAACAAATGAAAATGCCCGATAAATCTCAAGTGCGGAACGAGGGATAAGTAGAGTTTCATATCAATGCGATGGTGGGGGAAATTAATGAAAATGTAAAAAAACAAAATGGAAAATACTTATCATAACCAAAATCCAATGCAGCCTGACAAGTGGATAGCTAAAAGAATTATTTGACAAATGGGATGATTGCTCAGTTCCTAAGTGCTCTTTTATGGAAGGATGAGAAGGATGCATATATAATCAAGACCTCCATAATGCGTCTGTCAAAATATAGCTGAAAGGAAGTCATAAATATCATTACTAACTAACTTCGTAAATTAGAACCGTTAGACACTTGATTGCGCGACAACGAAATTTCAAATGTACTGTTTGTACCCTGACTAGAATCGATCTTAATATATTGAGCATATATAATATATGTAGGCTTCGTACTGCCAAATTAAGTCATTTTGAATTAACATTTCTTTTTCGAACAGCGATTCGTTAATGCATATATTTTTCGGGCTATTAATAATTATAAATCCACACGCATGCCTCTCAGCACAGTGGAATACATGAATAAACAAAAGAACATTTTTGTATATTTTATTAAATACACTTAAGAATTTCAAATGTATTAGCAATCCAAAGTGATTCCACAGTAAGGTTACATTCACAAAAAAAACTTGTTTTCACCAATTGACACATTGTCTTAAATCGAGTTGTTTAAAAATAAAATTATAAATAATTAATATAAGCAGAGCAGATGGGGTAGTTAACGCACTCAATGGACTTGAGTGTTCATAGTCGGATTATTTAATATAAATTTGAAACTATTCTTGAATGTGGCAATCTTATTTGATTGGCTGCTGTTGCTCTGTGATTCGCATTATTCGATTGCTGATCTTAAAACCATTTAGTATTAAGTGTTCCATATCCGGAGCGTCAAAACTCGGCCATAATTGAAGTGCTTTCAGCCTAATAACACCAATAAAAACACAGATCCAAACAAAAGACGAAGCTGCTCCATAGAGCATACCCCATTTTCCTACTTAAAGAAAAGACACTGTAAACGACTTTACGCACAAAAATTATATTTGAGAGCTGGCTGGCGCCCGGCGAATATGATTTTATTGCCGAGGCCATTGCTCTAGGGTGGATCCAGGGTCTTAGGTCGGGGCGTGGCACATCGCAAGTCGCTGCTGGCATTTCCCATTCTTCCATTGCATTACAATTCATTTTGCAAATGTAGAGAAGAAAAACTTGAAATAAGCTAAAAGCAAAATTGCGCAAAAAAAACAAAATCAACTACAACAACAACTAGCAAAGTCTGTTTGTTTGTGTGTCGGCCTTGTTGTATGGCCGTTGTTTGGAGCTGCTGGCTCCAATGGCGCCGTGCCCAGTTCCACTTATGCCGCGATGGGTCTCTTACAATAGTGCGGCTCAAATTGCCCCCGGCTGGCGACCAGAGCCATGTAATAGCCTCAAATGGTCTTTTTCCATTATCCAAATGGAAAACTTACACAAACAGCGAAGACAAATGGAAACATGCCATGGTAGAATAAAGAAACCGAAAATTTACTCGTGCGCGTCATTCATTGCTTTTTTCCATTGCTTTATCAGCCAGAAATTTCGCACAAATCGAGTCGTACTAAAACCAAACGAGCTACAAGACACCGTCTTCCCCTGCTTCCGACCAGCCTACTCTATATAGCGGAAGAAGATGTGTAATTGCTATGAAAATTAAATGCCTCCTTCCGCTAAACTTAACGACGAGTCCTAAGTAATTTATTAATTAGTCTTGGGGTAGTGTAATTGTAATTGAAATTTCTTACGCAAAGTTCCTTGTTCACAATTCATTCTGACTTGAATGTATTTCATTTCATAATTTGTTATTATGATAAGCCCTTTCAAATAGTATTACGATCACATCAGCTAATGAGATAGGCAATAATAATTAGGAGTTACCTAACTTCGCAGTATTATTCGAACTTCGAATTGAATCAAACGAATTTTTTCTATCTAAAACATGTGCCGACGGCGAATCTTATTTTTGAGGTGTTTCAAGCTTAGAAACTGAATTTCATTTTCGAACCTTTTAAAAGAGACTTGCAGAAAGATAGGCATAAGTTGGGTATTGCCTGGGTTTAGGGTACATAACATAGTCCGTAATGCAAAAAACTTTGTAAACAAAGAAAACAAAATTGTTTAGGGAATGATTGGGAGTACTTTCAGAATTTGTTGATGTTGAACAGGATCATATAATAATATCAAGAAAAACGGTCTATAAAGGCTGACATTAAATAAAACAAGTAAGAACGATGTAGTCGGGCGCTACTGACTGCAGGATCCTCATTCTCTTGATTTTCTCCCAATTGGTATATATATATATATATATTGTATATACAATTCTTGGCATATCAATAGAGGAGGTCAACACCAATTCAGTCGTACTATTTTGTGTGTTTTTACTGTAAAACTATAGAAGATACAGTTTTACTCGATTGGCCATATACCTTGGATATTGTCAACGCGAGTATAAATTCAAAATTTAAACTCACTAGCACTTCAACTAACAGGATTTCTGACATACCGGAAAATGCATTTTCTGATTTGCCACGCCCGTATTGCATATCGGAAATATATTAACTGTGTTTTAGACGAGGGTACCCACGAGTATACATTCCAAATTTCAAGTTTTTAGCTTCAAAAGCAACGAAATGATTAGCGTTCATACGGGCAGTAAAACGGACATTGCACAATACCAATTTACTCATTTCACTTCGTGAATGAGTATAAAAAGAATATTCAGGTTTTAGTTCAGGAAAGTTTACTCTGATCCTTGGCGACTGTTCATTTTTACAGAACGACTGTCATTTGTTTATTAAAAATTTTTAAATAATAGCTAATATGAGTAACTAAGCTTGAATATGTTATTATTCATTTATGAATTCTTAACAGTAAAGCTAATCTATAGAGATGTTAAGATGGTAAAACAAAATTTCGAGCAAAACCATTTTCATCAAATTCTTCAAAGAATATAAGTGAAACCAAAGCAACGAAGACTACTTTTGATTAAGTTTATTTAATTGTGAGTTCAGGTATTTAAGATTCAGTCGTTAGTCACAGACATTTTAAAAATATTGTCTCGATCAGTTATATACTCAGACGGACGCACTCCCAGATAATCAGGTAGTTATTGTTATATTTATTCGTTAGTTGTTGCTTATCATGAATATATGTAAAAATATTCATAAAATTATTCAGCTCTCTTGCCTCTGTGCCCATATGCTTAAAAGCGAACGATGCATTAAAAGGCAGCAAACAATAAAATGGCAAATAAAACAAATGCAGAAGAAAGCGAATGTCTCCCAAAAATGGGAGTGCTTAAATACTCGCTAACTAATGGCTCAAGGTCGCAGATACAATCATGATGATTTAATGGTCCCATAAAAAGATTTATGGCTTTCAAGTCGAAGCACAAGCGCAAACGCAAACGAAAAGAAAAAAGGAAAACAGCGAACCGAACATCATTCAATGGTATAGATCGAGGAATATCAAAACAGTGACGGGTTTTCCATTGATCTCAAAAATTGAATTAAGTTTCTATGTTTCGAATATTTATTTATATATATTATATATATATATATATATATATATATAGTAATAAATTCAAGTAGTGTACGAGACCTCCATGTTAATATTTTAGAGTGTGTCGCGGTGTGAGATGCTGAAAAGGCCTGAACTAAATGTCGCATAACTTATGTTCTTTATGGAACTGATAAAAGGGGGGAGAATCGCTAAAGGTGGGTAAAATAGAACCAGGAGCCTGCTCTGAAATTAAATGCAAAGTTTATCTGCAAAACTTGTAAATTTCAAAATGACATTAACAAACATGTTGACAGTATCTTTCAGAAATGTGTGGGTAGCTTTATGACATTCCGCATGCATGTGTGTTAGCAAGAGTGCTCGACCTCAGTTCCATTGAGGTCCTTCGGCTGCTGCTGGAGCGCTTCTGCTGCTGCTGACGAAGCACGAAGCACGCAATTATGGGGGTCGCTTTGCAAACAGAGATTAGTTCAAACAATGGAATCAGCAAAAAAATGTTAGCAAAGAGTTCGGCTTAACTCTGCCATTCGGATGCCCGGTGGGGCGTGGCAGCAGCGACGACGACGACTTAATTAAATCGGCAAACGAGAACGAGAACGAGAACGCGACAGGGTTTGCCTGCACATGGCTGACAGTGTTAATCGCCATCATTAAAAGAATATTGTCGGGCGCTGAAACAAAAAGGGCTGCCGGAGCACCTGTCGGATAAATGACTCTGTGTCAGCACTGTGAGAGCTGAGGACCTGAGCTTCATTTTTTTAGCGGTTTGAGAATTACAAAATTAAATGAATACCATGTCGGTGCACAGTGGTACAAGCATCTGAATCATACGCATCTTATGTTTATATTTAAAAAAAGACAGTGTCCCTTCTTTTGAATCTATATTTAAATATTCTTATTATTTAGTGTAATCATAGATCTTAAGACATATTTGAAGGCATACTTGCTAAACCGAGATAACAAATTGGAGTAAATGAAAGAATTTGATGAATTTTTGATTATTGAAGTTTAAACTATATTATATTTACATGATATCTTTACCTTGTCTAGAGGCAATAACAACGTTATATACTCGTGTATATATTGTAGATTTAGCTTGTTTTACCATGTATGGCATATTCTACTATGGAAACGGAAAATAAGCCTACGTCTCTTTATATCGACCTCTATATGTAATTTAACGTTTAACGTTTCATTAATGCTGTCAGCGGTAACTGAGAGCAGGATGTCGCACATTCATTTGAGTACTCATATGCCTGTTACATAACATATATTGGAGTAGGTATGAATTTATGCATAAGTATAAGCATTCACGCATGTGGACACTTTCACCTGCCCTGTCAGCGAATGTGACAGCAGAAGCAAAAGCAGCTATAGAAGTGCCATGAAACTTTGTTAGAAGGAGTCGTAGCTGAGGCGTTTACGACTTATTAAGTTGGATAAACGTTTACGATATGAAAATGAGTAGAAATCTTGTGTGGTTAATTAAAAAAATACACACACATATATATATATATATAGAGAGGACGAACACAGTTGATAGACAATTTTGGTGTCAGTCCCCCGCTCAGAGCAAAATCCCCATCTACCCACAGTATGTAATAATAAAACGCCGTGAAATATAACACGAAACCGGCATGAAATAACCAGACGAGAGTTCTGAATTGAGTAGTAAGACAGAGAAAAAGAAACAAAGGGCCAGAGAGAGAGAGAGAGAGAGAGAGAGAGAAACTGCAGCGATTTATGTGGCACGAGTTTCGGCTTGTTAATTGTTTTATGATGCGATCATAAATCTTTTCGCAGCGCAACATACGGCGGACTACTCATAAATTAGACCAGGATACGTATTCCAGCAGAATAGTCAAATGCAGCTTGTGGGCCTCCGTCCTATAGATCTCTCACTAATTGTTCTTCTTTTAGTTGCGTTCCGAGTTTCGGGGTGAAACAAATCAATGCCCTGAATAGTTGATTTTGTTTGTAGAAAATTAAAAATATCTCCGATTGATACTTCTTAAGCACATCATCAATCGTCGCCTAAGCACGTAGACCATGTATACCAATTCTTTATACTATTCCCTGGATGCGAGCCACGCCCAAGACTCACGTCGTCGCATGCGTGGGCTGTGTATCTATCCGCATGTCTGACAAAAATGCCGCCGGCAACTCGCTACCAGTCGAGTCCAGGCATGGCCGCTGCGCACGGTGGTGGCAGCCATCGATTCAATGGTCGCTGTAGCGACCGTGGGGAGACTGCTCAGCACGAACGCTTTTAAAGAAACAACAAGAACGATTGTGACGTCCAGGGCCACCACCACCAACACCGACGCATGTGCCTCTATCGCTAGCTACACACACTCAGTTCTGGTGGTACTATTTAGGGGTGGCTTTTGCAGTTATGCAGCACACTTGGAAAAAAGAAATAGTAGCACGCTTGAAACACAAACATGATGTATATAAATAAACTATTCACATATGCGTAGCTTGCTTATGAAGTTGCTTTCAATTTGTTCAAGTGAAAATAGGTCTGAGACACAGTATACTTAAAAAAATAGTATAAAAGTAGATATTTTAATTTGATATATAGATAAAAATTTAATTATTTTTTACACATCTCTTAGATTTGGCTGTTTATACCCTGAATCCATTGAATATGGGAAATCAGTGTATAATGGATTTGTTAAAATGTCAAATGTATGTAACAGGCAGAAGGAGGTGTGGCAAACCCCATAAAGTATATATATTCTTAATCAGTATGACGACCTGACTCGACAGAGTCTGAGTCTGAGTCAAAGTCCGTCTGTCCGTCCATCCGTCCGTCCGTTCGTGTGAACGCAACGATCTCTTAAACCACAAAAGCTAGAGATCTGAAATTTGAAATGTATACTCATGTATACCATACGCAGTACTAGCTAATCATTTTTTTCGATAACTCATCTCATGTCATTATCGATGAAAATCGATAATTTTACTTCGTTTTTTAATCGTAACTTGAATTCCTTTATAGCTAGAGAATTTTGATTTACTGTGAATATCCGTTTAGTGAATACAGACAAGTACAAGTACAAGTACATACATATGAATGTCATTGTTACGCTCTAAAATTTTTATAACGAAAGTCTATCTAGATGAAAGCTTATTCAACACAGCCCAAGCGCAGTCGCTGCGTAAACTGCGCAGATAGCAGAGCGCGTGCTTATTCGTGCGTGTGCATGTGTGTGTATATGTGTTGTTTGTATATTTAGAAAAAGCGCAAAAGGATTGGAATATCTGATCTTCGCAGGGTTCAGGGTATCTTTTAGTCGAGAAGTCTCGACTAGAGCACTATTACTTGTTATTTATAACACTATTTTTAGTTTTTAAGTGTAAAATATACAGCTCTAAAATACTGTTAGAAAACAAATAGTATCACATTGAAAGTAAATGTTGATTGATGTATATTATTAGGTTGTTAATCAGTTATAAAATTGTTTTAAGTGTAAGCCGCACAGCCATGAAAGAAATTTTCAAAAAATTTAACATTTGTTATATTTATTTGATTTATATTAATGGGGTGCTCCCTATGCTATTTTCCATATGGAGCGCTCATTTATAAAATATTTGTTTATTTCTTAAGCGTAAAACGATTTACGGTTAGTTAAGAATACGCATAATTTATGCAAATAAGTATGTTAAATCAAAGTAATACAATATTTTTCCATTGTTTTTTAATTGCTAGTCTTCATTTTTTATTTACAGTATTTATGTAACAGTAAAAACTGAGGTTCTCATATACAATAAGATTTTTGGCTTTATAGGTGTTACAAATAAAGCACTAATGCTGATTCTGGGTGTTTGCAGGCAGACGGGGAGCTCTCGCAATTACTTGGGGTTAATAAACGCGTGGAATGCCGGGTCGAACTTTTCTCATTAAACTTTTGACTCCATTCGGTGGCCCAAAAATATCTAATATAAAAGTGTTTTTTTTTTGTTTCTTTTTTATACTTAGTCACGAAGTGAAAAGAGTATGTTGGTTTTGTACAATTTTGCCGCTTTTGAAGCTGTCCTCGGTTTGCAACATGTAAACATACAGCCACTGGGATCATGGCAAATAGAGCAACACTGTATCTTTTTTGAAGCAACAATGCTATTACTTAAGACGCTATTGAAGGTATAGACTTACAAGTAATATTTACGCTTATTGGGGTAAGGCCGTATTAATAAAAACTGAATCTTCTACAGTTCTATAACTAGATATTCTACATTTGTCAATTGTGTAGCTTTTTACGTATTGATTTGGGCCTGCGGATATATGTGGGCCTAAGTCTATATGTGTACTGCAGATCCCTTCTTAATATTTACCAAATATTATATATTCATCCCAAGTATTACATTATGGTTGCCATAAAGTAAACACTGTTTAAAATATATCCGTTTATGGATTTATCCCAATTTTGCCAATTTCATTAATAGCAAAAACTCGTTTAAATTAGTAGAGTAGAACGTATCGGATGTATGGATAGATTGATAAACGCACTTATATGTGTTTTACTATATATTGTATATACATATGAAGAGGTATCACCGACTGATTGAAGCACCCGCTATGTGCAGGGTCCTGGGTATTTGAAAGTCAGGCAGTCCTCACTGAACTGGATAGATTCCATTTGGTATGTCGTTAATGTTGGTTGTCTATAGAGCTTTGTTGGATGCCATAAAATTCCTGGAATTATCAAAACACACTTCTGACTATCAATGTTGTGATTTCTAAAATATACGGTTTAAAAATTAATTAAAACTTGGTTAAAATATTTTATAAAATTAAATTTTAATCTCTTTTGTAGTCAAACTTCTTATTATATAAAGGGCAACAAAAATCTTTGGTGAACTCTAAAGATTCCTCTTTATTTTAAATTATTAACATTTGACTTGGGGTTTCTTTGGGTTCACGTTCACTTTGTGTGGCTCTTGGAATTGGAATCTTGCCTAAAAGTTTTTTCTTGTAACAGAAATTTTGATGAGCTTTGTTATCAAGAAAACTTTTTTGTTGTTGTCTCTCTTAGCGGGCTGAAGAATATTTTGTTCTCGTTTTTCTTTAAGTCGTTGCCCGAAAACGACAAAAAAAGTTCAATTTGCAGACGACCAGACGCCGAGTGGCAATATTATCCGGACTAAATGGGATTACCTGCCAGCAGTAAATTGCTGTGGTCTTAATTTTCTCGTTCGCACCTATACCAATGTCCCGTTTCCCACTGCGCTTGCCCTGGCTTAAATATTTAAAACGCTACGGTGTTTGGTAGGATATTTCAATTAAGTTCGCCTTTTCACAGTCTCCAGGGTATAAGCTCTGAGCCAAATTTGGCCACGTCGCAGCATCGTTGAAATTTTATGCTGCGACTCCTGACTTTGATTCCAAAATGGTCCGTCTTTTGCTGCATATCGCATCTAATCTTGCATCTAATAAGCATTTTCAATCAACTTTTATGCTTGCGTTGTAAAACGTAATCGACCTAAGAGAACGCTCCTTGCCTCTTCTCTGAACTGGTTGCCTCCCCGGTCTAGCCCGGCAGCAAATCCTCAATGCATGCGTCGCACAATAACTTAATCCGTAAATTTTATTTTTTAAAAATCCGTAAAAATCGTTCTGTGGATTTCACGTGCGCTTCTGAGCTATAAATTGAAACCCAAACCAAGCCCCATACTCACGTCAGGTGCTCAAATTTCGCACGCAAGTAAATACCAAAGTACCTCAAATTCAAGTACAAGAACTTCAAGAACGGCTCACGAGCACGCCCTTTTGCCCTGTGGCAAATGTAGTTGGCAGTCGACGATCCTGATACGGATATGGATAAGGGTTAGTCCTGCACGAGGCTAACTTTTGCTCTGCCTCATTACTGGGCGTGCATTTTAAGTGAGATCCTTAACATAAATGCCCTGAATTGAAGGTAAAAATTATTCGAATACTGTTGGAAAATACTTGAATGAAAATCTTAAAATTACTTAATTATTTTAAAATGTCATAACTAAAATTTTTTAAATCCTTATTAATTTAAATATTATAAAACTGAAATATTGACTTAGAATCATACGTCGTTCTTGTGTAGAATAAATACTTCTTAGCTTAGACAAATATAATGAGAGATATATTCATATAAAAATAAATGCTAATGCAATATAATATAATAAACAAGTAAGAAAACTCTAGTTGGTGGTGACCGACTAGAAGATCCCCTGAAAATATACTTAATTATGTATTTATTAATTTTTTTTCTATTCAAAATATAACAAAAATCGAAATTTTATTAAATAAAATCGAATCTAAATACAAAATGGAGACGCTAACTCCAAAGATCTACGATATATAATTTAATAACTTTATATCGATAAGGTTTTTAATCGATAACAATAAAACGGGAATAGAATTGAATAGAATTAAAACAAACTTGAAATGCGATTTCTATACAGGAACCTACAAAAGTCTGTGTTCTGATATCTATATCTACATCGACTCAGCTTGTCTCCCTGATCAAGAATATATATACTTTATGGGGGGACTGCCACGCCTGCTTCTGCCTGTTCCATATGTGACATTTTCACAAAACCATTATACCCTGATTTCCCATTTTCAATGGTTGAGGGTACAAAAATAATCTAGTTATATAAAATAGTTTTTAATAACTATTTATAACAGATTCTTATTCATCTTCTTATGAATTGTGCATAGGTTTCAATGAATATATAAATTAATGTGTCATTGTGAGGTCTTCTCTTATCATATTTTTATCAGCAAATTTTCTTGATGCTCCACTGTGCCAATTGTCATTGATTTTAAATTTATTGAAATACCATTTGCTGCCACAATTTATGTTTGCAAGAATGACCTGATCAACTAGCTGGGTTCTGGCATCGTGATTGTAAATTTGGTCTTCCATCGAAAGGAGCTGCGTCAACGAAAAGAGGCAAAATCGCAATCATTGGGGCAACTGCGAACACTCGTGTTCGTGTTTTTAAAATCGCTAGCCATTTTGTTACGTTTTTATCCCTTTCACGTATTTGATGCGTTTCATTTGATTACTTGCTTCTGCGTGTTGCGTAGCGGACCAGAATACCAAAAACAAAAACCGATTCCACTCTACTCGGTACTCGGCGTTTCGCATCGTTGCTCGTAATAACACGCTTTGATAACTTTCATGGCTCATAGCCGGCCGCCTATTGCACGCTCCTGATCCCAATTCCCGACCCTGCCGTGTCCCTGTTCTGTTCCTTTTCCTCTCCCACTTGCTCATTTTCATTCCCATGGCCGCCAGCATCAATCTGGGTCCCCTCGACAGATTAGCTTCGTTAAACTTTATTTGAATTTATGCTCGAATTTTGAGCTCCATCTCCAATTTCAAATTCTAGGCGTTACTCAGGGCGTGTAACGCCCTTGGTCTGGAGCTCTTTCAAAGGACTTGGCCTAGAGTTTGCTTATCCTTTCGGTCGTTGCGTGCCCATATTCATTTTGCTTGGTTAATGGACATGAAAATTAAGCCTACTTTTAGACATCGCCATTTTGTTTGTGAATCCTCCACGAATCTATTTATTTATTTATTTGGCAAGCATCATGTTAATGTATTTAAATGTTTATTTCAGATCTCATTGAATTTATAGTTTTGTAATTCGCCATTTGCAGCTGTGCAGAAATGTGCGAGCAGGCAAATGCAAATTTCTTTTAGAGGGCGGTCGATTGCCGAAAGTGCGCATGTATCCCTTCTCTGCCTACAAGCTAAGAACTAATCGACCGCACAACTCGCACGCATACACAGCCACAGGCATAGCCACAGCCACAGACACATCGTCGCATATGGGAATGTATATGCATAAACACAATTACCATATAATCGGATATTTATTGGCACTGCATGCGACAATTGTCCGTCTCGTCGCCTGTCCCAGCCATTGCTAAACTCAGCTGCCTGAGTTGCTGCGTTTATTGCCGCGTTTTTGCGATTTTTATGGTTTTATAATGTACACCGCTGATTATCGCGCATGATATGCGAATTAAAATTTTACAATTTGCCAAATGCAAATACACACTAACATAGGCACACTCACAGGCAAAAACCCATCGCTTCCATGCGGTGGGTTAGCCGAACTTGTAGCTGTCGCCATCCATTTTAATGAGGCACTGAACGACGGAATCGAGGGATACTAAACAAATTTCAATAATGATTTAATTTTAATTTGGATGCTCGACTGCATTCGGCAGCTTAGCTAACTGTTCCGACTGGCCCAGTCGGCACTTTTAATGGAGGTTTAATGTCAAATCGTCAAAGCGATTGCCCCTAAGCACTCTATTATGAAAGCACTCGGTTTAAATGGTTGCATTTCAGTTGGAGAGACGCAACTCATTCACTAATCTCTGTGTCCCTTACTGTCAAGAAGAATCAAACTATATTTTTCCAAATATTTTTAAAACTCAATGTCTTTATCACATTGGTTCTTCGAAATAAAACGTTTTTCTCCATTTATTTGAAGTTGTTTTTACTTTTCTTTTAATTTTGTATTCGTCTTGAAATTTAAAAAAATATATATATTTAAATGTTTTTAATTCTTTAGTTTTAATGCTTTTAGAATAAAATGTGTCGAAAGCATTCAGCAAACCAAAATCCTTTTAAGATTCGTCTAAGTCTTTTTTAGATCATGACATCAAATTTTGCTGATCTGTTTGAATTGATCTTATGTACTTACAACAGACTTTCGTGCTCGCTATAAAACATATAATGGAAAATATGTATTTTTATACTATGATTGAATTTATAAAGTTTAGATAAGCTTAGATCTTGATTTGTATCAAATGACGAAATAATATATATATATATATATGTATTTTTATATCAATATATATATAATCTGTTCTCTTAAATATAAGATAAAGAATGTTAATTTTTAAAAATATATCTGGCAAAAACAGACAACTGATAATCATGTGAACGGAAAGGATGTCGTTTTATTCAACACAGACGTTGTCTCCGGTTCCATTTTGATTGAAACAAAGGAAACTTTACAACTCTCAATGGCCGCGCTCCACTTTGGCACATCCGACTGTAATTTTTTTGTGGATGTTATGGAGGAATCAATTTCATATTCAACGCACAGCACAAAATTTCAATATGTGCAGATTTTCTGTTATTTGCAATTGCTAGCGTCGAACATCGTCGCACATCGAATATCGAGCGGAAACGTGTCTCGCGCATTTTATTTACGAAATACAGAACCCAACTGAAAGTTATGGATGCATAAAGTATGAAATCGCCCCAGTCTAGATAAAACATGTTTCCCACACATGCACCAATAAGGAATCGAAATATATACTTAGTCTATACATAAATTTTGAGTTTTTGTCCCTCGATTTTTTGTGCATTTCTCTGGGAATATTTATATTTTTTGCAATAACTTCCCACTGCTCCCAGCGAATAAGCAAATGGCCAGACGTAAAACAAAAATGAATAAGCAAATGTAAAGAATAAGCACTTGCTGCGCTGAATATATGTTATTGTTATTACCCATGCGACATGCATAAGAAGTGAGCAGAAGCTTTAATGAAGAATCTGTCTCTCTCTCTCTCTCTCTCTCTCTCTCTCTCTCTCTCTCTCTCTCTCTCTCTCTCTCTATCGTTACTGCTCTTCATGGATGTGTTCGTCTGGAGTGGAGCTAAGATGAAAAATTTCAATTTTAAGTTCTAAAAACTTTGTATTATATTTGAAAGTGATTTTTGAGATACATGGAATATTGCTATGAACTTTTGTATCATTTGTTTACTTCTACTTTGAAATAGCTCATACAAAAATCATACTAACGTAGATACACGTTTGTATTGTGTGTTTACTTATTCTTTGCTTATGCTCAACCGCAATTTATTTTAAATGTACTCTGGAATATTCGGTTGCCGATTGTATCTTATACATGAAGTCATATACTTATTTTGAACTGATCCGATTTGAGCATGGATTCAAGATGATATTTTTGAAGCTCGTGAGCTAAATTTTAATGCCCCAATCTTTTGGGGAAGGTGCAATTCTAAAGCATGTATATAATGTACATATGTGTGTATGTATATAATTTAGGATCCTATTTGAAGCAAACTAAATATGGTTAGTGCTGCTGTTAGCGCATACAAAAATATTTAATTCAAACAGACTTATTTACTTTATAATGGGCTTTTGTATAGCTTTCTTCTTGATAAAGATGCAATATTATAGCTGTAAGTCCATTAAGAATTGAAATTTATTGGGTTTGTTAAAATGCGCGTAACTGGACGCAGGAAATTGGAATAAATTCAACTGTTTTTTATCTGTAAATGACTCTAAAGTAGTGGGTCTAGCTTGACTGCAACATTCCCACTAGCTTAATACATATTAGCTAATAAAATATTTTTGTACAACATACACATTATAAGTTCCATATCTATAAGTCTTTCGATTCGCCATCTAATTTCTTGAATATTACGACAGTATTTTGACGTAAAAAGTTTGAGGCAAAAAATGTTTTTTTTTGTCGTGCAAAGTAAACATAGATTTTAAATATTTCTATTTCTGGATTATTTTTTCTAGATTTTTCATAGATTAGAAAGAAAAACATTTATGTATTTAATTTGTGTATTCATGGTAAGAAATTGTAAGAAACAGGTTCAAGAAAGTTGCTCGTCCGGGAAGTCCCGATTTGATTCGTAGGTTTTGCATTGCTTACGTAGTAGGCATCCACTTTTTGTATTAAAAAGAGAAAGATATCCCATTTTATAAAAGTTATTATATTATTCATTAGTAGTATAAAGAATCAAATCGATTTAGGCAAGGTTGACTGTTTCTAGGCAAATTTGCCTGAAGAATATTAGATATATTTTGCATATTTTAGTCAAGGGTATGATACAACAATATGCTATCAGTTACACAGGAAAACCTCGTCAAAAATAATAATGTAACAGAGAAAAGCCTCAGTTCTCGTAGAACCACTGGCAAAGATAAGATTTGTGCCAAGCTATCAAAATAAATATATCAAATAACAGAAGATCACAGTTGTTTTTGTTTAAGTGAATATTAATAATCTTAATATAAGATTCCAACTGTTCGGGGATGATAGGAGCGCACAGAGCAAACCAAACAAGAAGCGAGAGTCACAAACAACATAAATTACATGGCTCATAAGGGGCGGAGTGGCGTAGTGTGTGGATGAGGGATTCTAATACTTGGGAACTGCTGTTGCTTAGAGCTCCTGTTGCCTGTGACATCTATGTCCAAAGCTCCATCTCATGTCAACGTCGACGTCAATGCCAATTTGACAACAACAACGCCATCGTGTCTTTCTGGTCGTTGGCAAATGTTGGAAAAACAAATTTTTATACTTGTTTTTGCCAGGGTTTATATTTGTGTTTTATTTTTCACAGCGCTGCAAAATATGCGACTGTGTATGGGGCGCGGCTGACGAGCGAGGGACTATGCTGGGGGATTGATAGTGCGGCTGTCGAGCGTCACTGACATTTGCCATGCCCAGAGATATTCCGAGATATTAGTCATAAAACGAGCACACAAATATATAAATTCGTTTGAGCGTGCAGCTCTCCCTCTGCTGCCGCCCATGCCCCAAATACTCGGAGCTGTCTGTGTACCTCAGTCGCTCAGTTATGAAGATGGCGGCCAGGTCGTGCCGTTTTTATACGAGCTACTGCGTCCGGGTCCATGAAAATGGAAACCTAATTTTCTAGGGTAATCCTTGGCAGCAAAAAGGCCAATGTGTGGGGCTGCCGTGGGCTTGCTCTGCCCACCTGAAAGCATAAATTATGCATATCCTGCATACGTGCTTAGATGTATTTTTCCTCGAGATGGAGCGACCATAAAGGTAACATACCTACATCTTCGTACGTTGAATGCTCGAAAATAAACACACACACAACACACATATACGTGTATATAAATGTTATGTACGTATGTATATGATTGCTTGTGATACGTGTAACATGTAAAATGAATTCAAAAAGTTTACCCTGTCTATATAAATCTACTTGGTACATATGTATGTAAATATACGTACATATATGCGCGTTTGTATACATACATATATGGACGTATAATGTTACTTAGCCAGAGTAGAGCCAAACAGGCAACTGCATAAAAAGTTTTTTGGCTGAAATTGCGAAATGGCCAGCCAAGTCAGAACCGAAGCCAGCTAGTCCTGTAGTCCTGTAGTCCTGTAGTCCTGCAGCATTGCTCGCCTCGTTTATATGCGCGTCAGCTAGCATCGTGTCCAGCACTTGGCTTATCCTTGATGAAACTAATCCCAACTTCGCTATTTTTATATGTATGTACTTCTGTGCACAGCACACAAAAACTTTTGGCCAATCTTTTTACGACTTCATTTGCCAGTTGGCATTTGGTGGTTGACAGTGCTGGGAATGGGAATGGAAATGGCAACGGCAACAGCCATCACTATGGATGAAAGAAGAGGAGCGCAGATGTAATAAGTCACCGAGTCACAGTACTGCCACGTTCTTCAGGCCCCTCTCTCTATCAGTCTTTCACTTACTACAGATCTACCTATCTTTGCACTCCATTTGTTTGTTGTATACAACAAACTCAACAAATTTTTACTTGCTTACCATTTTTAATTTAAGCTTAACGTGACGAAAAGTACTTAAAGCCAGTAAAAAACAAAGCTGCATCTTCACTTAAATATTCAAAAATAAACTTTATTAAATTTCTACATTTTTATGTAATAGTACATGACAAAATGAAGGAGATGATTCTGGATTTTTGATCGCTGGTTGTTTTTTTCTGAATAGCGTTTAATGCAGCTGAAAATGATTTCATGCTGGCTCCACCTTAATTTATCTAAAACTTTTTTATATGCGCTTAGCCAACTGGCGCCTTTTGCCTTGTCCCCAGCCCCAGCCCCAGCTACAGTTTCAGCTCAGCTCGTACCGCTGTTGCAATTTCGCGCTGGTTGCATTTCAAGTTTTTTGAAGCTGCGGCGAGGACGAGGACGGCGAGGAAGCTGGCTGTCGTAAAAAGTAAAGATCGCTGTCCGCACTGCTGGAGCCAAGCGAAATTTCGCTTCGTTTCACGTTATTGGGCAAACCCATTCTGGGGGCCCAGAAACCGTAGCGAAATTTACAAGCGAAAACCAAAGGGGACTACAAGATGCTGCACTGCAAGAAATGGTATTAAAAAGTAAGAGCAAACCTGATATGGATATGCCTAAGTCAAGTTTCGCAAGTATATGCGTAAGTACAATATATGTGTAAGCAATTCTAGTCGTGGAATAAAATGAACGAAGAACGGCAACCAACTCCAATTTAAACCTCTGTCAAGGGAACGAACGAACTTTATAATTACTGATTAAACTGTCACTGTCACTGTGCTGTGAGCTGGGTGTCTTTCGGGAGTTGTTAGCACTTAAGACTTTTTTTCTTCTTTTAATTACTGCTTCACGGGCTTTTATCGTATGTCGTGTAAGGAAGACGTATACATTCATTTATTTCTGTGTATTTGCATGTGCGTGCTATTGCCAGCGCACTCGTATCGTAAACTTTATTATGAGAGTTTCTAGTTTTGTGCTGAACACCAAAAATCCTTTGAGATGAATTCCAGCGCACGTTAAACCAACAGAAAGTTCAAAACTATTTGAATTTGCAATAAAACAAACGCCGCAAAAGACGAAGCCATCCAAACTATTTCCGCAAACTTTGCCAGATAAATAAGCCGAATCAACCATAGAGTCCACTGTCAGCTCATAATTAAGGCTACAACGACTTATAATATTTGCTACTACAACAGCACCTTTCCCTCTCACTTCTTACAGCACGTGCTTCATGGTTGTATTTGTTACATAAATTGAAATCGAAAATATAAAATATCGAATCTTTTGGTACAAATTTCAATTGGAAATGCCAAGAAAACGATTTCGGTTTCCAATTGAACCCTCACTGGGCTCTGCTGAGCAGGAACGGGCTCTAGATGCGACTGTCATAAAACATACCTCCATGTTGTTATTGGACGCGCATCGCGCGTCTTTGTCTCGTTGTGTGCAGTAAATAAATTGAAACGAATTCAATTGGCAGCGGAATGTTTACAAGCGCAATGAGGAAACGAAGCCAAAGACAAACAAACGGGCAGACGCCATCAGGCAGAAGACAGAAGACAGGGAGTCCAGCACATGACAAATAACAAATAAACAAATTCAAAAGTCTTCGAAGCCCATTCCTCAACTGTGGCAACCTTCGACTTCACTTACCAGACGGCACGACGACGCGTCGTCCAGCCTGGCCTACACAACTTTTCCCAGTTATTATTGGCGCCCCTCACTCACCCACACCCACATCCACATCCACAAGCCAACTACTCTAGGCCTACAGACCAGCCTACGTGTATTGATGGCTGTGCCATCGCAAATGTCATTGGCATAATAAGCTGTTTGTTTTAACGGCGCTCGTTTCTGGACGTACCCAAACAAAAATAATGGCACAACCCAAGCCGATGTCGATGTCGAAGTCGGCAATGGAACAACTTTGGCGCGGGCAACTCTCTGGTCGAACGGAACACAGCCAACATAACATGCCATCATAACCAACGACTTCATAAATTCGCTTTTCGTATTTATTTACAATAATTTATTTCAATAACAACGCCAGCCATTTTTCTCCGTCCATCTGCAGCCCCAGTCACACTCTCCACTCAGCTCCAGTTTCCCCTTGCTCAAGTATCTGAGTATTATTCAGTTCTCTCGTTTCCTCATTTCAAATGATATTTCAAATATTTGTACAGTTTTCATTGTTCATTCGGAGACTGCATAAATAGTCGAATATCAATTTATGCGTTTCTATAATGGGAAAAATCGAGATTCGGCTTTTCTTTGAGAAACGACAACGCTTAAAATGTTTTGTGGGGAATGAATTTTTATACCCCTTACATATTTAATATGGCTAAACAGGGTATAATGATTTTGTTCATATATAATATATAACAAGCTCATGGCTGACTGGCATTATTTTTGGTCTAGTTCAATTGTCAGGAAAAACGGCTTTTTGAAAATACTATGACGTGTCGTAGCTTGGAACCTTAGAAGAAATGGAATTGGTTTTTGGAAAATTTTTATAACAGACTAAATAACTATATACATATATATCAATCATGAAGGAATCAATATCAATCATCAGGAATACCGGCTTTATAACAAAATATGAGTTTGTCATCGAAAGTGCGAGGCTTCTCTTTAAGATATTCCGGTTTGATAGATTGATTCTCCTAGAGTATACAGAGATATACAATTCTTACTTTTCATACTCTGCACCCATTGAAAATGGGAATTCATGGTATAAAGTAACAATCAGAAGGAGAAGAAGGAGCGAATATAAATGTATATATTCTTAATCAGGACGACGATCTATGCCGATCAACCTATGTATATCAGTCTTTATGAAACTTTAAATTTTGAAATATATATTCCTATATACCTCAGCCAGTACAAGTTTACACATTTTTTTCGGTAGCTAATTTAAATTCATTTTGTATTTGAAGTGTTTCTTTAATCATTTCTTTGACGTAATACAAAAACCTAACTGTAGTCTCACAAAATTGTTTCGAAATTAATAATACCAAATTCTATTTGAGTAGGCATTGATATGATGAATACCATCGCAAAAGTGTTCCCTTTAGTTCTCAGACTCCCGCACGGAGTTTTCAAGCCTTTCAGTTTGGCATGAGCATGCAATTTTTTGACACGCGAAATAAAAATTCTTACAGTACAGCTTGCACCCTCTTCTGTCTTTTCTTGTACATGCTTGACGCCGCTTGTGCTTTGTATTCGTGTGCCAGTCATTTACAGAATAGAATTCTTGATTAAATTGGGGTACATTTCGTGTTTCCCACTCCACGCGGCTTACGACCCACAATGCTGACTGCCATTCTCTCATTTACCTGGCGTGGCTGTCGTTCAGGTGGGCGGGTCCCAATTTCAGCATATAAAACAGAGAACTGAGAACAAGAAGAAGAATATTTGCTGCATATTCAAGCGCCTGAGACGAAGGTCCCCTCTTCCACTCACTATGTATAGCAGTACCAAAAATCCTCGTACCTGAGTTTGTTGAAACATGCGAAACTTATTTTGCAAGTTTTATGTTGACGACCAGCAGCAGCAGAAGCAGCAGCTTTTATTTTTTCTCTCGCACATTTTCTTTTTTTCAGTTTTCACATTTTGCTTTTTGGTTGAAATTACAATCGCACTGAGCGAAAGCGGGAAGACTTTTCTGCAAAAATCTTAAGATGTTCACTTTTTTATATTTCATTGATAACATTTGAAATATAATAATTTGTCTTGATATTACAAAGAATTTGTTTGCTTCACAATTTATATAGAAGAGACAAATTTGAAATTGAAAATGAATCGAAATAAGAATTATTTTTCAGTTATTTTTTTTAAGTGTAGCGGATGCATAAAATCAACTGTAAGAAAACTTAGAAGGAGCTGAAGAGGAATTGACGCCTTTGCTTCGGTTCTGGATCTGGGGCCGCGTTGCATGGCAAGTTGTCATCGCTATTCAGCTGAATGGCGATGGGGTCAGGGCGTTGGCGTTGGCGTTGGCAAGCTGAGCATAAAATTTCTAACCATCCTTGGAGCATGTGACGGGCGTGGCAAGAATGCTGCTCGTGCCACAGCCAATGGATAGCTAGCTTAACGAATTTCTGTTTCCTACATTAGAAGGGCTTAAATGAAAATCCGGAAAAAATATGCACTTGAAACGTGGAGTTTCAGAAACAACAGCCAACGACTATATGCTATATATACATAATTCAACGATGTTAAGTCACAAATATATTGTAGATACATTTACAGATACCGTTCAAGAGATAAACAAGCAAATACGCTGTCGCCTCTTTAAAACAACAACAACAGCTACGATAATGTGTACAGCTAAAAACTAAGAAAAAGAGGCAATGGTATAAAAAAAAAGGCACGAACACATGCGGCCGACTAATAGGCTTGTTTTGTTGGTGTCGGTGAGCGACTTACGCGTCGGGAAGGCTGGAAGTCTGAAAGTCGGCGCACTAAATACGCAGCGGGAATGGCCTCGAGAGAGAGAGAGAGTAAATAGGCAGCCGCAGCGGCACAAAGGCCGTTTGTTCTGGTCTTTTATGGTTTTATTGTCGGAGCCCATGAATCCTTTCAGTATTTAGAGGTCGCTCCAGTTATGGATATGCGCATGAAATATTTAATTTGAATCTTACAATCGCTCGAAGGTCATTCGCCTGCACTACATTTTTATCAAACTGCTCTCGTTTTTCTGTGAAACACATCAGCCTTATCCTTTTCTTTTTGTTTTTACTTTTTTTCTGCTCAGCAACAGAAGATTATGAAAACCTTGAGAAAAATATGAAGTATAATTACCGTTGCAATCTACAAATGACAAGAAGAAAATAGGAATGTTTTTCCATTTGGTAGTTTACAATGCAATCCGAGCTCTTTGCTGCTCTAAATGGATTGTCCTTGCTTAGACCCTGTGCGTTTCTCTGTCGTTCGAATAATCTACGCATATATTTATGCTGAACATGCTTGAACTTCGAACTCATCATCATAAAACATGGCAAAGGGCGTTGGAACGAACAGCGGCATTTGAGCCCAACTAAATTAGTGCAATTCAACACGAGCTAACCCCATCTACCAATGCGAGCCGCCGATAATACATAGCAATGAAGCAGAAAATCCCTAAAAAGCTCTGAGCCATATCGCTTTAGGCATCGCATCCTAATGCTTCGAGAGGTGGGGGCGACTGTCACATTGATATGCGAGGTTGGGCCCAGATTAATGTGAAGGCAACTGGAATGCCAACGAAACGTACAACTAATTCCGTCGTTTGTCAGTTAAATAGCAAACACAGGCAATCAGAAGCTGGAGGTGACCCCAATAGAGTTTTCCCACAGTGGGCTGAACTTAGTGTCCTTGATAGTAGAATGATAATCGATATTATAAAGCTTTTTTTTATCAATATAATCAATCATGTTATACGGGCAATATACTATTGTTTATATTTGAAGACGATCGAAATTTAATACAAGTTTTTGTAAAATTTCCCTATTTGTATTTAGACGTATTCGGGAATTGAATAGTTGTTATCTAATATATTGAATGTTCAGTTTAAAGTGACTTTATAAACAAATTTATTAAATGAAAAATATGTCTACAAAATATATTTTCATATTTATATATGTATTTCTTCGGAATATGTTGATTTAATAATTTATTTTTTCAGAAAATATTAAACAGGTTCCACACTGCAAAGTGGGAACATAAATAAATAAGTATTATAATATTTTTCTAAATGAAAATATATAATTTTATGTGAATTAAATGGAATATATTTCTGTATAAATTTATGTTTATAATATATCCCTTAAAAAGTAAAAAATAACGGAGGTGGTTCATCAACTCAAAAAAGAAAGCCAATCAAATATTGATTGATAATTTGTAATATAGACTTTTTGTATAGTTCCCATCTTTTTTTTATATTTATAAAATTTGTTGATAAAAACAATGCGAGTTTTAGTAAGGAAATGTCAATGGTGCTCCACAGTGCACGGGCTTCTTGACTGTGGACACGTTTTTGCTACTGGGCCAAGCGTTTGCAGCTAAGATAAACGATTTCCAATAAAAATACGGCACTGCCCGTACGACGGAAATAGTATTCGAGCACTTTTAGCCTTAGCCTTAGCCTTAGCCTTAGCCTTAGCGTTAACTTTAGCATTGCCATTGTTTGCCTTGCTGCAAATCTGCCCAATTTTCGGGCAGCGGCGATGTTATCTAGTTCAATTGTTGCTGCTCCTGTGAGTCGTCAGAGGACGGTGATGATGGAGCTCGATGGGACATTAAATTGTATTAAAATGCGTAACGCACATACACAAGCACACGCCTCTTTTCAAGCCCCTCGCCGGAGACTTATTTCTAATACTCCCAGGCGACAAGCGACAGGCAAAATAACCTCCACTGCCAGCTGAAGCGACGGCATTTATTTAGGCAGCTCTCGTTAGTAGGTGTTTCCAGAGCAAACGTTATTTTATTTCTTCTTATTGCAAAATGTCTACAAGGCGTTGGTTAAATATGTTTCAGGCATTGAATTTTTTTCTAGCATTGTGTTCGCATGTTAAATGGCAAGTCGGACTGTAAGTTTTTATAGATTTAGTTTGCTAAAGCACTCAAAGCTCATTTTTATTAAAAAGATATTGATGAATGCTGATGAATATGTATGATTTCAGAGAACAAAATAGCAGAAACAAAATATGTTTAAAACAGAAGATACTTATTTATTTATTACATACTTTCAAAAGTTTAGAGAGAGCAAAGCGAATAATTCACTTTCCGAATTAATATACACACATGTCATGGTAGTTTCCTGGTTGCTTCACTACTAAAACTAAATGATTTAAAATAAAAAGTTTTAATTTAATATTTAAAAATATTTAAAAATTCTTAAGATCATCAATAAGTAGCTACTAAAACATATAAATAAATATACCAAACAGTTCTGGAATTTATGAATTCATTAAGCAGATTTATTCATTTAATTTTATGAAAGAAATTTTTTTATTTGATTAAGATATTAAATTAAAAAATAGTTTTTGCTTTTTCCTAAATATTTCCATATTCATTTATATTTCAGGTGAAGACTACAAAATGCCGTCGGATAAAACTAATGGCGACGAATCAAGAACCTGCTTCGAGTGTGAGAGCAAACGGCCATGGAGCGCCGACGCAATCAAATGGAATGAAGAGAACGCGTTGTCATAGCAACGACAGCGGCAGCGGCAGCCATCTTGGATGCGAGAGGGAACCGCCATGTAGCGGCCATGCTGTCATGCTGGCAAGCCACCGGCACTCACCTGCGGCTGCGGCTATTGTGAAGTTCTGTAACGTGACTGAAATATCGGTAGCAGACAAATGTTGTTTTTGCTTGTGCGGCGTTTTTTGACGTGCTGCCAGGCCGCATTGCCGCAGCTGCGACATTCGCGGCTACCACTAAGCAAGTGCGCCTGCGTTGTGCCCGGACCTCAACCTCGTCTGACATAGGACGGAATGCAAACAGAGCCGACGGCAGCGGCAGCGGCAGCGACAGCGACAGCGACAGCGAGTTTATCGAGGTAAGTAAAGGAATGAAATGGAACAGTTTGGCTATACATGAATACTGCTCTGCCATTTGTTGGGGTTGAAGCGATCAGAGTCATTGGTATATACATAAGAGAGAAGGAGATATGTGTATTGCGTCCTCAGAGGGTTGCAACTTGCAATCGAATACATGAACCATTTTGGTGTTGTCTTTGCTAAGGGAAAGATGACTGAACGAATGCCAATAGGATTTACTACTAGAGTAAACCAATTGGATTTAGTCCTTATGAAAATACGTACGTAAATTTGTTGTTTTTAATTGTTTTAAGTAAAAAATAATATGCATAATAAATTTGTAGAATTTTTCATATATGTATTTGGTATTCATTTACACAGTTGAATATTTTTGATATGAAACGCAGTCCACGCTCGCTCACCAATACATCCATAGCTAAGATTGCGTTTGTGTTAGTACCTACGCTCTTTGCTCTCTCTCTCTCTCTCTCTCCAAGTGTGCTAGTGTGCGTGCGCGCTCTTTTAAGCAATCCTCTCTTAAGACCGGCGTCGTGCATTAGTATTGGTTGCGCGCTCTTCATCGGCTGAGTTACTCTCTTAAATGTGCACCTGTTCAAGCTTCTGTGGCTCTCTTGGACGTCGCTGTTGTTTGATTGCGCCGCATTGTTTTGGTCTGTGCTCACGCTCTTTGCTTTGCACTCTTTTGTGAGTGCTGGCGTTATTTGACTACTGGACGCAGTTGCTTGGACTGCCACTGCAGAAACCTACCCCCGCGTTGAACAGTTAGCATGCCCAGCACACACCAGCCAATGCAACTCCTATTCCGATGGGATGACGCGGCGCAGCTTGAAATCTTGTTAGAATTTATGAGAATCTCAAAGTCCTGCGCAAGTTTCTGAGCTTTGGGTAGATGCAATTTCCTTTTTTTACGATTTGCCCGCATTCATTGCATTCTTTTCGGTTCGGTTCGCTTTCACAACTTTTCGCCATTGCCTTCGCCTTCGCCTTCGCGTCCGCCTCCGTCTCACGCATCCTATAGAAGGATTTTGTTGCGCAGGGAAATATAATGCGCTCTTCCACCATTTGGCAACAATCTTGGCTGTCGATGCAATTTAGCAATGCAACTCGCTGCTGTGTGGGTGATTGGCTGTGTATCCTAATAACAATACTCCCCACCTCCCCATCCCCTTCTGACTGCTGGCTGCTGGCCACTGTGAATTCTGATAAGAATGATTGCTACAATTGCAATAAGGACAGCACCAACAAGGAAAATTCATCAGCCGCGAACAATGCCAGCCCATTCCATCATTCCAGCAGCAAATGCTAACTAGATTCAATCTTCTTGATGGTTTGCGTCTCGACTAATAACCAATTGTAAATTGGAAAATAAAGAAAACATAATGTCATTATAATTATTTGAAGCATTCGACCCTGTCCGTTTTCTGCTCATGACCCTAGTATATTGTATATCGATAATCGACTTCACACAGTTCCATGTAATCGATAAGGGGGCAAAAAGAGAAAACATTGCAACTATGGAACATTCATTATTCATGATAAGGTGAGTGAATTGAACGTTTCGTCACAGCTTCACATGTTGAAGACACTGAATTTGAATACTCAAGCATTCCAATTCGTATATAATATACAATATATTAAATGCCTATGTATTGAAAACCGAAACGTGAGTCAAACATTAATGTTTAATGAAGTTGTTAAATCTTGTGGCAAGCCGAATACCCTCATTAATTAATAAAATTATGTACGCTAAAAAAAGTATATTCAGAAAAACAAATCATTATTAACATACTTGTCTTTAAGTAGGAATAACCTTTAAAACACATTTCACTCACTTGACATTGCTGATGGGAAGGATACAAATCTGAAGTGAGTGCAAAGTGAGATCAATAAAGAAAACAAGTAGAACTTACAGCCGAAATCAAATTGTAAATTGACAAACAACAAAAATAATATTGTGGGCAAAGACATAAATCTGAGCAGCGTTAAGCTACCGTAAGCTCAATGGATCCACTTCCCCTTTGGCCAGGGCGGGATTTGAACTGTTCTCCGACTGTTGCGAACGGACGTCATAATCGTTTCAGTGACAATGCATAAAATTTCAGTTTTACGATTTAACTGGGCTATAAAGCAGCCAATTAGTGTCAGTGGAGAAGACAAAAACCGAAGACGAGCGTGAAGAGCGTGGAGAGCGACAGGCTCTTGCCCAATGACAATGCATTCTGATTGCTACCAGCAATCAGAGAAGGAGGGGACATGGGGGCAGTGAAACGGGACTTACGTACATTAATACTCAGGTTGTCGATTCAACTGTTCTCTAGGAATGAGGGAGTCGCAAGTGCGAGGTGCATTTTATTGTTTTATGATCATTTTGACAGCTCATTAAAATTATTTAGACTCACTCCCAATTCCAGTAGCTTCATTTTGTTTTTTTTTTTATTTATATTTTTTATTTTGGCTTAGATAGACGAGGCCTACAACCAGCTGCTGCCTAATATACGACACGCAACCAACGCGAGCTCATCCATGGCGCATACCAATCCCAATCGCAGTTCCTGTGTTCAATGTGGAGAACAGCGACGAGTCATAAAAGTGATGACAATTTGGATATTTTTTATTTTTTTATGACAAAGAGTCGCGGCGTCGCTTGCGGTCTCTGCACTACAGGTGTGTGCAGGTGAGCTGACAAGAAAATATGCCTTTTCTTCGATAATGTTGCGTTCTTGAATAATTTTATTGCTATAAAGCAACGTCAAACAATGTCAAATGTTGAATCTGTTTGTCAGTTATGCCCGTCAAGGCACAGTGGGTGAAAAGTGATCGAAAAGCTTTCATAAAATGTCTGAAATAATTATTGACAATATTTGTTTTTTGGATGTAAATGAAATATATATTCATTCGGCATAAGTTATACACTAAAATCATATCTTATATAGCGAATCTTTATCGGTTCTCTTGCATCTGGTATCTGCAAACATTGCAAATCAATTAGGTTGCGCATAGTTAGTTAGCTTTTCAATAGAAACGAGACTAATTGCAATTTGCAGGCTGTTCTTGAATTGCAATCGTAATCGATTAGTGACATGGGCTCCTCTAATTGGCATTGGCATTGGCATTGGCCGCGAAACTGAAGGCATAGTCAGATGAATTGTTTATTTGTGAACGTATTGTGGACTGGAGTGTGTGGCAGTGAGTGTGGTGCCCTTGTACAACTGTGACTTCAACTACAACTTCTACGGTGCAACCAAGTCTAATATAAATAAACAGACTCAAAGGAAAGAGCTGATTGGAAGCGCAGATGTTGGCCATGCCAAAAGACGCGCAGGTCGATCCAGGTGAAGTAAGTAAACAAAAATGAAGTATGTCCGCTGATTGATATTATCCGGTGCCACTCGTACACACACACACACATAAGCGCGCACAGAGCTATAAATGGCAGGCAGACAGAATGGTAATCGAGAATGGATTTCCATTTAGCATTTCCGTTGCAGCCATATTTCATTCGAGCTGTCAACATGAGTTGCAGCCATTTAGTATGTGCAGTAGATGTTGTATCTAATCAAAATTCCATTTGATCGCAAATACCGCGTCCATCTTTAGCTATGCGAACCTTGCTCTCTACCCTTCATTGCCTTTAATTCAACGAAATAATGCTTTTAATAGAAACCTAATGACATAAATTAATTAAGATTCAATTGGACTCTGTATTCTGCTGCATTTTCTCTCAAATTTTCTTCTCGTTTGTTATAACTGAAAAGAACAAATGCCAAAAATTCATTTCATTTCATTTACTTAAAAGCTTTCAAATTTCACTGATGATTTTTCTCATTTTCTCTGTATGTTTTTTTAGTTTTCTTTTGACTTGTTTGCTTTGATAAAATTAAACATGTTCAAGAAAAAAAGAGAAAGAGCAAACAAGAAAAGGAAAACTTAAAATATATTTGATGCGACCCGCCGTATATACATATATGTTAAGTGAATTGGGATTGTGTGTATGTGCGGGCTATATATATAAATAAATGTGTGTGTCTGTCTGTGTGTGTGTGTGTGTGTGTGTCTTTGAGAAATGTCTAAAAGCGATTTACGTTAGCTTCCATTTCGGTCGCTGGCCCAGTTTCTATACCCTGTAAATATATTGAAATTTACTTGAATGCAAATATATAAAAATGCTTATCTAACCAAAAATAATATTAATATACCACAATTAATAAAATGCTTACTAATATTTATACTTGAACTGGAGCTTCTGGTAATGGCAAGGATAGCTTCTGTTGTGCAGGGTAAGCCCAGAGTCAGTTTACTATACTCAACTGCTGCTGCTGCTCTTGTTATTTTTCCATTTCCATTTCCATTTCGATTTTGTTTTCGTTTTTCGTTGGGTTTCCATTTCGTTCATTGCCAGCGGAAACAACAATACCAACAAAAGCAAAACTATCATTACCATTCCATTATCATCATGGGCATGCTCCATTGTTGTTGATATTGTAGTCCGTTTTTTCGGTTGCCAATTTCTGTTGTTGTTTCCATTTTACTCAGACCATACCCTGCCCCATCTATATCAATCCTATTATTCGAGTATGAGACACGTACAGTTGCTTATGTATGTATGTATACATGTCTCTACACCTTGCAGTTTATTTACTATATACTATATATATATATATATATATATATATATAGTTATACTTGAGCTTCTCATTCATTCTTAGCTCGTACTTGACTTGTTCGCATTTTCGTTTCGCATCATAATTTTTGCGTGCAGCGACAACAAAAGCTACGCCAAATGGCTTCAACGCCGAAAATCACGTTCTGTGGAACTCACTTGGGACAAGGCGAAAAATAAATAATAATGCTGAATACTGAAAGTCACAGCAGATTCCTAGACAGAGCCAATCGCTTTAACTTCACATCTACCAGATTCCAGTCTCACCCCAACCACCCTCCAGAACTCCCACGCAGTTGATTCTAAGTTTAGGCAGGCACCACATTTCCAAAATGTACTGTAAACAAAGCACGCGCCAATTTGGAAAGTGCAGACGAGGGCAATGAATGGAAAATCTGTCAAGCAACATCTCAACGCATGAACGAACAACTTCTGATCTCTAAGAAAATGATCTCAAAAATTTTAGATGAAAGGTTGACTTTATTTGTGGACCTTCACGGAATAAGTCCTTATCTGATATATCATCCTTTTGCTGTTTTAAAAAATAATTTTTATAATTTAGTGAGTATATACATACATATATATTGTATATGTGTGTGAGAATTGATATGTTTATAGTTATTATTTTTGCTGCCATCAAGTTCTTCAATAAAATTTGAAGTAAATAAAATTGTAGTAAATATTTTGATCATGTAAACGAACTGTAAGCTCGCAGTAATATGAAAATACAATAACTAAATAGCTACAATGATGGCATTTGAAATTAAAGCGATAACTATACGTTGCCCCTTAAGTTTCAATCAAAAGAATGAAACTGTTTCCAAATTATTTAAATATAGAGCTAGAGATTTTAGCTGGATCGGCTGCAATGTTAAATGACGAAAAAAGAAACGAAGCGCAAGCTGCTCCTGCTGCTGCTGCTGCTACTGCTGCTGCTTATCTGCAGTAGAATGAGCAGTGCATAAAAGCAAGTGAGGCAGCAACAGTGCTGCGCCAGCCGCTGCACAGCTGTGTCGGCCATGACAACCATAGTGGCATTACTATTGCCGTCTCGCTTCATCACCCAAGAGCTTATATGCATACAGTGGCAGCCAGCTACGAAATGCCATAACAGAGCAGCATATGGATTTATTCCTGTACCGGTAGCCAACGTGACAGCACGTACATGTGTACATACGCATGCAAACGCACATACACATGCACATGCACATGGCCATGCACTCGGTGCCACTTTTGTTCATTTCCAATGCAGATACGTCCCATGGCACTTGAGCATATCGTTACAATATGGTTGACATTTCGTTCAACCATACTTTAACCTTTGCCGCTACACACAACCTTTAATAGGTGCATGTATGTGTGTGTGTGTTAGTACAACTTTTTGAAAAGCTCGACCATGCGCAATGCAAGTTGAATAACACTGTGTGACGAAACTTCCCCTTTTGCAAATAAGAAACTGTAACAAATGAATTATTGTTAAAATAAAATTGATTCTTAAGATTTTTATTATTATTATCAATTCATTTATTATTTTTAAGTCAATTAGGAAAATACATTAAATAGCTACATTTTTGATTTTTGTTAAATCGACTATTATTATTTGACGAAACCTTTGGTGTACAACTGAACATTTTCAGAGGCATTTCTTGTAATATCATCAATAACAATGTGCGAAGAAATAGAACATTGCTCATAACACTTAAGTAAAGTGAGACATATTCTGAAAAGCGCATTTCTATGAATAGAATTGAATGAATGGTTGTAGATCTCGGATCCGCCACATTCCACGCCAAATTAAGAAGGCTTATTTCAAATTTGAGAGACTTAAGTTATGGCAAATAAATAACTTATATTATCATTATTACGCTTTGAAAAGTACATCACGAAACTCCATCGAGAATAGAACTTATTCAATTTCCCATCGACAAGGCCCATAATGCAGCTCAAGCATAGCAACTACATAAAGTGCACAGTAAGCGACTCACAGTGGGGCCCAGGCTCATCTCGTTGCAAAAATCAGACAAGCAAGAGATTTTCTTTTAAAATATTCAATGGAAACTCCAAAATGAATTGTTAAATAGACTACAAAGTTGTTGCTGAGAAATGTGTTTTTGGCAAAATAATAGGAATAATATTATTTTCTATCAATAAGACAAGAAAAGATATAAATATTATAAAAACAAAACCGTTATTAAAGTTTTCTTAAAAATGTTTTTGTGTGCGATTGTGTATGATACACAAGCTATATGATACAAAGTTTGAGGTATGCATAGATACAAGGTTTGATCGGCCGATGTTCATGGTATATATATACAATATATATACATATATATATCTCCCAATTTTATATACATATATATATATATATATATATATATATATATATATATATATATAATAGTTTTATAAAGTTTTAGTAAACTTATAACAAATATCTGTTCTCTTCTCAGTTGCTTACTTTCACATAAAATATATACATAAGGGCCTTAAGTTACAGGCCTTAGTATATACGGATATGTATGTAGTCGCATTCGCGGGCAACGGGTGTGGCTATACGACTTCAATACGCATTTTAATTTCAAACAGAAAACCCGTTTCTTCTCGGCTGGCCATTTAATCGGATTTGCAAAAGTTGCAATTTATGCATTTAAGTATTGCAGGAGCCATCAGCGCCCAGCAGTGAGCCATTTGGTATTAAGCATTAAAAAAAAATATTTTGCGATCTTTTTGTGAAAATATTGGATATTTCCTTCAATGGCATCAGGATCAGCATTGGCTTTTTGGGTTCGTTGATCCACCAGGGAGCGTCCCATTTGCTTTCTTTAGCTAGTCACAGAGAGAAATAACTAAATAACATACATGTATATAGCTAAAGAGCTCTTTGGCGATTGGGCTATAAAACTCATTTTGCAGATAGACTGCAGTCAATTGTCATAACAAAGACTCTCGCTGAAGAAAAAAAAACACTGAGACACAACAGCAGCTGTCAATGGCAAATATTTGTGCTGTCCGACAGCATGTGGTCCATGGGTGCATGTTCCATATTCGGAGCCACAGCTAACTGTGTGCAGACAGAAGCAGGCAGAACGCAGGTCAAGATTTTAACCCGTTCACTGAAAACCAATTGAGATGAGGAACAGAAAACGAGAAAATTGCAGCTAGAAAATTGCAGTTTTTATGGCTGTCATAAACAGCGGCAACGAGCGGTTGAGACTTTCACTTTTCTATCAGGAAAATAAAAGCAGCAACGACGCGACGCCGACGCCGATGCCGACGTCGATGTCAATGTCGATGTCGGTGTCGTGGTTCCTGGAACATTAGCCTTGCTTCATTTTTTGTAGAAAAATGTTCGGTTTTCTTCTTTTGGGTGATTGTATTTGGAGCGTCACAGACACGCAGAACCCTTTCCCAGCTGAGCACAACAGGGAAGTTCTACTTCCACGGCGGGAGTCGTAAAATGCATTGTAGATAGATCTAAGGAACTGTGAATACCGTTTGTACGAACCTTATCGAATACTATCCATGAGCTGTAATTTTTAGATGGTCTGATCATCTATACGAATAATATTACTAATTATTATTATAAAAAAAAAAAAACGAACAACACATTTTAAGAACGGCGAAGTAATTGAATCTCTTAATTTATTACCATCTCGAAATCGCTTTCAATATAGAGAGCATCACTCGTCGGAATTTCGAATGCTATCCGCAGTCGTGACCCCCATTTCGATAGCATCGTTCATAAATATGTCTGAACCAGAGTGAATTCAACACATCAACGCCAAGGAAGGCAACGGCAACGATTCAGAAACTTTTTCTTTGGCTGCTAATCTTCTGAAAATGGAAAATATTAATGAGAAAAAGTTTGGAGGTTTAGGGCGATGTCGTTTGAAGAGCTTTTATGTTGTTTCCATCGGTCTCGAGCTCTATACAAAAATGGCTCTCATGCCCTGAAATCTGTCTCATTATGAAAATGTAACCAATTTGGAAGCCAGACACAGGCATGAACCAAAAAAAAAAAAAAAACATTGTGATGAAACTGAAGCTGAAGCAGGAGCAATTGAAGGAGATCTGTTCGGTGTTCGGCATTCGTTGGCAAATAGTTGACTCTGTCATATTTGCAGATGTTGGAGTAACATGGGATAAGTGTTTCTTGTAAATGGACTTAACTAGAATTTATGCACACGAGCATATTCCATTGGGGAATACTCTGTATTTGACTAATAACAGCAAAAACACACCCGAAAACAGGAGTAGTAACAACAAAACAACTATAGAGCTTGTCTAAAATATGCAGACTCGTATGCGAAAAAAATGATGACGTCGTTGAACGCTATTGGAGTGGGTGGAATATAGATGAATGCTTTAACAAACTCGTGCTGGTCAATGGGTGAATACTGAATTTATGTATGGGCTGGTTGGGTGAGTGGTAAACAAGCAGATAGACAAACAAGCGACCACTCGACAGTGACGACGGCGAGGGCTACTGTGAGCGCAGAATAAAATTGGGAACGGGTGAAGAAGAGGTAGAGGGAGAAAGAGAGAATGAGAGAGAGGAGGGGATCTCCAGGCCATAGGGCCAGCACACCACACGACCTATAAAAGTAACGCAAGCATGTTGAGAGTGTTCGGTGGGGGTGTGATAAGTGTGGCCATCGCAACGCATTGCGTCGCGGAGACGTAATCAAATAACCGTGGAGTAATGGAGCGCACATCAGGGCATATACAGGGACATGAGTACATGTGCGAAAAACTGGGCCCAATGGGATATGAATGCATCAGTGAGGACGCACTCTGCTATGATGCTGTTGTATGTTCGTCCACATCAATATAAAAACTTTTTCTTGTATCTCTCCAGCCTCTAACCCATCCTCAAAACCAACTATAAATTTATGGCATTCTATGTGTTTTTTGCTTTTCGCACACAAGACGGCGCCTGCTCCACCGAGTTTCCCAATGCTTCCGAAACATTGAAATAAAATGATAAGCGTGAAATAATAATGAGGAGCGTGTTCCGGCATAAATCTGCTTGGGTCTTGCCTATGTCTTTCAAATATACAAACATTTAAATTCAATGATGATTCTGAGCTTCACATATACCCTAGCAAAGGATATATACGAATAAGATGTCACCTACTGAAGGGCACTTATTCTATTATATGTTATATATGTTCATATTCCTGATATCGATTCGGGTGTTCTTTGTTTTTTTTTTTATCAGACAAGATTTATTATAAAAAGTGTTCATTCAGAATATAACATGATGACATTAGCATTGGGTTAGTGCATTGTGTGAAGATGCTATAAATAGGTGAGTAGTGTGAACTGGTGCGGGTTCTTGATTAGTGGTTTTTCTTTGTAGATATGCCTACTTGTCCATTCATCAGTCTCTATGCTAGTTAGTTTCTTATTTATTAAATTATCTATATAGTCCATTGTATTCATCCAAGCTTTAAGGCTACTCCATATCCTTTAAGAAGATATCCAATTCAATAATAAGAGTGTACAGCACTTCTGTCATATGCCAGCAGGAGTAAATGATGAAGATAACAATTTCTTTTCTCCTATACATGGATACAACCATTTGAGTCCCTTGTGCTAAAGCCTGTAATGAAAATATTTCACACTCTCAATTCAATGTGATGTTCATGTGTAAAGTAATGATGCGAAAGATCCACTCTCGCAAATTTCTGTGTCACGCAATGGTGTATATTATGTGTTCACATGCAGCTGAACTTTAAATAAGAGTCGTCATATTAACTGCGAAAAAATATAAAGTATAAAAGTATAAATATAAGCCTCAAATATGTACTTCTATAAGAACATTTATAATTAAAAGCTATTTGTCAGAGCTAGCTGTATTTAATCCCTTACGCCATTCTAGAACAGAAAATGTTAAAGTTATCCATTGTTTGAAAATTTGATAACACTGAGAACAATAAATTTATATAATAAACATTTATATATAAATTTAAATAGATTTAAAATTGAAATAATAAATAAATTATTTTATCAATATTTTATTTGTTTTTTTTTTAGCATTCTGCTTCTTTTTTTTTAATTTATCCATTCCGCCCATAATTATTTAATGAAAATTAAATAGCAAAGAAACTATTATCTTTTTATTTTGTAGCTCTTATTTTAGCATTTTAGAATTATTTACGTATTTATTCGGGATATGTTAAGGATTACTTTTTGCCTGTGTGACCTGTATAACAATGTTCGTAATTAGCTTTGTCTGTATACATTTTTCACTTGTAATGCTGTTCTTTATTTACATCATCTCCAAAAGATCATTCATTTCACGTGGAGATGTTATGATCTTCGAAAAATCTCATTGGCATCAGTCTATGGAACATTATATTACTCTATTGCGAAAATTACTCAAATTTGAAGCTGTAAGAAAAACAGTGCTTAACTAAATTATATTCATCAACTTAAGTATTCTTAATCGGATTAAAAATAAATATATATATATTGCATCTTATTATTATTTTTAAAGCATTTATTAAATGCATTTTCAATAATGGAATAATTTAAAGCTTAACAAAAATCCATTAAGCTAATATAAATTTTTTAATTAACTGGAACTTCGTGGGATTTCAGATGGATATTTGTGTACGACCGTCCCGAGGAGCGACCATTTGCGACGACAGCTGTTACGGGTGAGTCTATACCACATGCGAATATATAAATATATGACATAAAGGTAGTCATAAATGGGAGCAAAGGAACTTTCAATTTAAACTCTGGCACAGGTGCAACTAGCAGTAGATACAAAAGCAGATTCAGTGCAGACTACATCCCTTACGGCGCACAACTTGCTTAAGATGTTTCCCATTTTTATTTGCCAACATGATTTTTGCTAAATTACAATCCTCGAGGCAATAGCAGTGTGTGTGCAGCATATGAAATAGTTGGGCCAAAGTTGTTGTACCTTTTGCCATTTATTTTTCTGCAAATGCCGCCTCGATATGAAAAAAGGCAAAAAGTTGATCAAATAAATGGCGAAATTTCCATATCCCGTCGATAAGCTCAAAAACGTGTTTTCATATGTAGCCCGGCTGAAAGATTTTCATCAATTGGGCATACCTATCCACTGCAAATCTCCTCCCATCAAACAGCGACCACGTATCAAGTTGTGCAAAACTCTAGTTCAGGGTGGTTGCTCAGCGAGCCTTGCGCAAGCTGATGTCCTGCCGACGCCATTAGGGCGGGGAATGAAGGAATGGGGATTACGATGGCGGCAGGTACAACCCCCATCGTTTAGCTAAGTAAATGGGTTGGCTGCAAAACGTGACTTGCAGCGCCTTTGACTCGATAACGCCAAACCAGGTTGTCGTTTCATTCGCCAGGTACGAATTGAAGCAATCTAAGCAGAACAATGGCCTTCACTCAGCACAAAGCGAACAAATGAAGCAAAAAGGAATGTATCCCCATTTAGTTGAAATATCATTCTTTATTTTATATATATATGTATATATAAACAATCAACATGTTCACTGCATTCATTTGATAAAATAAAAAATCTATATACAGAAGAGCGCCACTGATAAGTATTTGGCATACTAATTTTATTAATAGACATCGATATTTTGCCATTTTGTGCCATTGTACCTTTTTATTTCATTAAGTCTGACAGCACAAGCCAGCCACAAGCTCAAACTGGGGCAACTAATGAGCAATATGTGTAACTAGATGTGGCTACGAAATATCAACGTATGATCCGTTTATCGTATTGCCAATGCTATTGTCGCCCCTTCCTAAGCTCATATCCAAGACTGTGTATTCGCTTTCTGAATCGATGCCCGTAGACAACCCCAGAAATTTAATAAACACGCAAGTGCACGGAAGTAAATTATCCCGACAGTCAATTATGTAAGCTGCTCTCAACTCAGATGAGTTTTGTGGATAGGCAGGCAGGCAGTTCAGTTAGCTCTTGCCCTGGCTCTGGCAGGTATATGGTTGACGTCTTTAGAAACCACATAAATAAATACCTCGTTTATTTGCTTGCCTGGGCTTGCGTGCGGTTTGAACTTCCGAGTTCATTCCGCTCGTTGTTTCATTAAGCTCTTTCCACACCCGCTTCAATTGGTTGCTTAATTTGTGGTCGCAATTTGTCAGTGTTTTTGCTTTTAATTAAAACGCTCTTCTATCGTTCGTTCTTAAGCAGATAATACTTAAATTATATATACTTATATATATATATATATATATATATATATATATATATATATATATATATATATATATATGTGTTTCCTACAACTTTTCGCTTGTTTAAGTTACAAATGATTCGATTCAAATTAAACTGTTACATTAATTACAGTTTAAAGTTATTATATACTAAAGCTTCCCATCTCTTATCAAAAAACTAATATTTTTCTAAAAGCTAAGCAGTTTTTCATTCTTGATACTCGAATAAACTCTACCTTTAAAAATATATTTGTTTAGTCAGACTCTACCATAAATAAAAAGTAAGATAATAAATTCATAAATTAGCCCAGATTTAGTATATCTCGTTTAAATATGTTTATTTTATTCAACATATTCATATGCCTCTTTTCCGATTCCTTTGGGATGTGGGTAAAGTACAGCTGACAGTTGTATTACAAATACATATGTACATGAATGTATACGAGTATTACGTATTTATAAATTGATAGGTTTAACTTTAATAAATCAAAATATTTAAACTTGAACTTGTCATTTTGCTATTGTTTTGTAGATTATTAGTATGAAGGTGTTTGATGAGAAGTGTTTTATTTTCATTAAGATATAATCAGAAACATATCACTAATCTCTAATTAAGAATATTTCTGATTGAATTGTGTGTTTTTAATAAAGCTGTATAAGTATTCTATGACTCTAGAGTTTTAAACAAATTGGTTTTTTAATAAAATATTTTATCTAGTTTGCCATTACCATTTTAAAACTTTGTAAAAAAAAGTGATGAATTTTCCTGTTGCCTCGTAGCGTAGAAAATATTTGTAATTCCAGTTCAAAGGCATCTAAAATTAATCAAATCGATTTTTGTTTACAAATTTCCCAAAATGTCTTGTTTATATGATTGGACGCTACCAATGCGCACAAAATGCTGCTGAAATTTGGATCAACAACAACTTTGAAATGATATAAATACGAATACGTATATACCTATTTATATTTTAATATATGTATGTATGTGAGCACATATTGCTGTATCTCTGATAGCGGGAATAGCGAAATGAATTTGCCGAGCACTCAAGTGAAGAAGAAGTTTGGCTTTGGCATGCCGTGTCGATGATCTTTTGAATAAATAATGAAATTACGTCTGCACTGGATAGCTCTAAGTGTGTGCACCGTTTACATATGTACATATATTTTTTTTAAAACCCCCATAGTATACAACTGTCAGCTACTATATAATTGCCGACAAATTATTGTGTATTGCATTGTAGCTTTACTTTAATTTAATAATTAAAATAAATACTTTATAGTTTAATGTATGGTCAAGTAGTTACTTATGAATTATTCGTATATTGTCGTGTAGAAACGGAAGAATTACTGGATTGAAGCGATGCCAATATCTCACTAATTGTTATTTTTTTCATATGTTTTCTTTGCTTCATCACTTACTCAAAGTTTTTAATCAACATTTCGAATTGCCAATAGATGCTTGAAATTAATTAAATTTTACTAATTTTGCAGCTTAAATTTGCATGAGTAGTTGAAGCTAAAGCTTCCTCTGGAGACCGATTGGATGCCGTAATTACATAAATTTCATCAGGGATTGGCAGGCAGACGTACGAAAGGTACGACAGGCACCTTAACTCAAAACTCCAATGAGCTCAAGCTTATTAAGCGGCCAAAGGTATTTACCATTGGCTCTTGTTCCCGACCCTTCCTCCGCTCTCAGCTTGTTTGTTTTGCTAAATGGCCGAGCTGTGGATTTTTAAAAAAGCAGTCGTAAAAATGAAATATTAATTGGTCTTAGACAAGGGTCGAATAAAAAATTTCCAGCTGTTCCGCCTTAAAGCTCTAACTGCTTCAGTTGCCGACTCATTTCATTTAGAAGTCTCCGAATTTAGAGAGCAGTGCACTACAGTGGCCAAAACTGAGAGTATCGTTGCGACTACCATGAATCAACAGCAGCCACAGCAACTACTATGAACTAACTAGCAATTGAAGCGATAACAACCACTGTCCTTCGTTAAGGCTTCTCTGCATATAAATATTTCTTACTCGGCACACACACACACTGTGCATCCTTTTCGCTCTCGCCGTTAGTGAAAGGGAGCGAGCACAACTCTCGTTTGCGGCGGCCATTGATACAGGCGGCCGGCCTAGCTGTGTGCACAAACCCACCCCATTTCAATAGAAAATAACGGCTCATATTACAGCAGAGTAAAATTTTGGGCAAATCAGTGGGCAGACAGACAGACAGTCGCAGAGTGATAAATTCTTGTTATTGTACCATATTCTTTTGATGATGTTGTGGAATTTAATTTGTATTCTAGGTCGAGAATGCTGCGGCCACATAAGAACAAAATAAAACTTTGCTTGCATTTGTTTTTCGCTGAGCATGTGCGGGTGTGGGTGCGGGTGTGTGAGCGACTAAACATGGGGCACGCTCCAACAATACGCTAAGCAACATTTTTTAATACATCCCCAAAAAAAATACGAAAAAATGTATTTTTGGGTGAGCAAAAATATAAATTGAAACAGTTTTTTAGTTCCACTACAATATAATGCTTGTCAACAGAACAGAAAAGAGAGTCATTCACAAGTCATGGATTATGCTTATCGAGATCAAGACACAAGTTTAGAGTTGATAGTTAAAAATGAATGACGGTCCGTGTTAAGGGTCCAATTAAGTTAAAACAACTTTAAAATGGCTGCCAATCAAAGGAAGCTTGGAATGATGAATGTTAAGTGGGGCGCGTGCATTGAACCCGCATTTGAATAAGAACTGACGGAGATGCTTGAGGTGATGTGCATGCAGTTGGAATAGGAATTGGCATTTGCGGAATAAGCCAGATTGATGTTTCTTATAGCCAAAACTTCGTGGCTCGTCAGGGCAGCGTCATAATTTTCTTCTTTTTTTTAATGTGTATAATGAATATTTCTAGTTGAGGGACTTGAAGTGGATACTTCTGCAGATACTACGTAACATGCCCTGCCCCGCGCAGCCCGATGCTCTGATCTCCTGGCGCTCGTCCTGACGTAACTGAAAATTGCTTGGCTTAGAGAACAGCACGAACTTTGGGGAGCAATCGTGGGTTTTATCATTGGGGGATTTATGTCATATGATGGCAGATTGCCAAGCTGCAACTACAACTAGAACTACTACAGTCGGGACAGATACAGATGTAGCCAGGACATCCAACATGATTCTTCATGTATGCTGACTGGATGGATAGCTGGCTGGCTGGCTGCTGTTTTTTATTTGTTTTATTTTCCCTCATTTTCTTGTATGTTGTTTTTTTACAATTCGTTGGCGAGTATAACGGATAGAAAAAGTTGAGCGAGTCATAAACAACGTTGCACAGTGGATGTAAAGTGATGAATCATTGCTCGATGTATTTGAAACAACTTGAAATTTGCTTCCAGAAAAATACTTATGTTATTTATATGAAGGCTTCTGACATTTACAAACTGTTTTCCTTGATTGATTGATGTATTTGGGAAAACAAAACGAACAGATTAATCAAATTGAAGTTAATTTTTAAATATTTATTTAACATGATTTAAACAAAATTTATTAAAGTCCATATCTATTTCGGCTAGGAACTATATGAACTTATAATAGAATGTGCAACAGCCTTAATTCCGTTAGGGGCAAATTGAAAACATTACATATGTTATTCACATTTACATGGTTTCAATATATATGTAAAGGATTTTACTTTGTATACCGATAAATTAAACTGTTTGTCAGAGAATAACTAGGCAGAGCAAAAATTGAATTTATTCGATTATTATTTCGAAATATTAAATCGATACAAAAAATAAAATAAGAATTGAACTCGATAATCTAAAATAATCCACACAAGTTCTCATATAAAAAATAAAAACCATAAATGAAGAAAAAGAATATGTTATGCTGGAATTAGTATCAATGTCTTTGCCGCGTTTGTACCACGGTCATGGGCACTGTGGAGCCAATTTGCTGCGGTCCATCAATATGCTGTGCCATACACACATCCACATCTATATACACGTGCACATTCACATCCACATCGGCATCCAGCTGGCTAACAAACCAAATGGCCAAACCAGGCAGAGCGAAGAAACTGAGCTGTTGAGGGCGACTGTCTGCTCTTGGTTGGATTGCAGATTTTTGCTCCTGCCGTTTTTCGACTCGAGGCAGAGACGGACGTGTATATGGGGCCAAGGCAGCGAGGAGCTTAAGTGGCTCCACGAACATTGGAGTTCGACAGTCTCTAGCTGCTGTTGAGATGAAAAAAATATGTGCATAAATTTAAAGAATCTCAATGTACTTGGTTCGTGTTCATTGGTGCGCCGCTACTTTACCTCTGGCTCCATTCGCCATACGCCTTCAACTACGCCTCCTGCGCCTCCATCCTGTGTGATTTGTGAGCTCAATTATTTGACTTTTTCTTGCTTTTCTTGCTGCTGTTACGGCTGATCTTCCCCTTGTTGCTGCTGATGTTGCTGCTGCTGATTCTCCATCAGGTTCTGTTGCTAGCGACTAGCTTTATTCCATCACCGGCGCGGTTGTTTTTTGTGGTTGTCACTTTGTTATTTATTCAGCGCCATGGCGCGCCCATTGACCGGGCTGTCAGTTGTGGCCATGGTTGGGGCTGATACTGAAACTATGGCTGTGCCTTTGCCTGGGGCTCTTAATGAGTTCGTTCGCGTTCTCGGCCTGTCTTCAAGTTGGCGGTCTTCGAATTTGAATGCTAATGAGTGCATGGCATCAATAAATTTAGTTTGCCGGGCTTTGCTTTTATCGCGTCACTTGCATAATTCACTCGCTGCGAGGCGGGAGCAGATGGACGGGGGCTTAGTACTTGTGTTAGGCCTTCGAAGACAATTGGAGACACTCTGACATTCTCTGCAGGAGGGTAGGAGGGTTGGGGGTCAATAGAAATTGATGGGTCACTTTGTTAACAGCACTGATTACAAATTGTTTGTGCCCCTTAAACCTGCGCAACGCAAGGACATCAATCCGTACGAGATATCTGATTGGTTCGGCCTGTTTTTGCTGTACTTCTCAAAGCAGTATTTGGTATTCAAATGTATCATTCAAATTATGGATGTTTGAAAGGACAAAAATTACTTAATATTTGTTTGTTTGCACTCGAATTCTTTTGCTATATATTGAAGTTTTCTTTTATGTTCTTATTTTTTGAAGCTCATGCCAAGCTATTGTAGTAACTCTTATATTTGAAATGCAGAACAAGATAATGAGTTTCATAGACTTCAACGAGTATTACAATTAGCAAAATGTTTATACATATGTACATATGTGATCTTTATAAAATTTAAATAGTTAAACTAATTCAATAATTGGCTTGCATAATATATGTATAAGCATATAAATAGGGTATAGTCATAGGGTATTCAATTGTCAACAATTTGTCTTAAAATACAAACCAGTGAGGCCATAAATTACCTGACTTATAATGGAAATTTATTTATTTATGAAAAGGCATTTAATAATATTGTTTTTAGGACTTTTATAGTACACCATCTCAACCACAATCGATTGAATTGTGGTTAAGTTGCCAAGTTGCCAGTTCAGCTTTGAATTTGTCACTTCGCAAAAAATTACTGGAATGTGCGAATTGATGTTCAAATATCTAAACTACAAATAAGTCAAAATTGAAATAGCATAATATATAAACTAATTATATATGTATATGTTATTTGAATGGCAATTATATACATATGTATCTTGATTTATGAATCTAGATCTTTATATGTTTCTTGCCTTCTGTGTGAAAACTTCGGTCTGCATTCTCGAAGATAGCAGAGCTAAATTAAAACTAATTATTAATATATTGAAACGGCATAATAACTATTGATTTTGGAATTTTAAAATAAATTTTTAATAATAATATTATTTTTAATAGTAATAAAATAAAAATATTGAAGTATATAAAATAATATTTAAAGATTTATTTCCGATTATACTAAATTGTAAGAAGATCCAACTGCATATACTGCATGCACCTAACTTATGCGATGGTAAATTTCACATAACATTCATCGAAACGTATTTAGTTATTTGCAATTTTATTTTATCTTATCTCACATGCTTAAGTGCATGAAAATCATCCTAGCGGCGAAATTTGGAAACTCTGCCGTGAGTTCTGGGCATTGGCATCCTTCTACCGCAATGCCAGCTCTGCCTGGGCCTCTAGAGAGAGTCTCATGAATGATAGATAAATATTGTCCATAAGCTGCTGCATATATCGCCGGTAGAGGTCGCTGGTGCGCCGTCGCTGACAGGGCAAGCTGCTAGACTAGTTTATCTGGCTTTCGGCCATGTTGAATTTATCTGGCAAGTGAATGTATCTGATAGCATAGTGCGTCCTTTTCTCGCACATGCGCTTGACTCGTTTCTGCTTCAGGCGTGGCAAAAACTCACCCGCTCAGCCAGTTTGTGCTACCGCTGCGACGTCGGCAGCGGCAGCGGCAGCGGTAGCGTCACACTCAGACCAATGCACGCACAAATACAAGCACACGTCTCAGCAAAATGAGCTCTCGCTCTCTATCTCTCTCTCTGCCTCAGCAGCGATTCCCTCCCCTTTATCGCTGCCGCGTCCATTGACCAAAGCGCGTGACTTCCATTATTGTGTCTCCGTTGTCATGGAGACTGTGCGCAATGGCCCGGGAACGGTTACCCCGACAGTCACCCGTTACAATTTTCTATTTTCAATCGTAGCCAGTCTCGATTTTCAGTAATGTTTGTTCAAGAAGTAACCGAGTTATAGAAAATAAGACTATAGCTATCTCAATAAAAATATATAAAAACTTAGATATAGGCCTAATACAGTTGGCATAGATATTCAAATTGTTTATACAAAATTCGAAATTAGTTTTTAAAGATTTTAAAAATGTTGTGTACCTGAAGACAGTCCTCTAGTTTTTGGTTAAATTCTTTCATTAGGCTTCGTCGGTTTTCATTTGCCGCCGGCATTTAGACTCGCTCAGAATAACAAGTCGAGTTTTAATTTTTGTTTTAATTCGTTAGAAGCCGTATAGTTTGCATGAATACCTAATTGTCTAACCACAGCAAAGAATCTTTAAATAAATGAACAATTAATGTCAGAATGGAAATTGAAACTTATGGGCTCTTTGGCGCTTTAGTCTTAGAGTGCGAATAAATTATGTGATTTGTACTGAATTTGTAAAGAACTGGGAAAATTTGCTTAATTGAAGCGGCAATTGTTTCAATTCATCAGTCAATTGCCCTCGCGACCCATAGAACGGGTATAATGCTTTTGAGTAGCTGTATGTAACAGGCAGAAGGAGGCAAAGCCGATCCCATTATATGAATGGCAAGCTGATTCTATCTGGCAATTCCCATGAACGTTTGGCTGCCCGTCAGTCTACGTTGGTCTGATCATGTTGATTTTGACAATGACAAGAATAAGAGAATTTACATTTGAAATGCATATTTATATATATGTATATATACCGTACGCAGTCCACAATTATATTTTGTTTTTACTAATTCATCCATTTTTATACCCTGAACCCATTGATTTTAAATATATTTTGCTTCAGTTTGCCTCAAGGACCGTTAAAGCTACAGACTCCAAAATTTTAATCAATACACCGATTATCAATATTTAAGGGATACCTTCAACATTGTCCGTCAAAACTAAAAATATATTTAATATTTATGACCTAAAAAACGAACTGACTAGGTCAGCTTTACTACATATTTCATTCTTCATACTCCATAGAAAATTATTGAACTGCAGAGCTGCCATACTTTGCATTAACTTAAATATCATTTTCTATAGGAACTCGAAATTTATGAATATAATAAACTTCTAGAAATTTATTGGACCACTTCATTAATATACATACAAGCATATGCATTTTTACGCAAATTCTATACGTTGCTTTAAGCATCAATTTCCAAGATATAAGATATAATTTGCATAACTGGAATGCACAAATTATTTTAAAACATGCATTGCATAAAATTCACCTTTTTATATGCATGCGTATTTCCCATTTGGATACCAACAAACACAAAAAAAAATAAAAAAATAAACCAAACCTGAAAAGCGAAAAGCGAAAAGCTATTTTCAGTCTGTATTCACTTCGCTATGTACTCATATGAAATTTAGCACTACGAGCCGTAGGAACTGCTGGATAGTTATGCAAACGCTGCGACTGCGAGTCCTGTGGGCTAAGATTAATATTTTAGTCACGTTAATTCATTCATTTCAAGTTGAATTCAGGAATAAAGTTCGTAACTTATTTTGTGCTTATGATACACGCAAATATCCGACTCAGTCGACGATGACTTGTATGAATCCATAAAGCGTTCGATTTATAATGATGCCCCAGGTTGGGACCCCAATGCAAATGGCAAATGGCGAAAGGGAATGGTCTAGTCGCAACTACAACAAAAAGGAGAAATAAACACCGGGACAACTTGCGTGTGCAAGGTAGATGTAGCGTATCGTCCCTTAGATTTACGGCCGGTTGAATCAAAGTTTTTCTATCGTCTGTAACCAGCTGCCAAAGACTCTGCTCCATTGTTAGAAACAATTAAGCAGAGACGTGCAGTTGACGAAGGAGAAGAGGAAAGCAGATGAAAGGGAAGGCGGTAAATTTCATTAGATGCCCAGCCAAAAGAGATTGACGCGATGTCACTGACAACGGGCGAGAAATCTGTTGTGGCTATAAAAACTTTGACAAAATATTTTGTCCAGCACTTTCAGTAACCAAAATATAAAAAAAGAAAGCCATTTTTCGGCCAATATAGGCATCAAGCATACACATATTAATTCGATGTCAACTTCGTCTAATAGGACTAATAGAGTAGTGCAATAATAATTAGTCGTTCTCTTTTCATATATTTTGGCAGTCTACTACAGCTTGTGCCCGGGAACATATTAACATATCTGCATAAATTGTATTTCATGGAAGAATGTTCTCGTGGCAATATGTATATATAGGGGTCAGATCCTGCCGAATCTGATGTACATACTACCCAGAAACGAAGAACTCACTTATCCGCCTTCGTTGACTGAGATAGGCGTTTGCATAGAAACAGACTAGCAGACAGACAAACCTGGGAATTGCTATATAAAGAGTATTTATCTAATACATACACATTTTGTGGCAATATTCTAATGGGCCCGTACAAGGGTATAAAAAGCCAAGTCAACAAGAGTTTATTTGCTTTTCGCTTTGTACCCGGAACAGGCATAGACTCCATTAATATTTTTGGTTCAGTCGTTGCGACATCTATCGCAATATGAAAGCAAGAAAATCAACATTGTAGCGAAGTAGAAGAATACTCATTCGGTTTTGTATTATCTAATATCTAGCCGGTTGTTTTGTTTGCTTCCATTGCATGTGTACATCTAGGTGTGTTCCTCCGGAACTACCAAGTGCGCCATGGGCCGTGTGCTTCATTTCGCGTAGTGCGCGCCCCCTTTCAAGCGATTTGAGCGGCATCTATGACCACAAGACGTAAACATGACGAGAATTGAAGAACTTACAGTTAGCCACGTATTCCCCAGCTATCACACAGATGTATTGGTTTACTATGCACTGCGCGAAAAAGTTGATGGTTGTAGTCATGGAATTGGAGATATATCAAAGAACAGCTAGAAATTTGTCTGACCCGAGTTGAATACAGATATAATCAATTCTATATTCATTTTTGACTTATTGTGTCTGTAAATATTTTTCAAAAATAAACTCATTTCTTTTCGGGTATTGAAGCTTAAGATTTATAATTATACATATGTTATATACTTATGGATACCCCCCAAGATACTGTCATGGCTATGAGCTCGACCGAAGGGAAGCGCACCAAATTGGAAAAAACTTATGGTTTAAACTAAAAAAATTTAAGTAGGAGTGCTTTAGCCCTGCCAAGAGCTGATATTCAAATCATTCGACGCTTATTTTATACATACGTACGTGCAGCGGTTGCACTTGGTCTGCTATATTGGCTTACTTTATTGTTAAATAGCTTTTCTGGATGGACTTTCTTATTAATGATATTCATGGCACAAGTCTCTTGTACTTGAAATAAGTTTTTTGTAAATTTGCGAATCCAAAATCCAAAATATACCAAATCTATGTATTCAATACAGAAGCTCCCACAGTAAATTGGATTTTCGGAAAACTATTATAGACTAATTTCCCATTTTCTACGGGCTCAGAGTATAAATAAAAATAAATAAATAAGTATAAGAAATCCAAAATTTTTGTATAGAATACCTTCTTTGGGGGTATTTAAGCCCGCAAACTACTACATCTACTACAGCTTCAAGATTTACGAGATTATCGCTATTGACCTGTTTGATTAACTGATCTATAAGTAATACGCTACACTTATTGCTGTGTTCCAAATCGCTATTTGGTTTTATAAAAGACTTAACTCGGTTTGGATTGGATACGTTGTTATGGATATAAGTCAGTTTATTTAAGCTTATGTGTGATCGGAGGCTTTATCAATTCAATTTGTACTTTAATATAAACTAGTTTTTCTAAGCTCTGACGATATTTTAATAAAATAAATTCTAAACGTAGTCATGTTGAAATTCAAAAATATATTTTTTAATGATTTGTGAGAGCTGGAGCTGAGGCTTAAGTTGGTTTAAGATTTTTTGCAGTGTAACATTTTTGAAACTCGTCTGCATTTCTAGTTGTCACAAATCCAAGGTACGCCAACCAGAAAAGCCAGCTGAGGAATTATAGGATATGTGCATTTCTAAAGTGGAACGGAGGCATTCTTCTGCATCGTTACTTTTTGCTGAAATAAAAGAAAAGTTAACGTGGGTGGATAGCTAGCCAGTCAGAGAACATCGGTCCCCTCCTCACTCGTCTCCTTGCAACCAAATCGTTGCAACTGCTGTGCAAATAATTGTAAAAAAAACGCTTGGCTCTGTCCAGACAGAAGGCATGAACGCTCCAATCCCTCCAATCCCTTAGGTTGAAAGCGACCACATAGACCCGTCCATGCTGTTGGCCACGTCCGTCGGGAGCGGAGAGTCAACAACAGCCGGCAGCCAATTCGCCGAGTGACTGCCACTTGAAACTGATTTACTTTCGGCAACTTATGGCCCCTGCCTCACAAGCGTTATGGCCAGCAATGCTGCCTCGACTTGACTGGCTCTGTCTCGGAATGCTTCTACCGTCGACATCGACACGTTTACAGCTGCCAGAAGTTTTCTCATTTTGGCAAGATGCTCGCTCGTAACGAAAATTGTCGACTTTGCCAAGCGCCGTTGGGATACAACAACAACAAATTCCATAGCAAATGCGATGAGAAAATTGGAACCGCATGCACCATGCAACATTTCTCGTAAAAGGTTTTGCTGTTTCTTGTCGCCAACCAGCATCCTTATCAGCAGACGAAAGCCATCCTAATAATAGACCCAAAGAGAAAGCGAAAGAGAGAGAGAGAGAGAGACAGAGAGAGAGCGAGAAATAGCCCCGCATTAAGGGTAGTGGAAATGATTGCTGCATTTATCACATAAACAGGTGTCAATGCACTAAGTAAGATTCAGATTCGAAATAGAAATTATTATTATTTTGTTAATAGCAAAAGACAGAAAAAAAATAAAAGCAACTTATTCGTAAAAGGTATTTGAAATATACCAAAAATTATTAATTCGCTACTTACCAACATTAAAAGTTGATATATAGTCACGTATAGACACGTATTGATTCCTGATCTGATTTTTCCAACGATATAGCTCAAAGTAAACCTACTATATAATTTTAGTTAATCTTCTGTGTGTTCGAAACTAAAAAAAGATGAAAATATACTGCAATAAATATAGTGAAAATGAACGTGGCGCAGATATTTTGAAATATTTTAAATAAGAGTATCTTTTATAAGAATCCACTAATAAATGTATTCTTTATCGATCTTTAAGATACATACAGTCTTCATCTCATGTATACATATTCATTCAATTTAAATTATTGCGTATCCTGTTCAACCCTTGCCAGCATTACAGCTAATTACATTTTACAATTATTTACACTTTCCAAAAAATACAACTTAAGAGTTTGCTCTCTGGCACATTTTTTCATGAAAATATGAGTCTGGGAGAGGGTTTGTTATTATTTACGAGTTCCAAGTCGTTGCAAGAACAACAGACCTTGAAAGCAAATTAGGCACAACCTGCGCGCAATTATCGTTAGTTTCCGCAATGTATCGCAAAGGGTTGAGTTTAGGCTCAAGGCAACGTGGCCATGGCTATAAGAATGCCTTAATGTTGTTGATGTTATTGTTAGTGATGAGCTCAATGCCAGTGCAGCAGTCTTCCTAACTGAGTCGGCCATCATAAAAAAATAAAATGGGAATAACACCAGCGAGGGCACAAACAACCAGAAGGGAAAACTGACAAACCAGAAGGGCTCAGAAGAGAGGACATGAAATGAAAGTGAAAAGCGAACAAGGACGACGAGAAAGGGTTGTTGTTGTTGTTGTTTACTTTTTAAGACTATGTGCAAGAGATGAGACCAAGCCATAGCATGCCATGCAGGACATATACCAGATATCAGCTCAAGTCTACGCATTATAGCCGCACAGTTGGCCAATAAACTGTTTGTGGCTAGTGGCCGATCACCGAAGTGAGCCCGACTCTCTCGCATGGGTCTGCATTGGTCTTGTTTTGCTCGCCTTTGCAGTGCCGCTTTCCTGCTCAAAATTTTACGGTCTACGAGAGTTGGCTGTAAAAAAAGTAAAAGCCATTAAAAATTTTACTGCCTCTCAAGGTCGTCTGCGTGAATTTTATTTCACTTTTATAGCGCAGTTGTCACCAAGACATCGGCGAGACGGCTGTCATCAATTGCTGTCAGGTTCTCTCTCGACTGACCCAATTTGTTTAAGTGATACTTTGAGCACTTCAGCACTTCATTGATGTCTTCCTAATAATGTGTGTAGTGTCAGCTGAATGGACCATTGTCTGGTTGTTATATTCTACATTAACGAGTCTTCAGTTCATTCTCAGTGATCAGTAAAAAAAAACATTTAATTATTTAATTGAATATTGACTTTCATTTAAAGAAAGCATCTTCATATATTTCCAGGCTATAACAAAATTGTATTGCAAACCTACGCACTTAAAGAAAGCAATATATGTACCTATTGAATAAAACATATACTTTGGATCAACATAAATAGTTATCGCGGATCTTGATTTTTCTTTTATCGAGATCGAAATTCTAAAGTCTTTTAATACGGTTTCGTTCAATTAGGCTTTCAAAATATCACATGTTCAGATCTGTTTTTGATTCACAGTAGTTCACAGTTTAATTTTTTTAAAGCTACATTTACATTATGAAGGTCTGCTTAGCTTATTTGCCAATTTTGTGCACGCTTCGAATCGCAACAAAAATGTAAGGACGACAAAAATGCTTAGACGCAAGTGGCGAAACGAAATCCAATAGCTAACATAACATACATGCTGAAACATTCATGAATCCAAATTGAACACGTTTCAGCGTCAGCGTCAGCGTATCAACTCGAGTTGTTCTTCGTTCGGCTGCAGTCTCAGCTCGATTGAGCCGAATTACGTTCAATTGAGCTTGGTTTTTTTTTTTGTCAGCGGAGGGAAGAAGGGATGGAACACTGGTGCGTTGCGAAGCGGACTGCAATTAAGGTCTGCTTCGATGGGTCCGGCAGGGCCAACGCACTCGGCAAGAACTTCACTCACGTAGCTCACACTGCAACTCAGAAAATTTTTACACCTTTCTGTCTGAGAAGACGGACTCCAGTTCAAGCATTGTGATTACATAGATTTTGCTCTTCAGACGTTTTCTTGCCTTTACTACAACAACAAGAATCGACTATCAAAAGTATTCCAGTTAAAAAAGCAAGACTAAAAGATAACCTATACTGAATTCCATATTGAATATTGAAAGTTATTTTCATCTTTCATTTCTTGTACTATAACAGGGAAACTAAGGATGGGCATTTATTCAAATACATTGACATTGCTTGTCACATAAATTAGAACAAAATCAGTCTACTCTTTCATACTATTCTTAATGAAAGCAGGGTACAAAATAATAAAATATATAAAACAGCAAGAAGGGGAGCAACACTCACAAGTTCCTTAGCCAATTTATCGCAGGGAAGAGTGAGAAGGTTCACAGTGATATGCGAAAGGAAGGAATGACGTGGCATATTTAAGTGGGTGTAGGGAACAAGCATGCGTCTGGATTCCCTCAACTTGTTCATTTTGAATTTGTAGTAATTTTAATATTCGTTTTTTTTTTTCATTTAGCATTGGAAGCCATTGAGAACAATCGAATCGCAAAATTACTCTGAGCCATAAAAGTTGCTTGGAGTCTCAAACTCAAGCTTCACGTTTGGTGTGCAGTGCGCAAACCATCATAAAAAGAAATAACAAAATTTAATCTCATTGAATGCACTCGAAGTTTAAATAAATATAAAATTTCTTTATGCAAAATTACTTAATCCATTAAAAATAATATTTGTGGATTTTTACATAAGCTGCAGAAATATTTAGCAATATTTAAATTGTCTGCTTAAGAGTGGAAAGTTGAGCAAGGCGAGGCTAGTCAACATTTTTGTAGGGCTTTGCAGTCATAGATAATTTCTATTCTAATGTTTAGTTTCATAAATTCATTGAGTGAACTTCAAGTTCTGTGGAACGTGTAAGAAATACTTTTATGGTTAAGCTAAAAAAGTAAAACTTGAATTTTGTATTTTATTTTATATCTATATCTATTATATATTCGACAGATTCGACTTTTCAATACACGTTTACAGATCAATGCAATCAATTTTATTAAAATATAAATTTTTCACGATAAAGTGCGCGTGACAATTGTGAATTGTGGAAGGAAACTATTGACTCAAGCGGAGTTTAGTTAGTTAGTTTAATTTCTAGACTTAGTGTAATATATAACCTTATCAATTATACTTACCCTATCAATTTTTATAAATCGTGTGACTCTATAGAACTCTACTATACAAATTAAAAAATAAATATATATATTTAAAAGGTACTGCGAAGTCAATAACAAAGAAGACTCTTTTCAAATGCAGGGTTATTTATTGTTTATTTTGTAAACAGCGTATAAACAGTAGTTTTTTGCCCGAGTCACCCTGTGTCGACAGCGTATGTCCAATAAAACCAAAGGCAAAAGAGAACGAAAGCATTCTCTTTGACAGCATGTACGACCTGTTTCTCTTGAAAACGCAGCTGTTTTTTGGGGTTGGCTCTTACCATAACTAGAGAACATTATTTTTAGTTAAGCGAAAATTATAAATACAAGTTTCATAAAGCTCAGAATCTTTTTGTTTTACCCACCCAGCCAGCAGTCTAAATAGAGATTCGAAATTCGCTAAGCCAACAGCGAATTCGCTAATACAGCTTATACACATATACATAATGCTAATATTATTACTATTATCCATATATCTATTATCCATTGAAATTATACGTTTTATTTTATGATATATGATGTATGTAGTATACAGTGTATATAATATACCTTTGTTATTAAACTGTGACCTCTGAGAACCTCGTTATTTTTCATTGGAAAATCTATTGAAACGTAAAATATTACCAGATATGAATTAAAGCAAAAATATGTTTGTGGAACGTTTGCTTAGTAATCCACAGGTTGTGAGCAACTCATTTGCCAAACAGAGCGCGTACAACCTAAAGCAAAATGTTGACAAGCAATAAATTGTGGCAGCCGATGAGTTTATTAGTCGCCGAACATTGGGCCCCCCGCAAGCTCCACTACCGTTCTCTATCGGATTGGCTCATAAATAAGCATCGCATCGGAATCGCTGGCTAGCCGGCAACAAGCACTTAAATCCCCATTCCCATCCAACGGCATTCCCGTTTATCGATGCTGATGATGATGACGATAATGTGCTACTCATGAGTCGTTGCTGATGCCAAAGCGATTATTACTCGATGGCATATTTTGTATGCAGCCGATATGTTCAGAGCTCAAGATTTTCGTGGAACAAAACTAATGGAAGACTTTGGCGATGCGATGTCACGAGCGCGAGTTATGGTTAAGTGCACTTTTTTCGCTGTCGACGTTGCTACTTGCCCCTCATCGCTTGCTGCTTGCTACTAAATGCAAATTCTGTGTAATGAGCATTATATTCGGGAGTTGGGCGACTTTCATTTTAGTCAAAAACTTGGCTAATGCTATGCCCACACTCCCCATCCCCATCTCCTCAGTCGTGCCATCCCCGTCCCCATTCCAATCTCTATCCATCTGGCGATGCGCTTCATGAGCTTTGTGCAGAAAATTTGAATATTGTTAGCTTGGCATGCTATTTGAGCGAAGTCCGCCTACCTAGAATTCACCCGAGCTCATCTGGGAATCATGCCCACGTACTCCCTTTCCCGTATTCTCTGTATGTGTGTCTCTGTGTGTGTGCAGTATGCTACGGTTTTTGGTGGTGGAAATGAGCGCTGCAACCACCACCCCGAATCAAGCTTGTACAAAGCGTAGCACACGTTGACGACGCTTCGTCATTATTTGCACTTTGCCCTGCATCCACATAGACGGAGCCAAACTCTTTGCCGGCTCCCAGCATCGTGCCCCCAACCAAGCGTCATTTGTTCAAATTTGAAGCGCTGCCTGCGGAGCTGTGCGTCTGTTATTAATTTTCGCACAGCTAGGTTAGAATATCATCTCGTTCTTTTCGCTAGCATCCTTCATCCATCCATCCGCCTGACTACTATTGTTCGGGACCGTTTAGAGCCAATTGCGTCTTTGGATTTTGTCTATGTTGTTGGTTTTAGTTTTGGTTTTGTTTTGGGTTTGGGTTTGGGTTGCGTTTCATTAATTAACTGAAATGGTCTCGACGAGCTTTGCACGTTACAACAATGAATTATTTATATAAAATGTGTCTGGCTTCTCTTGTTCATTTCTTCTATTTTTTCTTTCTTCGTGCATCTTTGTTGCTGTTGTGTGCTTAGCCGCAAATTTGTTGCTATTTTAATTCGACTCATTCACATGTCTGATTTTCATTGTCATTGTCATGGTCATTGGTGTTTTCTCTAATCAGAAGGTGAAATGAAGTACATTATTTTAAAACTGTCCAACAATGGGGCATGGCACAGCAACTTACTTACTTACTACTTACTTGAAAGAGAGCAAAGACTAATTGAACTTGTGAATCAGTTTAACAGAAGTTCCAGTAATACAAATTATATGATGTGTGAACATTATCCATTAAATTGTATGTATAAAATGTAAACAAAGAATTAAATTCAATTTAAGTTCATCACATGATGAACGGATGCCGAGTAACCGTTGGGCTTAAAAATATTATGAGTTATTGGTGACACTGTCAAATGCTGGAATACTTAAAGCAGGCTGCTATATTCTCGGCTTTTATGGTAATTGGAAAATACGCTTAGCAAAGTTATAAGTGAAGCAAAACACATTCGTGACTTTCCGCATTACCATATTAAACACAGTATGTATATAGATATCATAAGTATATGCTTAACATTTTTAACACTTTTTGATTTGTAAACTTAATTTCACTCGCAAACCTGCCAAAAGGAATGATTCCTACATGGCTAGTCCAGCGAAAGAATCTGTGCTCGTTGTTTCCCTCACTTCAATGACTTTTCGCGCTTAAGGCAACACATTTTAGGCATGGCCAGAAGAGCGTTCCCTGCACACTGTCAGGGTTTACCATAACACTGCTCTGGACTTTATAGCTCTCATCTTGACCAAATTTCAAAATATTTTATCCATATTTTGGTAAAAATAACAGCGCTGCGTGGATAAGGGATTTCAATTGCGACATTTCCATTCCATTTCACGACTCTTTATGCTCCAACTGCATTTGCATGTGATTATAATATGCTTAGTATATTTTTGCGTAATGAAAACAATAACGTTAAAATATATTAATTTAAATTCTGAGCTCTGAATAGAATTAAATTCAAGAAGCAAATCTTAATTGTCCACCGACAATTCTCTTGTAGTATTTTTAGGGAAGATGAGCTTACATGAATTAATTTCCACTTTAAAGAAGTATAAACACCCATCGAGAACGTTTAAAGCGTCATTACTTTTAACTCAATATGCTGCATATTGAACACAATAACGAAGGTAAACAATAAGCGAAAAACATATAAATTTTATTTAGTGTGTTTATGAAAATGGCAACAATCAGACAGAAACCATAATCGGAGAATGCAATTGAAGACGGCAGCTTTTACACAATGCCGGCTGCTGTTGAACAAAGCTACACATCCACACACACACGCACACACATGTATATATATATAAAGTCGCACACACCCAACATAATAAAATAAAATACACCCTATCAATATAAATGGCAATGGCAACAACAAAAGCCATAGCTACAACACTCGCATGAATCACGTTTCAAGTTTCAGCTGGAACTCAAGACAACAACGACAACTCGAACATGAACAACAACAACAGCGGACAACCCACAAAAGAAAGCAGAAAGCAAAACAACTTAAGGAAAATACAAAAATGTGTGTACAAATAATGCAGCCATTTTGGATACGAATGGAACCTAACAAAACTCACAATACAACAACAACAACAGCATCTTGAGCTGTGCTAAGGTAAAATCCGAATCCAACCCGAAATCGAATTAAACGTTCAATGACAGGGACGTTGTTTTGTTCCACATGCATGTGTGTATGTCAAAGACCCAAATATGCACCATCCCAAAGATTTGAAATGAAATGGAAAAAAATAACACAAAAATGTCAGATTCGAATTGAATTTAAATTAGTTTTTGATGTTTAACTTTGCCGCAGACAAGATGCAGGGACAGTCCGAAAACCTAAAACATCTGAAACATTGCGGAGATATGCAAACAAACCTTCGAGGTTGTGAACCAAACAGAGATTTTGCCGTGAAGTGGACTGAATGTATATATATATATATGAATATATATAATTTTTTAAATTAGCTTAAGCAATTTATGACTTTATGCATATTTAACATATGTTTTTATCAATTTTTTTTATCAAATAAATTATGAAACAAAGAACTTCTATTCAAACTAAGCTTGATTTAAATAATAGACATTCTTGAACCCATATATTGGCTTGAGCTACAATCATGCAAATTTTTAGTTATAATTATTTATTTTTTTTGGTAGCTCCTAGGATAGGTGCTTTTGTATGTTAACTGAGTATAGTTTACCAATGTAACAAAAGACTTTATTCTTTATTGACTTAAGTTCCATCGAACCAGTCTCGCCCTACTCTTGGCGAAAAATATCAATTTCAAGATTTTGCAGTCCAATTTATGTATGAATTGGTTTTTTTTGTTTACCACGTTGCTCACAGGTTAATAACTTCATATATTGCAAGCTTTGTGTCTTTTTAAGACATTGCCGCATTATCATGTGACGCTGCTTCGAATTACTTGGCTTGGCTTGGGCTGCTGACGTGACTGCACAGATCGCTTTAATTAAGTCTAATCAAAGCCGAATTAATTACGAAATTATGTTCGACAATTTGGACGACGCAATTATATTTTTGTTCTGCTTCATAAACAAGTTGATACACAAATATAGCTCGTACGTCTATTTATCCACACGGCCACACACAGAAGTAGGTCAAAGACATTTGGTCGGACATGGAGACAGCTTGCTGGCTGGAAGCGTTGACAGTGCTCAGATTCAGATTGGATGGAATAGTTGTGCAAGTTATAAGGCTGGTTGCTCGCTGTGACACATCGCTCTCCGCATTACTGACGAGATACTTATAAATAGCTTCGCATTCGCTCTGTGTTCTCCTGTGAGTCCGCCCATCTCATTTGGAGGCATACAGGTCAAATTGTTTGTATCTTTATGCCACATGACTCGTACGCATGCGACTTCATTTATGGAATCCATATATAAATGGGCACATTCAAACTTTCTTCTTTCACGACGAGCTCCGCGCTGTGCCCTTAGCACACATATTTCCAACACCCAACGGACACAGACAGCAGCCATTTATTCGTGACAATCACTGCGTCCCTGGCTGCGAACATAGTAGCGTGTGCGAAAGTCGTTTCATTCCTCCAATCTTTTACAAGTTCCAAAAAAAGAAGAAGGAATGTTGCACTCGGACGCAACCGAGTGCATAATGCTCGTTCATGGTCTGAAAGCAGCCAAATTTATTACAAAATCTATCTTTTCTGATTGCCCATGCCACAACGGTGGGAACATTTCATATACAATTCTATCTGTGTGGGTGTCAACAGTGAGCTATATGTGAAGCCAGGTGATCCTACCTCTAATATAGCTATGCCCAGTGCGCTTAGCTACATACACAATGATACCTTGATTAAACAAGTATATATAGCAAACCTCTAGCAGCATAGACAATAATAACACTAACCACTGGCCCCACAGCCTGCGGGCGAATTCAAACAATCTATAATACGCATCGCTTGAATGTTCTTTGCTGAGGGTTATTCAAAAAGCTGGCACATTCGTATATGTTGCCAGCCGTGCACAACAATACTTAAGACGTGAGCAAAATAGGCATAATCGTTGGGGAATGCTTCATAAATCTGTCTACAAATGTCAAAGATATCAATTATCGATGCAGAAATATCTTGAATCTTTTGAATTTTGCATTTCCTGTATTTTTGTTGATCGAATGCTTGAATACTTCATGTAAAAATACCTTCAATTTGAGTGTGACGGGGTATGTTGACTATGTGCAGCAGCTTGTGACAGTCTCAGCCTCGGAAACTACAAAGTCTGAAGACACCACGTTTATCATACCATACTTAACATATAAAGAAGACTATTTCTCCGTTTTATTGACGAAGTATGAACATTTAACGGCTGTATTATCAATGGAATACATATTATAATGATTTTTCTGTGAATAAAGGGCCAACTGTAGTCGTGCAATTTAGAATGGATCAGTCTCTCTCACTACTTACTAGAGATATTACATTTTATATGTCGATTCTCGTATAGCAGATATAGCCGATAGACATTTAACCTTAAAGGATTTTGCAGTCTTATGCCATATTGGCTGATGGTTTCTATTTACACATCAGCCATACTTCACTGTAGTTGCAAACAAATCAAATCAATAACTTTAATACACTCACGTTTCAATTGAAATGTAAGCAATGTTTGCTATATGCCAGAAGTGTGAGCAGCAGCGGCAATGCTGTCAATGCTGGCAGCACTTTTGTCCGCTTTCTTCGGCAGGGGCCATAAAAAAAAAACAAACAAAAAAAGAGGAGAGAAGTACGGTAGCAACACCTAAAATGCGCTAATGGCCGCATTTATTGCCAAATTGCTATAATAAACAATTTGTTTAGCGTTTAACGAATTTTACTGCCACCAGTAACAAGAATAACAAAGCCGACCGGCGCATGGCGCGGCAGATGGAGGAGCAGTGGGCCAAATGCGAACGACCATAAAAATGTTTATGATGGATTATGCTTGTTCCCCGCGTCCCGCTTCCCGCTTCCCGCTCTCCGCTCGCTGCTCCCAGCTCCCAGCTCCCTGCTCCTCCCTTCCCAAAGACGCATCCACTTGGTGTGCTTTATGGCACTTTCGATGTGGGACACGTTGAGGCAGGTTGTGGCCCCATACTTGCGCTTGTGGACATGGTCATTAAGGCAGCCGCCACTGCCACCGCCACCGCCGGCACTCAGTCAAATTGTCAATGTCAAGGTGAAAAATGTTACACATAAAATGGTCATAAAGGTGTTGCAGATTGGCTGGCAATTGAATCCGTTTCTGGTCGCGGGAGGAAGTGAGCACGCACCGAAACGAGGGGTTATTAAAATTTTACGGTCAACGGCAGACGCTCGCCAGACACCACAAATGTACACATAATAGTACAGCGAGAAAGAGACAAAGAGAGAGACAGAGAGATAGAGAGAGAGTGAGAGAAACCCACATGCGATAGTAAAATTAAGCATTATTATTGCAACCATTAAGCGACGACCGATAACCAAAGACAACGTTAAGTGGTGCTCATAAAGCCGTTGTCGGAAGCTGTAGGAAGACTCCGGCGTCCGTTGAAGAAGTGCGCGACTTAGACAAACGTGAACTGCACAGCACATTCCATTTGAACGCCTGCTCCACCATGCACATGTTAGCTTCATAGTAGACAGCGCCACAGCGTCTTAAGGCCGTGTGCCTTTCTTTTATGAATGAAACTGCGATGCCCTTGGCATTGGATTTGTTGTTAAGCTGTCCCAGTTTTTCAGTGGCATTTTAGTGGTCTTGCTGCCACATTAGTTTCTGTAAGCGCTATGAGGCAGTCTGTCAACTGATAAGCAGGCAAATCAAGTCGACATTTCTAAAAACTTGATCTAAATGTCGAAAATGTTAATGCCTTATAACATAAAATAATGAATCAAATATTTTGTTAATAGGCATCGAGCTACCATTTACTCATTTGTGAACTTCGGATGACATACTCATGTTAGCATATGATAGCTGAAGATATTTCGTGAGCCCTTTAGACATTATTTTTATTTTGGCATCATTTTATTTACTTTTTGTAATCTTTTCAAACTGAATAAGAACTCCAACTCAAGATTTCTTATTAGCAGTTGATGATCATTTGCAAGCAGTAGCCACGATCCGAAGCCGTCTGCTCTCTGTAGAGGCTGCTTCAATCGAATTGTTTTCCAACATGGCAAGTGAAGCACTCGTGACGCATACCAGACACCATAGTTGCCGTACTGCCGGCCATGTTAAGCTCGCTTTGTTTCTGCTTCTACCTTTGGCTGTGCACCGTCCGCCTCTACGGGCGATAAATAATTTATGCGGAAACACGCTTACAGCGGACGCTTATCTGGCTGTCGTGGACAAAAGTAGACGGCGCGGCGGTGGCTTATTAATTTGCATATTTTCATGTGACGACTAGTGGCTGCTAGAGACTCTGAAGAGCAGTGCGACTGAGGCTCGGATATCAGGGGCATTTATATAAATATGAGTGATTTATTTGACAATTTTCGACAGCATTTATGCGAACGCGCCACGCATTCCAGATGAAGTTGTTTTGGCCAGACAAGAGCTAAATAGGCACTCCTATTCTCTGTATGAAAATTGAGCTAATCCTCTGCTATAGGAAAGTTGAGGGGTTTTTAGGGCTTATCGCCAAGCTAGAGTCCTGCATGAACTCTTAGCTAAAAATTGCATTCCAAGTTTTTAACTGCACTCGAATAATCCCCCTTGCGAAGTCCACGGCTACCAAGCAGATAAGCAGCTGCTGTCAAATGGCTTTGGCAAGTGTGAGTTAGCGCATGTGCTTAAAAGTATTCATGCAAAGAAGGGATGAAACGTATACAGACGCACCACTCGCACGCACGCACGCACGAACGAACGCACGCACACTTCGAAACGCTGACAAAGTGTGGCAGCCATGTTGGATTTGCGCGCAGTGCAGCCGTCTCCTTCTGACAGTGGTTTCACTCGCTGCCTGCTACTAACACATGCATAAATCAAGTTGAGCATGTGTGCGTGCATGGGGCACACCTACTAAACGCCCTCTGCCGGTAAGTGTGCGAAGCTGTATGTGCCCATACATTACAGTAGATGGCGACTGCTGCAATGGTTTGAGTATTGGCTTAAGCATTCATGATTGGGAATTTTCTCACTGACTCCATTAATAAGATTAAATACAATTTTAATAATAGCTATTGAGCAAGAGTAAAGCCATTTCACACATATAAGAAATAAATGATATATAATATATAAATAAATATGAATACATAATAATACTAAACTAAACCTACTAAATTATTTCCGAAATTTCCCACTTTGTATTGTTCACACATCACTATTTCGAGTCGCCTTCTGCTTAATTTCGAAAAAGTAAACACAAAGCTTTGCGTTTAGGGCGTCGCGCGTATAAAAAAGCTTCAATTACTTGTGTATATAATCATCTTATGTATAATACATGATACGTACATTTTGAAGGTATAGCAGGAAAAGCATGAAGGAAAACCATGGTTATGTAAAGCACTTGGGGACTGGTCCTGGGCATGGACCAAATAAAACCAACATCCCCCACACGATGCCGGCAAGATAAAAATCAATAGATATATAAGTATATACTCGTATATAGGGAAGGGAGTTGACGTTCTCTGTGTGTTTGTACATACTAGACTCATGGAATACACACGAAATTCGCACACACACATATACAGACCCACACTTAATGAGCAAATTTATGCGTTTTGCAAAGGATTATGGTGCAGAAAATTTCATTAATTTCATTTAATATTCGCAATAAAACGAGAAACGAGAAACGAGAAACGAGAAACGCGCGGCCACAGCTCCAATTTGCATACCAACTGAGCCCCGAGCAGAACCTTAAATCAATTTGAGTCCACTCTTTCTAAAGCATTCCAGCTGCCACGCCCAACTGGTATAAATAAATACAATCTGCTCGGCTTCTTTTCCTTTTCCTTTTCCTTTCTCATTTTGCACATTAGCTTTTATAAATCGGACTCTTTACGCTAACGGCCGACCCCATATAGAGAAGAGAGGAAAATCGGAGAAGTGTCTGGATAGCTGCACCTTGCATTATCGCACATTTATTTTTGGTTACCGATTCAAGCCGTAAACTTTCGGATAAATTGTTAAGTCGACAATTATACTTCAGAAAGACTGAATCAAAGTTCAACATGTTCAATAAATTGATTTAATTTGTATTTTTGTTCATTTTAAAATGTTTTTTAAAGTTCAATTGGCTTAACTGCGTCATTTTTTCGCATTCGAAACAAATATTTCTTACACTTTATTATCCAAACAATATTCAATGATAAAAAGAAAATATAAAAGTCATTTAATATCAGCAAAGATCATTTAGTTCTAAATCAAATAATCATAGAATACAAAACTTAAAATATATAAATATGAAATATGAAGCTAACCAGCTAGCTGTATAATACACATTAACAGCTCAAATGAATACAAAAGCGAACTTTTCCAGCTATTAAATCATTGTCAATAGGCGTCTATGGAGGTCACCAACTGTCTAACTTCAAATATTGTTCATTTTCTTTCAGAAATTTGAAAGACAGTGGTATAGAGATATATTTTCAGAGATATATCTGCTGAACACGTCAGCGTGATTTCAAAAGTTCAAACCTGGTGGATTTAATTTCTCGCATTCTGACAGATATAATATAATACAATATGATTATGATTTGTGATTTGCCGCGCCTCCAATGGATGAATACTAGAATTATTTCAAATATATTTTATGGGCGGATATCTATTCCAAACTGCAAGTTTCTATCTCTTATATGAGCAAATATTAATAAATTAAATTCCATGAAAATTATAAGTAACTATTTTTAATAAATAAGTATTGAATAGAAACTGTTTGTATGCAGAAGGAGAATATTCTATATTATATTATATAAAATGATTATTATAAAAGAATATATACGCATATTACCTGAAATATATTTAATGTGCATTTATTGCTTATGCAATAATAATAATAATAATAATTTGGCTTTAACCAAAAATACATTTTTACAAGTTATCAATTTTAATAAGTAAATTTTTGTAATAATCCGATTAGGCAGCTGCAGAGCTTAAACTCAAAGAACGGAGGCAGTGTCTCATCTTGATTTACATCTTTGTTAGGTATACAGCAAATAGTTACTGCTTATTATACAATTTCTTGTGTTCAATATTCAAATAGATGCAGAAAATAAATCGTTTAAGTTTTTATTGCCTTAAACTTTACGACTTTTCTATTGGCCCAACAATTCTTATAAAACCATGTTTGTCAACAAAAGTTTGAATTCTGTTTTTTATCTTGGCTAGTGGGTGTATAAGATCTCTAGTCTAGTTCCGTTCGTCAAATAATTGTATCGAAATATATGCATGTAAATAGTAGTAAATATCTAAAAGATTCGTATTGATTGCCGTCGCTTTTTTGGAAATTTGCTGTTACCGAATCGAAACGATTTCATATAAGTTGAATGAATTTTCAACTGAAGTGAATGCATTGAGAATTTCAATTGGGCTGACCACTTTTGCTGCTCAAGAACAAACAGACATTTTGTCTGCTGCCCAGATTCGAGTTCGGGTCTCGGGCTTCGGGCTTCAATAAAAGCATTTTAAAAATCACCAGGCATATTTTCATGGCCTGTCGAAGAAACGCATTAAAATGGGCGACTCAAAGCGGCTATTGACAGTGTGGCCCCATCCCCATCCTCATACCCAGCTATAGCCACAACATCCAGCCCAACTGCACATCCATTTTCCGACTATCCATATTCCCGCACTTGACTCTTGTTATAAGTACATCATACAGAACGATGTGGAATGGAAATGGGACTCGATGTCTCTCGGCACCCATTGCTAGATTGGTTATAGAGATGTGCGGCCGCCATTGAAATTCAAAGCGCAAATTTGCTGCATTTATCACGCTGGAACAGTTCTCCTTTGACTCTTTGACAGACATAATATCTGATACTGATACACATACAGATATTTGTACATGCCGCGCATACTGCAACATTCTTAATACCCTTGCCAAAGGTATGCCACAAGTTTCCTATGGACTGAGCACGCATTAAGTATGATCAGCATTTTATTCTATAGATTATTCTATACACCTGCGATAATATTATGTAAAACAAGTCGATCGATATATGCCTGGCATATAGAGGAACAAGAATGAATATTAAATAACTTTAATTGGGGTAAAATTGAAAATATGAGAGTATTTTACCATCGGTGAAACGTTGATAAATTTCTTTTATGTTTCAATGGCTTTCAAAACAGTTTTATTTATGTTTTCCCTTCGCGCGTTAGAGCCACTTCAAAATAGCAATGTCTCTGATCTAATTGCCATTGGGCCTTCCAATGCCAAACCCCATCCCAGCTCTTGCCACTTGACACTCAAGTGCCGGTCGTCTGCGTGCCCATTTCAATGGCCCAGCCAAAGCCTAGAGAAAGAATTTCGGTTGAAAACCAGTTTTCAATATTTTGGAATGCATTTAATTTTTCTTTCTTTTTCTTTTCGTTGTCATGTTCATGTCTCTTTGCTTGTTTTCATATTTCCAGCTCGTATTTTATCAACAAAATGCCATACCGTCGCTTGACACATCAGTCACCAGTCCCAAATCGTAGTCTCAGTGCTGCGTCTGACCCACGTCTTATCTTGTCCATTTCTTTAGTATTCGAAAGCGGTGGAAATTCGAAAATGTTAATAAATAATGATTTTTTGTGCCCAGCTCTGGTTGGTGGATCGTTGGTGCAGCGATTAGCCATCGGAGATGAGCCTTTTTATACTCGTTCACGAAGTAAATTGAGTATATTCGTCTTGCTGTTTGTCTGTCTATATGAACGTAAAGCATTTGGATAGGAAAATATAATTGTTGGTACTCTCAGCTTCTAAAGTGATAATATTTTTGTTCTCACGGCACGAGAAAACGTCAAATACTACCAGAAACTTAACAATATCTTAACAATATACTCGTTTAAACGTCTATTGATGCCGTGGTATATTTGGGAAAACTATATATTCCATAGATTTAGGGCTTTAATCCAAAATTTGACGTAAGCTATTGTTAATATCATCGATCCAAAATAATAATGTGTAATAATTCCAGAGCTTTAGAAGGTATATCAGTGAATCATCTCCTCCACAGATATACCTATAAGAAAGAACTATTGCATCTATTGAATACAACTAACTGTTTTTATACTGTGAACGAGTATTATGCAGTTGGTAGCGACTGGTCTCAATTGTTTTTTCCTCTTTCTTGTGAGTGTTTTGTTTTGTTTTATTTTTACATAATTTGGAATGCGGTAAATATTTAGTTCACTCAACTCAACTCGTCTCTTAAAATTCAGTTTTTACGATGCTAAATTAACACATGTTCCGTTAAGGTTAACAGATTTGCTGCTCCATTTTCAGAAAATCTCTTGAGAGCGCATGAAACACTTTTCATGCCTTCTCGTATCAAAACATGGTATCTATTAATATTAATCGAGATAGTTCAGTTATCGCCCGACGCTTTTAATATCTGCGGAGCCGTAAGACAATTTTTTTTTTAGATAATTCAATTGACAACGTATATAAATTCAAGAAGTTAAAAATGCATTAGCATTGAATTAATCACTTCATTTAATGTAATCTATATATATTCTTATTTCCACTTTCAAAACTAATTAGTTATTACAGAGTTACTGATCGTCTATTGGGCACTTCTAACTAAATCATTAAACATCAATCAAAGATCAATAACAAAAAATCATTGAACTCTGGAGATTGGTCGATAATAAAAACAGAGAAAAACTGAGAATCTTGCTAATTTTCTACTTTGACCGTAATATTAAAAGCAACCTAACACAATCCGCAATTTTAAATATAAAATTAATCGAAATAGTTAATTGAATAAAGTTGAGATCAATTTTGTTGAATAATAAACAATATAGTAAATATGAATTAATCAAATTGAGCACTTTAAAGTTAGAATTTAACATTAATAATATTGAATAACTTCTTTGGTTTATCTATCCAGGATCGAACATCTGAAATAATTATAATCCTCTGTAAATTTAACGGAAGTGTTTGTTCATTCTAGCTTTTAAATACAACGTGATAAACATAAACATTAACATAAACATAAATCCGATAAAGATACATGAGTTTTTAAAACTATATACTCCCAAAGACAAGTCCGGAGAACGACGCGTCCAAACACTGTTGCAGACGGATGAGCAGACATATGGACAGAACCAGATTACCTCGGCTGTGCCAATTCACATTATATTGTATAAACCTTGTGGTGTTTGAATACTTCTGCTTCAACCGATTACATAGTTATAGACTATACTCTATTTACCCATTTCCAATGGGCCTACAATATGTTTTGAGTATATTAGAACTAAGACTTAAACCATTACCATTTAATGATTGTATTCAAGCTCATACGAAGCAAGTTCTGGTTGACTATTGTGTTAAGTTTATCCGGCAATGGATATTTGTGTTATCTTTCATAAATTATTAATACTAATTATTATTTATTAATATTATTAATACTTTATGACTTTAATTTTAATCAAAATAATATTCAGAGAGGACTCAGTTCAATTCCAATGGCATTGTCGAACAATGAGTAAATCTCGAAGATTGGGATATGCTTTTAAATATTCCGTTGTGACAACTGTTTCCTAACCCCCTTTAGGAAAATTGCAATAAAAATGTCAAAATTAAATATGCTTTGTGATCATCAGACTTAAAATAATAAAATAATACGCAATTCAAAAATTCACAAACAGAAAAAGAGAAAGACAAGAATTCACTTTATTGTTTTTATAGCTCCAGTTGTGGTTTATCCGTAAGAACAGCATCAGGAGGTGGAGCTAACCAATTTCCATGGGAGTTAGAGCAAATGTTGCCATTAAATAAATTAAAGCGGACATTTGTATATCCCCGCATAGCCGAAGAGCCCAAAGACAAAATCAACCCTTGACACAGCCTTTTGTAAGCCTTGCACCTGAGAAACGGGGCTCGCCTCTTTGCAATTTTCAGTATGGCTGCCTTTAAATACCAACAGAAAAGAAGTGAGAGGACTCTAGTCGAGATTGCCCGATTTGCAAATACCCTGAAAGTTGTGATCGAGTATATTCCCTCTGGGCTGGCTACGCCTCCTTCAGCGCGTTATTTATATATTAACAAAAGCCTTATAGGCTGCATTCATATTTTCAATGGGCTCAGAATATACAAAGAAAATAGAATTGATATAAAACTGGGAGGGAACAGAGACTGCAAAAATTAAAAATCTAAAAAAAAGAAGAAGATTTTGTCAACGAAGCTATTTACCTCTTATAACTTTCACTTTTTTAACCTTTGATTTATTGCCGTGTCCTTGCCGATTTACAATCGTGTGTGTGTGTGTTTGTCTGTGTTTTTTACGATCCTCGGCAAAGAAACTGCAACAATTGTCATCGACATATCCTGCAACCCTTTGTGACATGCTGCAACCTGACAAGAGGTACGCGCGAAAAGAACGGCGACTGCGACGTAGTTTCAATTCCGCAGAAATTGTTGAATTAGCCACTGAAGGCATAGGTATAGGCAAAGGCTATGGGCTCTAGGACGACTCATAGACAATGGGTCTCAGCTGCTTGTTTGACAGCAGTATAAATCCATTTATGCCGCATATCGTAAAAAAAGATGAAATTTTTTGCTCAGCCGTGAAAATGTTGTGTTTTTGCTACAACAATTTTACGCTCGCAGACTCTGCGAGCCGTAACCCCTTCGCGGCTGGGCACCTGATACCCGAATCCTTTCCTGCAACTCAAGGCGGCACAGGTAAATCTAGCAAAACTGTGCAAGAACTTTCTCTTGAGACCGCAACTCAAGCCAAGCCGTTATATATGGTAGGTAAAAAAGGCTCTGTTATTTAACTAGTCACCAAATACTCACGAATACTTTCAAGGCGCCTGCAAAGCTTAATGCGATTAACAATTTATTTTGTTCGTAATTGGAAATGCGGGCGGTCTGGGCTCAATTAATGGCCTTAGAGCTTAGGCCAGACATTTTGTAATTACATTAAGTCCACCCGATTCTTGCTCCTGCTGACTTTCGTTTGCTTGATTATCGATATTACCAATATATATATATATATATATTATAGCCGTTCACGTTAGTGGACCAATCAACGAGAACGTCCTCCATCTGCATATGCAATCGAATTGTAGTTGAAGCAGTAGGCCATGACGGGAAATTGATCAATTGGGTAAAATTAAGCTGGCACTCTTCTATCATTTACTCGATGACACAACCTGGGAGTTGCGTGTCAACTTGTAGTTGACTTCATCAATAAATAAGCCAGCGCATGCAGGACATGTCTTGCCAACTGCTGCCTTGGCTCTGACTCCAGTCCTGGGGTATGGCCTAATACGAGTAGCAATTCAGCGTTGCCAGATGAAACTAAAGCCTCAAATATGGCGACTGACAAAAAAATACACGATACAGTCACAAGATCGCAATTTTTTCAATTAGAGTAAGCAGAGAGATCGATACCGACACTAAAATTTTAAATAAGTTAGCTTAAGTTAAACCTAAAATTATTAATTAAACTAAAATTATTTTCTGGCAACAATTTATCATCCTTTGATGATACAGAGGTGTCAATACTCTAATCTTATAATAAATATCAGAAATAATAAAAAAATACTCAAATTCTAAAATTAAATATTTCCAATTTTAATATTACTTTTCAATAATTAAAATTGATTAGACAACATTGTCGAACTGTTTTGTTTTGCAAGGCGATATCTTGTCCCCTTGTATTCATCGAGCTTTGCAATGTTTTACCCACTGTATTTGCTTTACTGTGCTATTTGTCATCATCATAAATTACACGAAAAATATGTATCTTTAGTTGGGAACGGTGCAATTTTATTAAAATTCCGAAGCCGGCAAAGGGACACCATCTACCCGCAGCATCGCACAGCAGTACACATGAATATACGATACATATCTCCCACATATACACATATATATATATAGATAGATACTACTTCTACTACTACTACTAGCAGCATATATGTATTTCTAATTTGGACACGGACGAGAGCGGCAGGGAACTGGGCGAAACTTTGACTGGAAGGATGAGAGTACACTTCACAGTACCATATTGCACAAATAGCCTCTACACGTGTGTGTGTGTGTGTGTGTGTATGCGTGTTTGTGGGTGGGTGTATGGGTGTGCTACTGCTGAAGTTTTTCCTTCGAGCCATCGTTGCTTTTATATAAACATGAGGCTAGATTAGATACAAATTACACCACAACTTTCAAGGTGGACGTCCTGCTTGTCTCTTTCGTTGCCTGCCTTCAGTTGCTCTGGCAATTTGCTCACCTTGGTGGTGCTTCTACTACGACCGCTCCGGGTGCTCAGGCTGCTCCAGCTGCCGTTGCTTTCGTATCCATAAGTTACAAGCACAAAGTATCTAGAGTCAGTCGCAAGAGCAACAAATGCAATAACAGCAAAAGTTTCGCCCCATTTTCAGCCCGAGAGAAATTGAAGGCGGTGAACATCAAGTGAAATGGAGCAGGAGACAGGCAAATGGCTGGCCTCAAGGATGCACAAAGACAGAGATAGGGAGCGACAGTAGTAGGCCAGTAGCAGTACTAATAACGGCGTAGTTCCCAAGCTCCAAGTGTTTTTTATTTATTTATTTCATATATTTTTCGTCAGCGATTATAAAGTGTGCAAGAGAAAATATGTTAGAAGCAGCGCTGAGGCCGTGGGGAACCATTTGCCGTTCGCCATTCGCCGTTCGCTGTTCGCCGTTCGCCGTTGCGCATGGTGGAAGCCTCGCAATATAACCAAATAATTTATGCTTGCCAAATTCAAACTTTACTTATTTTTTGCAGAAAGTTTGCCCTCTGCCCTCTTTTCTCTGCCCTCTGCCCTCTGCCTGCTGCCTGCTGCCTGCTGCCGTGTGATTTGCCAGTAGAGCATTTCATCTGGCAGACCAATTCTCAACCCTGAATGGATGGGCGGATGCGAAATCCTGTTATTTGCCAAACGTCCCCATGCTTTAGTTTGTCCCTAGTTCGAGACTCATTCCGTGGCACGTTTGCAAAATGGTCCGATGCGTGTCTGGAATACATTTTCGTGTTTGCCAAAACGAAATGGGAGCTAACCAAAACTTTTTTGAGAGTGGGTGTGGGTGTGGCTTTTCCTCCTCCGCCTGCACATCACCTAGCCCATGTTCCCTTTGGTGCATTTGTATGTGAAAAGAGGCATTTTGTGTTTTGCTAAATATAATGTAGCGCTAGCTCTATGCGAGTATGAGTGCATGTTTAAATTAAAGTAACATGTTTCCATTCCTCGTCATTGTTGTTCTTGCTCTGCTATCCGTTGTGTACCCAGCTAAGGTCAGATTTCACTACACATTAGACCTCCAACCAAAAGCTGGACCAGAAAATGTTCTCGCAAAGAGTTTGATATGTGTAATTACGGACTTTGTTAGGTTTTCCCTTTGATTAACTATTTAAACAAGCAAACAGAAGCGGTCTGCCACGTGGCAGTTACCCAGTTCGCTCCCTGCTCAACCATTCCAACAATTTGGATATTTTCAAAGAGTAATGAGCGAAGACAATATGAAATATGAAACAAAAATTCTATGCATTTAAAAACACAAATTCTACCTATCCAATATTTCTACTTGAATAGCTTCAACTTACTTGGTAAAAAAAAGGAAGATTATATATCCCCAACAATTCAATTGATAATATTATTTATATTTTTAAAATATAATATTATATCATTAAAAATCGAATTGGAAAATATAGGAAAAGCTTTTCTTATTTTTAATATATATATTTAATACAGTCGAGTCCCGATAATTCGAAATGGCAAGGGGATCAGTTTTTTCGATTTACACAGAAATTCAAATTATCGAGACTCGACTGTAACGAATTTTTTTTCAAGGGGATAGAATTTGTTTCGATTTATCGCGATTATCGATTTAGCGGGGTACAAATTATCGAGACTCGACTGTATATAATATATTAACTTTGATTGGTGCTAGACTTATAATCGAATTCAACACAGAATTCTCATTCCCTTATAGTAAACTAGCAATTGAGATCAGACTCATTAAAACTAGTCATATATTCGGGCAGTATTCTAGTTCTATCTCTATGTGGCGAAAATATGGTCTTCTCAGAGTGAAGAAATCTTCTTGAAAACAGTGTGAGAGTTTAAGAAGAACTGCGACAACAACAAAAATAATTTCAGCCGAAAACTGTCAACTAAAGTATCGTAAAACGTCGATTGTATTGCCAATAATTTTGAGCATAAAACCACACAAAGTTAATGCGCCTAAAGCGCTGCAGTTGCATCTTGAAAATGGAAACAAGATGGACTTGGACTTGAGACTCGAGAGCCGTCCGCGCAAGCGCCGGCCACGAGCACAACAGGGAAGTTCAACTAGGCAGAGCTCCAATGCGGCGCTTCTTAATGGAGGACTCGAATGAATGGTCGTAAAAGCCAGTGGGTAAGGGCAGCGCAAAATGAGAATGGAAATTGAAACTGTGGCTAACAAATGCACCGCTGAGCACTTAAATAATGGAATTTGTTTGTTTTTGCGCCAGCCCGCTTGCAGTGCAGAGCCGAAGACAGTTCCCCAGTCTCACAACGGTCGTCTCGGTTGCACCTTTGCTTCTTTTTCTCTCTTTCTCTCTCTTTCTCTCCCTCTCTCTCTCGTTCTGTCTCTGTCTGTCTTTCGCTCCTTTCCCCACATGTGCATCTGGCATACTTACCGCACAATTAATGGCGCAATTAAATGTTTACTTTAGACGCTTACAGTCCGCACATAAATGGCTGCCAGCCAGCAGGGGAGATCACTTACCATATGGAAGATGGAGAAGTCTCTTGCTCTTATCAAAATATGTCTAGATGCAGTTGCACATAAATAAATATATATTCATATACATATATATATATGTTTATATATATATATATATATATATATATATATATATATATATATATATATATATAATGTATTGTATTTGTAGTTAGATTTCCAGGCCAGATCACTGCCGTTGATAACACAGAACGCCATCAAGAACACTCACCTACAGAAGAAACAAAGTCTAGCCAAGGTGTATATATCTGTTAGTATAAGCGACATTATCCAATTTGCATTTATGTCACATATTCTTCTTTGAAGGCCTTTGTTTTCAATTCTTTGACACTTTGAATACAAATCATGCGAAATTAGATTTTTGTACAAAGGCATCTCAGATTGGCTCCACTCAGAGACGTCCATTCGTATTAATATCGTTTTAGCGCTAATATGCATTCATTCGATTGAATAAATAATAGATACAATATACTTATACATTAGTTATATTTGGGATATTTGACACCATCGATAAGTTCTCATTGGCTCATTGGAGCCGTAAATCAGGTGCGCGCTTTCAGCTTTTGTTATTTCCCTTTTTTTTATAAACTCTGGTTAAACCAGTTAAACCTGTCAGCTCCTCAATTCCAAAAAATATGATATTAATGTTTTCAAAATACATATACAAGCGAACGTGCCTGGCCAATAGATATCCTGTACCCAGCTGTCACATCAGCAACATTTCAAATTTATTGATACATATTAAGATATAGGATAAAAGATCCCCTGAACCCCGTCCGATCTGCATTTTTAAATGTACACAGATATGTATTTATTAACGCAGAAAAAATTTAAGTTTGTAAAATTATATATAGAAAAAAAAATATTTTTGTTTTGGCCCGGTATAAAATATAACAAAAATCGAAATTGTATAAAATATAAATTAATCTAAATACAAAATTTGGAGACTCTAGCTCAAAAGATGTACGAGATATAATTTAATAACTTGATTTCGATAGGGTTTTTAATCGATAACATTAAAACAGAAATAGCTATCGATTTTTGAAAACAAACTTGATATGCGCGTGCTATACAGGGATCTACAAAAAAATCAAGTCTCTAGCTCTTATATGTTCTGAAATCGACGCGTTCATACATACGGACAGGCGGACAGTCGGACAGATGAACAGTCAGACAGACGGACCGACGGACCGACGGACCGACAGACCGACGGACAGACAGACAGACAGACAGACGGACAGGGCTAGATCAACTCAGCTCGTCTCCCTGATCAAGAATATATATACTTTATTGGGTCTGCCACGCCCCCTTCTGCCTGTTACATACATTTGACACTTTAACAAAACCATTATACCCTGATTTCCCATTTTCAATGGGTTCATGGTGTATAGTATGGCTTAAGACTTTATGCAAAATTAACAATAGTAAGAATTTGTTAACCGAACTTCCGTTCAAATTTGTGGTCCAAATTTCACGCAAGTTGAATAAGACACTTTCAGTAAACTGTCATTGTCTCTCTCTCTCTCTCTCTCTCTCTCTCTCTCTCTCTCTCTCTGTCTCTCTCTCTTTCTCACACACGCACACACACTCTCTCTCTCTCTCTCTTTTGACAAATTCCAAGTGCACTTTGTTTGCAAAAATTAAAGAAATCGAATTATAGCAGATATGACACAATGTGAATTTAAAGATACTAATTTATGGGCTTTTTGCTCTAAAACATTTAATTGCAACTAAATTTGTATCGTTCTATTGGATTGGCATTTATAGAGACTGACGATCATCATTAAATTAAATTCGCATTAGATCAACATATACCTTTTTCAAATTTTTTTGATGCATATACACCCTGTTTTATTTATATTTTTAGTGAGCCGTCTACGTCATTTCTAGTGAAAATCACATCTTCTGCCACAGACTTTAAGGGGTTGTCTGATCGTAAAACAATTTGTTGCAAATTTCAGCTATCGACCAGAAAAGTGCCCTATAAAAATATTAATCCTTCCTTCTTCGGAGTTTGCCGCCTCCAACTGAAACTACTCCACAACGTATACTCGTTCACAATTCGAAAAGAGTATATTGGTTCAAGCAAATCTCAACCCGTCTGTCCGTATACGTACATAAAGCATTTCGCAGCTATATAAGTTGGCCAATAAAAATTCGTTAGAGATCCTCGTCTAGTTGTAAAGGTAGGATCACCAGGCTTCGCATGTGGGTCCCTATTAGAATCCCCTAAAGACACATTTCTGCTCTCCTTTATATTCCAAGTGATATCGCAAATGCTAAGATATGGAATTTTTTAATAATCCTAGTTGATCGTGAACAAGTATTGTGCAGTTGGTTGCAAGTGCCCCGACATAGAATGACTCTAGAATGAACTGCTTGTGTCTTCTCTAGAGATGTAGCTGAAACTCACGCTTTCGCTTTCGCTTTTCGAGAGATCATAAAGTAGTTTTAATGGTCGTTGCCGTTTTGCGTTTTACGGCAGCTGTTGTTGTTTTTGCAGCAGTCCCACAAATATATTTGAAATCTAAAAAAAACCGACCTGGCCTGCTTTGTTTTCAGTCGTTTCCTCCCGGCGTGCCGTTCGTCAAAGAGTTGCAATTATACATTTTAATTGCACATTGAATGGTTGTCCCTGGCCCAGCGCAAGACACACATAGTTGCTCTACGAGTTGACTTAATAGTCTTTAAGGGAACATTAAACGCCGCATTACGATTTCGAGGTCGCCAAATGAGCCACATAGATTTTTGTGAAACATGACGTGTGGCTGTTCCCTTCAAAGCTATTTCAGGGAAATTCTGAAATGTCGCACACATGTAGTGTACATACTTACATAGTCAAATATATACTCAAATATACATACATATATGCATGTATATAAATGAATATACATTTCATATTCATGCACATATATCGTATATCATTCGTGACGCATCCAGACACTTGCTGCTGATGTCTTCTGACAGGAGGTCGTCCGCAGGAATTTAAAATGTTGCCTGTCAAGTTGACTTGTAATTTATTGCAGTTGCAGGCACGATTCCGCCTTCGGGCTTGGGAATTGATTGACGGGGCTATCTGACCACTGACTTACCCTTGTCTTCGTCTTCGGGTCTCGCCCTCGTCAGAGTCCAAATCCCATTTGCAGTCGACAAATGTATTCAAAAAAATTCAATTGCAAAGCTTGCGAGCTCAATTCCATGTCCAGACCCGAGCTCGAGCAATTGATTGTTTGCCTTCTTAATGCACGTTTAGCATAATATATATATATACATATATATATATATATATATCTACATATATAATTGTGTTGAGAACATAATTTCATCAACTTCAACTTTTATTCAATTTTGAGTCTTCTTTAAAAGATTTTTGTTACATGTAATACAAACAGGTACTTTTGGTAATTTGCTTTATCATGCTTATCCAATTCCTGGAGAAGGTTCAATGAAATTTCAAGAAGCTCAAATCACACAGAGACCTCAGCATATTGATGGTTACTATGCATATGCAACCTACATATACTGTACTATACTATACTATGCAAGCCCTACCAATTCTTCACTTGAAATTACTTATATTTTTCTCTACTTTTACAGATTTTGCGGATGGATACCAAACACAAAAGTAAGTTTTTGCATTTTTAAGATTAGAATATATATATTCGATTGCTTTTATAGCTATTGAACTTGCTTCTTGTTGTATTTAGAATGCTTTGGTATTATATCATATTTAAGCCCGAAGAAATTGTTGCTTTAATTTGCACTGTCTAGGTATAAGTCATATTTGTTAATGTTTGAATTTATAGATTTATTACTTAACAATTATAAAACTAGCAGTTATGAAATCAATATATGCGTTAGCCTCTGGTGGGCGGAGAGTTTTCAACAAAATCAAAATATTCATATCATACAATACATTCAAAAAGCGAATTTTTGATCTGTCTGCGTATAAGAGAACCAAGTAGTAGAGGTCTAGCAAGTAAGTATACTCAAGTAATATTATTATACCCTGAACCCATTGAAAATGGGAAATTAGGCTATTATGGCTATTATTTTATATTTTATTTATTATAATTTGGGTCTGCATTAAACGAAACAAGAATATTTTGTTTAAAAACTAAATATTTTACATTAAAAAACACATTAAAATCAAATAATAAAAAAATTAACAAAACCATTATTCCCTGATTTCCCATTTTCAATGGCTTCAGAGTATAAAATATACATAAATACAAACCAAGAGCGTACTATGTAGGGTATGCAAAAGTCAGGTACTCCTGTCATTTTTTGGTAAGCAATCAAGCACATTGCTCCGACATATTATTGACTGACCCAACCCACTGCAAATTCTAATTTGAGGAATCACGATATTATTAACAGCGATTGTAAATCGTTCATTTTATAGTAAATCGATAGTCGTTTATGAGCATAAGCCTCCAATGCATATTAATTATCTTCCAGCAAGCATTTGAGATTCTATGCCATTATGATATAAATCTGAAAAGGGTGACAGACAATAGAGAGGTGATTTATTTGTTTTTAAAGACGTGTTTAGCGCACAGTTTCTTAATTGCCAAATCGTTAAACCATCATAAAACTTCGCCTCGAAGTTTCTGTTCTTTGGTTGTTGTTGTTGGTTGCATAGAAGCTGTGTGCCAACAGATTACTTAGGAATTTTAAGCAAATGTGGAAAATGTATTAATGAATATTATTAAATGAAGAGTATACTATTTATACTCTTCGAATTATTTTTGTATGTATAGAACAATTGGACAGAGGCAGCTCTAGTTCAATGCCAATAATGGAATATGGAAAACAGATACAAAATCAAAAGATCTCAGCAGCAAGTGCCGAGCAATCGCACTGTGAATGCCCAGTCAAAAAAACCCACCCTGAGACGAGCTAAGCAAGAACAAGGAAAATAAGAGCGAGAGCCACCGATAGAGTCAGAGCGAGAAAGCGAATGAGAACGTGAATAGGAACGAGATGCCGTAGCTGTGGCAATGACAGCAACAACAATTTAAGCATTTCCAAAATCAAATATGGCCGAATTAAATGTTCTTTGTGTGCTCTTTGTGCGCTCCTTCGCCGCGGCCATTGTTGCCATGACAACCGACTGCATTTCGTTGGGGAGGGAGAAGAGGACAGAGATAGGGAAGTTGACGGGCCTGGCAAACGATACAGAACTGACGCATGTTCATAAATTCATTTGGCGTTTTTGCTTTTGCTGTTGCTGTTGCTGTTGCTGTTGCTGTTGCTGGTGCTGTGGTTGTGGTTGTGGTTGTTGTTGTCTTTGTTAATGTTGTTGTTTTACCCGTTGTCAAGTTGGTTTTGCTTTTCGATATCTCTGGTTATCTTCATACCGTATTCTCCCCCTGATAAGAGCGTTGATTGCTGAAGTTCAATGGCTTCCCAACACGATCAGCCTTTTATCTGGATGAAGTTGAAAATATAAATAAATATATTACATAATTGAATCTATGTAGTAAAATTTCATATTTTCAGATTTAAATTAGAAGATTCCAATTTTATTATTCATCCTTACTTGATTTCAGTCTGATAAGAAATCGTTTCCATCCCCTATTACGTTATTAGATTTTGCGTATTCAGTAAGAACGCACTAAACTAAGGTAAGTGTCCTACACAACAGATGGCGCTAACATGTTACAAAAACTGTCGCCAATAGCGCTGCTGTGCACTGAAATTATTTCATATAAGCTAGAGTTTATCCTCTCTATTATACAATAGATACTACAAAGTTGAACTGATTTGCGTTTCTATAATACCATTTGTAGGGATCTACATGTCCAAATGTATCGAAACCACCAGATTACAGATTATACGTATATTACTTTGATTTATTTCTTCCTCTAGGTCCTGTCTATTTGTGATATTATGGTATGACCACAGAGTTTTTTGTGTACGTTTATTCTGAATGGCCTAAGCATTTGATTTCATGTTGCAAAACACTCAAATTCAAAATATGTACAAAAATGTTGAGTTTGTATGAATGATAACATGAATGAAGGGTTGTTATGCCGATGCACAGATACCTAAAAATTCTAACTGTCTTTTAATCTATATTCTATGAGTTTTATTTATTATTTGTCTATTAGTCTATTGAGTATACAATGACATCTTACACCTATCTGTATTTGGAAGTTATGGAAGAATAGTCAAAATACGAAAGTTTTGTTTTAATATGTTTAATTTATTTATATATGTTTTTTTGTTTACAATTTTCAAGAGCTTATTCATATTTTCTACTAATACTCCAGCACATACAGAATTTAATACTTTTGATATTATAAATGTGACACAATTCGTATTAGAATATATGTTCATTCCGTATATTAATTATGACAAAAGAATAATAAATTTTTATAATTCTTGTTTGTGGTTCGAAACAGCTGTTCCGTCTTCGTCATCTGTGTTCTCCCATCAAAGTGACGCGTCAATCAAAATACTAATGCAACAGGTTGCATAAGAGTGCGTGAAAAGTGTCTCTAATCCAAGATGAAAGGGAATGAATTAAAATACATTTGGCTTTGTGTTAAATAAAAAGAATTGTCTTTATTTTGCCTCTAATATTCTTAGTTTGTGTAAAAGTGACAAACAGAAAAAAGTAATTTATTAATAACAAAGTTGTTTTACGATTAATTCAATGTTAATTAAAGTTTTCACACATCCCGCGATGCTGGTGTTTCCTCGTGTTACGTATACTGAAGGTATACCGGATAGGATACACTCAGGATACATTCAGTATACGTATACGAAGTTGCACATGCTCAACAATTAGCTAATATAGCTACGCTCCTGTAAAATGTTAAATCGGCGTTAGCAAGGGGCAGCTACCGACGTTGTTGACCCGACGATTGCACGGCCGCAACTGAGTTGCCGGCAGGAAAAACTAACCGTCGAGTTTCCGTAATTGTCGTTTCCTACTTCGTACCCGGCTCGTATCCTCGTGTCCGCATGTCGTGCCGTGTCGTGCCGTGTCGTGCCGTGTCGCGTCGTGACGTGATGTCGTGCATTGCCGCCTGTGTTCCCCTTGAGCGCAGCTAAACAGAAGATAGAAGAGCGGCAACATTTCCGGCATGTACCATGCTGTCACGTGTCCTTCAATGCAGTTTGGTGGTTGTTGATAAAAACTCGGCAAGAGTGTAACATATGATTTAGATAACGCCCATCTACCCACTTGTCGGTCTTGTGGACATTGCTTTGCATGTGCAGCCCACAGTTTCACCTGGATCCTGTGAATGAGAAGATAGATAGAAAGAGAGAAGAAACAGAGAGCTCAAGATTAAACACAATAAGTTAACCAAGTTACTGCCGCCTGCTTTGGGGTAAAGTTAAACTTCTAACTAACGCCGCAACTATTTCGCCAATCGCGATAATCACCCTTTGTTGGAACTGGCACTAAACAACATACAACATACCGTAGCGGAGGCCATGCTCAGCAGCCCGCACGTCCTTCCATTTAATCCAAGATGGCAAACACACACCCAATGTAGACGATACAAGTGTCCCAGCCAGCCGCCAGCCCGCCAGCCAGCCAAACTCTCTGGCAATCTAATGCCTAAGATAAAATTCAAAATTTATAATATTGCACAGTTTGCCCGATATAAAACGTAAACTTATGGCTCTCGAGGAGTACGTGCCATATTTTCTCTACATATATATATATATATATATATATATATATATATATAATAACAGAGCCAGCCACTTCTAACTCCCAACCCTTGCTGGCATGGAGTCACGAGCTCGTTATGCTTGTGAGATTTCATTTGTGTGTTCAGCAACAAGGTCCAACCCCCAAGTACAGTGGACGAAAGAGAGGAAAGAGCAACTGAAAAAGGCAAGTGATACGCAGATGTCCTTTCAATGCTAACATTTGGATCAGCTTCACCACATACCGACTCACGGATACCCGATGGCAGTGTCTCTTACAAACATATACATATGCAAATATACATATATATATATATATATATATATATATTTCTATATATATGTAACTATATGCAGAAAGTATTCAGTGTGGAACAATTACAATTTAGTTTCGAGATCTGTTACAAACAAATAAAATATTCATGTTTTTGGGATTATTGGGATTATTCGTCTTACTATTATATCTTAAAAAACTACCATTTTCATTATTATAATATTATTATTATTATTTTTAGTATTATTATTCTCTCTGTAGATATCTGAAATACTCATGAAGATTTGATTTGAATTTGTATACATTAAGATAATCTAGTTTTAACAAATATTGTGAATCGTTGTAACTATCGTAATCAGATCAGGTTTTACCAGACTATTATAAAGACTTGCTATATCTATTTTCATATAACATAACATAACATATAACATAATTGGAAGCATCTTAGAGAGAGTAATATTTGTCTCTTTTTGCAATCGCCAACAAGAATTTGAGCCATCGTATCCAGGCCTATGTAAATATGTCTGTGTGCATGACTTTTTTTCGCCCCCTACATGTATATAATAGGGGTTGTCGTATAGGAGGGGGAGGCGAACACACACAAAACGGCCGTTACAACCATAAATATCATTTTTTTATTGGCACAACCCTAAATGGCGGCATTTGGCAAAGCAAATTCCAATGCAAAAACGCTCGCCTATGCACAGTGGCAGCTAAGCGATGCAGGAGCAAAAAAAAAAGCAAAAACATCTGGGGGAACGGACTGACAAATGGACATATAGTCAGGCGGGATCCGCATAATGAGCGTCAAGGGCGGTTTTATTCCTCAATGAATGAATGGAATTTGGGCTTGGGGCTGCGGTTGGTTCTGGTCGCGTTGCCCACCTTTAAGAATGTGCGACAATTTGTAAACGCAACGAGCCGTGTGGAGACATTTCCAACATAACCCAGCTGGAGATGGAGATGGAGATGGAGATAAAGACGGAATCTTTTGGCCACTGTATGAAAATCTTTTGCCTTGAAAATCGCACAGCATAATGGTACGTGACTTTATGGCAATAGCTGCCCATGCCTGCCAAGGTGTGGTAAACGCTACTCATGGCCAACCGCTGGGAGGTGTTGGAGCTGCAACAACTTTTGAAATTTGCACGCTTCGCTCAGCCAGTGCGCAGAAACTAAAACGCCAAACGACAGACAAAGACGACATAAACGAGGGGAAACAATTGCTTGAAATTACAGACGCCATTGCGCCATTGTTGGCAGCAGCCACATACCACAGGGCATCCAACAAACAACCCCAACCCCCAGCGCAAACTTCTATTAAACTTACTTGCCCTTCCTACCTGCTACCCCATGGAGGCCATCAACGCTTTTCAGTTGATTGTTTCCTCGCTGGGCGAACAGTTTAACCGCAGCCACACCCTTCGCCCGAATCGATTCAAAAGTTTCCCATACCCAAGAGCCACTGCTGCTTGATTCTGCACTTTTTACCTCTGTTCCTGTCTTTGGGGCGTAGTTTCCAAATGAGTTTCTTTTTTCTCTCTACTCAATTATTTTCTTGCATTTGGATTTTGCCTTCTTTCTCGTGAGTGAGACTGCGCGTACATTTTTTATTTTTTCTTTTTTTATCACTCATTGGGGATTATGTCTTGATGATTGAAGTTAAATTTAGTTTTTAAATTAGTTTCACCTCGGACTGACTTTGGTTGCAAATGCCAAATACCAAAAGTGTCTTCAGCGAACTTACATTGTTACATTTTAAAGCTGAGTCACATTTAATTGAGAGAACGAAGAAACATATATATTTCCTGTAAAGGATCTCTCGTTTAATGTCACCAATCTCTAATCTAATCTAATGGACCACAGTGAATGGCACTCATAACCGAGTACAGCTGCACCACAGTCCAAATTCGTCTGATATCAAAGTAATTTAAATTTTGGAACCTTCAATGAGTACATAGCAAATATGTTTGCGGTTCTTTGAGAGTGTGACGCGTCCCAGTTGTAGAGGGGTTGGCTGCAGATGCGGGTTCGGGACTCGAGATTCGGTATTCGGGATTCGGGCGGATGCTGGCCAATATTGCGTCAACGACTTGCAAACAAAATTAGAAAAGAAAACCCAAGCGGTGGGTAGCATATGCTGCTGAGTGTGCGCCGGCATCAAAATGACTACACAAACTTTTCAAATTAGATTTCACACCCAAACTAAACATAAGGCGGACTGAGGCTGAGACATCCTACTGAAGCTATGGAAGGGCCAACAACCTGAGCTCAAGCTAAACTTGAAGCTGACATTGAGACTGAGACTGAGACTGAGGTTGAGACTGAGACAGACGCTGAAGCCGAAGTGGCCGCAGCCCGACACTTGTGCCCAAAGCATTGCCACCGTTTAATGGGTTAGATGGGGATGCTCAGTGCTCAGTGCTCAGTGCTCAGTGCTCGGTGGCGTATGAACGACAGCTGTGATAAACTTCAAGTGCAAACTTAGAAATGGACACAATTAGTGTGCAATTTATGCCCCATGAAGCAGCAGCAGCAGCAGCAGCAGACAATGACTTGATTGTCCTGCTTGTGTCTTGTGTGTAATGTGTTGTGTCTTGTCTGCCTCGCAATTTGAATGCCCAAATTAGATTTGCCATTGCCACTCCCTCATCGCCTACCTCATACCTGTCTCTAGTCAGTCTGTGTGCAATTTTCTCGTTTAAAGCAGCGCGTGGGCAGCAGTCACAAATACATGTATATGTATATGAGGGTGACGAAGTCAGCTCGAATATGAACTTCTTCTCCCTCTCCCACACATTCATTCATATTTGCATCCGTCTGGAAGTCTCATTGTGCTATGTCAAGCGCGTGGCATTAAATTTAATGCACCGTGGGGTAGGCAGCGCAGCGACTGCTGCTGCTCATAAATGTAAATTCTGTGGCTTGCCCAGGCCATTTCTTATAGCTTCATTGTGAAGCCACCACCACCAGCAGCAGCCTCAGAGCTCCTACCCACGTCATAAATCACGATGAAGGCCAGAAAAACTATCGTTTGATAATTTGCGAAAAATGGGCCTGACAGACACCGCCATATTGCGAACCAAGCGACATATTACGTATATATGTATTGTGGTATATATATATATATATATATATATATATATATATATATATATATATATATATATATATATATATATATGTATATTATATATGTGTGTATGTGAGTACATATATGTTGCTGATATTTAACGCCTGCATCTGCCGCATTACTAGCCAAGCGGGAAACGAATCAAATTGCAAACAAAATCAGCTAAAGCATAAACCTTCCCGTTTCAAATCCGCCCCTGTTCGCTCTCGTAGGTGCGAGAGTGCGTAATTATGCGTTCGCAGTCGTAAAACTTAACTTTATGGCCGCATATAGCAAGTACGTTTGGCTGCACCACATGATTAGGCCTCGTGCCTGCTGCCTCTCCCTGCTCTAACCTCTGCCATTCGATTGATTTATGCGTGTGTGAAAACGCACCGAACCCTGTCTGCAGTCCATAAACCAAATGGCGACTTGTCTCACAATTGAATGTGATTTCATAACACACTAGATCCAGGTGGAAGTCTCAAAGACTTGCAAGCCGGCAGCTATGCGCACATTTTGGCGCGCATACGCCCCATTGGCCGTGCAAACATATTTTCAAAATGGGGAAAGGAGGTGGCTGAGTGTGCACATACTAATTCGTGAAATGCTTGCTGATGATATAATATAACAATAATATACATATATATATATATATACATACATACATATATATATATATATATATATATATATATATATATATATATATATATATATGTGTGTGTGTGTGTGTGTGTGTGTGTAAGAATATGGGTCATAAGCAATCAAACAAATTAGTAGGTAATTAATATGTTTGACAGCTTAAAGAATAACTCACCAATTATCGAATACATCTGTCTGCATTGAGAGTTTCTCTCAAACATCTTCAAGTGGTCCACTAAAATACAAGAAACCAAGCTCAATGAAAATACCTAACCTACCCCAATGTGAGAAAATAGATGTAGCTAATGCATTTAATAGGCAGCACAAAAAGTCAACAATAAATGATGTTAAAGGGAAATGAAAAATAATTGTTATTATTATATTATATTATTCTTAGTTGGGGAAAGACATTCGTCTGTTCTCTTTCCCTTCTTCTCGGCAACCCACATCGAACAGGCATTCATTCTATTCATTTGTAATGCCTAAAGCGCTTAGTTACCATAGAAAACGAATGGCATCTACATCTTTATCTTTTTTCTCGCTTTCTGCTTCTCTGTCTGGTTCTTCTTTGCTATCTCTTTCCCCCCCTCTCTCTCTCTCTCTCTCGTGTACGTCGTGTAAGCTACACGTAGGCACTTTTGGAGCTTCTCTGTTTGTGTGTGTGTGTGTGTGTGTGACGTCGTCACAGCGAATTGACTGACGGACAGAAGCAAAACAAACCATAAACGTGCGTAGCCAGCCAGAATGCGAATACGAAGACAAAAGCGAAACCGAAAAACAAGAAACTAAACGAAGTGTAAAGCAAAAAACCAACCACAGTTTTCGTCAAAGGGTCGACCTCAAACCCTGGTCTCCGTCAGCCGCCAGTCGTCAGCTGTCCGGTGTCCCCTCTCCCGCCCAGCGAGAGCCATAAGTCAATGTCAATGGCACGCAGACAGACAATCGAGACCCCCCACACATACACTTACACGTACACACAGAGCACGCAACTTTTTTGGGGCAGTGCTTTAAGAGAGCTTCCATGCTTAAAAGGGCCTTGACATGCGACATTCACCTGACGTATTTGTGATACGATGTTTGGCGATGGGCGGCGTTTAAAATAGAATAGGGCAAAATGCTTCGATCTGCAAGAGAAAAGTGCAAGAATGAGAAATCGAAAATAATCGAGGTGCAAATAAATTGTAGTCCAAAATAGACACAAAATAAACAAAACTGTTATCATTCAATACAAGAACAAGTTACTTATGCCTGTCTTATTTAAAGTCGCACACATTCATACACACACACACACACACACACACACTTGCATACATACATACACACACACACACATTCGTTCTCTTACACTCTCACTCACATTGCAGCTGTGAAATGCAAACTCGTTTTTGCGCGACGCTTCTAACAGTAAACAAAACCACAAATCTCTCAACTAAGACTCAATAGTTCACAATAATTTAGCACAGATAGCACATGTTTCAAAATAAGAATTAAGATTTATATACACATATTACTTATTAAAACATTATAGCAATTCAATTTAAAGATATAGCAAGTTGTGAGTGGAAAGTACTTGAAGTTTGTGCTTAGCTGCCGCAATTTTTTGGGACGTTTATTTTTTTGGCGGATGTTTGCTTTTCAACGTTTTGCGTTCATTTGAAGCCGTCGCACGACGATTTCTTTTGCGCCGCTTGGTCGCTCTGCCTCTGCCGACGTCGCCGGCGGCTGTGGCTGCGACGCGCACGCGGACTCCGAGGCTTCGCCCGTTTCTGTATCTGTGCGTATCTCACAGATATTACCCCATGGCCGCACCGAGTATCTGTGTGTATTGCGGCGTATCTGTGTGACACTAGTAGACTGCCTGGCCTCCTGTGTGTGTGTGAATGTGTGAATGTGAATGTGTTGTGTGTGTGTCCATATATGTGTGCTGCGTATCTGTGCTATCCATGCGCGCAGCGACTCAGCAAATGTCCCACGTCTGGTACTTTTTGAGTCAACTGCATGGCAGTTAGACTACTAACAACCATTTACAGTAACGGGTACTTTACGTGCATTGCAAATTCGAAATTGGGAAATTTCCCTTGTTGTGCGCCGGCAACGGCTGATAAATTTCCCGGCCACGTGCTTGCTTGTGTTTTGTATTGCTTTGACTTTGTTGTTGGCCCGTTGGCTTTGTGCTTTTTCGTAACAGAGCTTTCGTCTTTGCGTTTGCTTTTGCTTTTGCTTTTACTGTTCTTGTACATAACATAACCTTGCCCCCGTCGCGGACACTGTTGATTTTGCGTATGTTGTTGTTATTGTTATTGTTGTGTTGTGTTGTTGTTGCCAATCGCCGGCGCGTCTTCAATTCATTTATGGAGCACTTTTAGGCTGTCTGCGACCCATTTAGAATTTCGTTTCTCTTATTTGCCTCGACCTCTTCTACATACCTACATACATATACATATACATATGTATATGTATATATGTATCTAAAACTATTGTTGTTGTAGCTGTTGCAATTAATGACCATTTGAATTATATTTGTGCTCGTAAAATTTACAAGAATTGTTTGCTGGCATTTGCTTGGCACTCACCCTCTCGTCAATGGAGCCTCTTTCTCTTCCACAGAATCCAGTTTTCCCATTCACTTTGTTCGCAGACAGCACAAATTTTTACGACTTTTCTGTACAATGCGAAAATACTTTCACAATGGACCAACGCCCAACGTTCATCCGCAGCAGCATTCTGACCCGGACAGAGGCACCCAACCAACCCGGTCCGGCCCGGCCCCAACATGGCCTGGGAACCGGTCAGAACGTGAAACCATTTACCGTTGCCACGGACATCGGGCAAAAAGCATTGGGCATTTTATTATAGGTTTTCTAATTTCATAAATCGTTTGTAAATAATCAAATTTTGCAATCGCCTTTTAGTAAAATTCTAGAAAATAGTTTCTCTATAAGGGTGCTACTTGAGCAAGAATTCAATATAAGAATATGTATACTGAAATTGATAATATGTTTGAATCAATTATATAGATTATCTTACACTTATATATCTAGAAAGAATACATTTGAAGTTGTGACGCCTAATAACATGATTTTATTAATATATTCGGTCAGTATTGACAGATCAAAAAAAGAATTGTTATTTTGATGGCAAAGGGTTAGTTTACTATTCGATATGTTTACCTAGGTATATTTATATTTCTGCTTATAATAAATATTTGCAGATTTTAATTCAAATAATATTTAGTACAAAAATATTTTGTATCAATTTAAATTAAATAACACAAATTAAATCAAAGGATCATCTAAGTATTTGTCATATGTATTTTTCAAGAGAAAAGAAAAACGTGAAAAATTCCTTTAATATTTATCTTAAAGCTACATAATAGATACATATGTGTAGGGGAATATGCATTTAAATAATATCCTCGAGATAATTGTATTCGTGTTGCGTTAGCTACAGAGATAATAATAAACTACCCTGAGCTAAATGCTTGGACCACCCTTACGGTTTGCAACTGCAACTGTGTAAGTAAATATTACCTACTCGCATGTATCTATGTGTGTTTGTGTGTGTGTGTGTGTGTGTGCATACTTCGCAGGGCTAACCCCTAATTGCAGTGCCATAAAAAACTGCAATTTAAACAAAGGACAACGAATAAGACTGGCTCTCAGTGAGACGAGAGATGAGATACCGTTGGCAATCGCGTTTGCGTTCAACAATGATAACGATTGCAGGCTAGCGAAGAGGGAAACCAGGCACCCAGCACCAGGCACCAGGCAGCAGTACAGCAAGGATTAGACATTATCCGCAGAAGCACCAAAAGAAGAAGACAGGACACCCCAACAACATCAAATTATGCGGAACTGCATTTTCACTTTTGGCATGGAGAAATGAACACGATTTGCAGTGTGGCGAGATGGAAGTGGGGATCGGGTCAAGTAGATGGAAACTGAAGTAGCATCTGTTTCTGGCAGTTAGCCGTTATGTGTGCATACAATGAGTGTCCTGCGTCCTGCCTTGTGCCTCGTGCCTCGTGCCTCCTGCCTTGCCTCTTGCATCCTGCGTTTTGTGGCACTGTCAAGATGCAAATTTTGCTCGCTCATGATATCGAAAATCTCGAAAACTGCACCCAATCAACTGGAAATCACCAAGCGTCGAGTTAAGTGCCCAGCAGCAGCACCAACTCACAGTGCGCAGCTGAATTGATAACAGATTCAGTGAAACAACAACAACAACAGTAGCAGACAGCAAGCGAGCTAGCAACAACAACTATGAAGGGCGATAAGCGGCGCAAGCGGCTCGCGGCTCGCTGCTCGCAGCTTGCGGCACGCGGCCCACGGCCCGCGGCTTCGCGGTTGTCGACTGCAAAACTTGGAGCCAGCCGGTGGGTCGGTCGGCCAGTGCTTGTCAACGACAGTCTAGCGTGGGCGTGGCAGACGCAGCAACCGAAGTGTGCACTATTGTGCACCCTGTTGCGCCAACGGCAGTCTGCCAACAAAGGTCGTTGGTTAGCTAGTCGTACCGCACTGAAAATCCATAGCCGGGCGAGGCGAGTGAGTCAGAGCGATACGACGCTGCGTTAGTGTAAGGGAGGCAACTGCGACTGTTGCGGCCATTTTGGTGGGAGCAGGCCCGCTATAGTCAATAGCAACAACAACAAAGACGCAATCAGCGACAGCAGCGGCAAAACAGCAAGCGACGTCAACGTCGTCGTCGACCGCGACAGCGTCCTCAACTGCAGCTGGTCAGCGGCCCGGTCTTTGGAGACTTTGCCGCAACTTCAGAGCATACGTACGTACGACGCTGAGTAATGGAATTTGACGTCTGCGACTCTAGAGAATCTACTGCTGCCTGAGTCTATGTATGTGTGAAGCCTGAGCGAAAACTTTTGAGTGAAAGAATGGCAAGTGCCCAGAGATTTTTTCCAAAGGCTTTCACTCATTCTCCCGACTTGAACTTCATTCAAATACGCCATATACGAAATAGTATTCGGTCCAAAAATTGATTTTTTCTTTTGTCTCGATATTGAAAATTGGTAAATAATTTATAATTTTTGTAAAACATAGACAAATTCTATTAGATTATTTCATGAGATGACTTACTGTAAAATGAGCTTGAATGAAGTTAAGTTAAGTTTGTTACTTTTATTAATTTTTGATTATGATGATTTCACATTTGTTAAAAACTTAAGTGGTAGACTAATTAAAGTTTAAACATTCTTCTCGTTTCAGATTTTTATAAACTCTTACTATATTCATTTATTATTTTCTTTTGTTTGGTTTTGTTTTATAAGATTTGCAGATTAAGTTAATCAAATTTGTGGATTATAACTATAAAAAATACGCTTCACAACACCAAGGGTTGGTATACAAATTTATTAACTATAAGTATAAAAGATATATGCATGTATTTTTATTAGCATAAGTATTAGCTTGAAATCTGTGGGCGATTGGTGACAAAAAATGGAAATAAAAATCTTGATGCATTTAAAATGAACATTGTTTATGGCCGTGTAAAGTCAAGTTACCTAAAACCATAAACCCTTTTGTCTACTCCAATAAAAAACGAGAATAAAACATAATTCGATAATGATTTAATCCCGTCCGGCGGCTTTTTGCGCATGAATCGATCATAATTATGCGACTCTCGAAGTATTTCGAGGCTCTCGTTTATTCTCAAACAATTTCCCGCTTTAAAGCCCCCATTAACATGGCCGTAAAACATGAAATGTCCAAAATACCGAAAGACCGAAAGTTCCGCCGGCTCTTCTCTCTCACTATGCGCTATCTCTTTCTCTCGCTGTCTCTTATTGTCAGTGGCTCAGATTCGTCGTTTTAAAGTGATCAATTTAATTTCGAAGAGGCATTCAAAATAGTATTTAAAGTTCTTCTAAGCTACAGCAATCAGATCAACGATCCGAAGCTCATGTGTTCATAAGTCGCTCGCGATTCTCAGTTTGTCAATTTCATGAGATCATTTGGCAGCTGCAACCATTTCTAATTTAATTTAAGTAATCAACGACTAAGATGGTCGACGCGGCTCCATTTCAGCCTGGGGGCTGTAGTCCATTTAGGCCATTCAAAGTGAAGGTTTTATTTTGTTCTTAAATCGTTCACGTCGAACAAAGGGTATATTGGCTTTGCCATAGTCTTTGAGCCAGGATCAGGTTTGCAGCTAGATTATCTGCAAATAGACCTATAAATGAAATGGTTTACCAATTGTATCAAATGTGTAATAAAATAAGGGGGTTTTAGACCGCAAACGTGTATTGTGCAGTCGGTTGCGGTCGATTGCAACATTCTGACTTTTTTTCGGCTTGACTGGATGCCGCACAGAAATTACCCGATTTGTGTAATTCTCGCCGTGTTTCGATTGTCTCAGCACATTATGAATGGGCCGATAAAATGCATTCATTATTGCCATTAGTTGACCATAAATTGGTAAATAAATGTGACACAATGTCGGCCCGATCGCGGCTCTCTCCTGCAGCCTTATCCAAAAGCTAAAGCGCGTCATTGGTGGAGCCGATGCGAATCCAAATCGCACTGCGACAGTTGTGCTCGACTGGCATGGCTGATGCTGACAGAGACGTTATTCCAGTTTAAAATCTGCTATGGAATGCAAGGAGGGATGCTGGCCGGGGCATAGCAATTAATACAATGCACTTAATGCCGTCATAATAAGGTGTTTTTATTATGCAACAAAAGATCAACAATATTTTTGAAAACACTTTAATACGCTGATACACTCTTTCGTTCTGTTCTTCCATAAGCAAATATGTTGACCCACGCAGAATAGGTGACGCAAACAACAAATCTGCAAATTCAAAAAATTCACATTTATTCAATTTTGAGCCACCCTAAAACCTCCGAATACCATTTTGGGTAAGAGTAAGCAAATTAAATACATTTAAATAATTCATAATAAAACAGCAATTGCATATTTGTAATTGCTATGCGCAATCATAAATATAGTTATCATCCCTGAGTCCCTGCTAATTATCAGGCATTCGCAGTAGCCGCTTATCATCGGCTAATGAATTTTACTGTCACTTAAATACAGATTTAATGACTTTATTAATTCAATTCATTTCAATTTGATTCTCCCCCGTCTGATGCTGACAGTCGCTAGGGGACACCTTGCGATCAGCTCGTGCGTTCTGTATTATCAGCTCACTTTCCACTCACAGTTCGCATCTGCGAAAAGCTAAAAGCTCTGCTAAGGCGAAATACAAAAGAAAAAATATAATAAATTATTATAATAAAGAAAAATCCATTAAAATTTAATAATATGTAATCAATGACATTTGCACTCGCTCGTTGTTTATGAAGTCCCATAATTATAAAATAATCATTTATTACGGAACAGACGCTCGATTGGTTGTGATAAGCACACAACGTATACCCTGTTTATCTGAAATTCGTTTGGAAATTTTGACTGGAGCTAAAAATATTCTCTTGCTAAATGATTTAACTTATGTTTTAGCTAACAACAAATCTTTTGCTACCTAAAATTAATTTCCTTTTAATTATTTGAACTGAAATATAGCCAAAGTAATACAATTACTTTATTTACTTCACATATCATATTCGATCATTTTCAATATTTTTAATATCAACAAAAGTTATTCTCGCAAAATAGAATCTCGGTTTATTAAGATGGGGTTTCTCATGCTTTTTCCATATACATATGTATATCAATATTTAAACTATCACAATAACCTTGGATGTTCTTTCAAAGTCCATTTTGAATCACTTCCCATGAGACGAGAAAATTCATTTGCGAAGGAATGATTGTCTTAATTATTAGTGGCTACAGAATCTTATAGTTATAGCTAAGCTACCTACTAATTTACAGGTAAAAAGCTAACACAAATCCTCAAAACATATATTAAAGGTCATATTTGAAGTTACGACAAAGATTAATACAGATCTTTACTGAATTGGATTCAACTCAAATTTTAAGCTTATCGTAAATCAAGATAGAAAATAGAAAATACGTTGACATCTTTAGTTTTATGGCATCATACTATAATAACTTAAAGTTATAGCTCCACATGTATTAATAAATTGTTCACTCTTAATCAGGCGACGGTACTTATCAGAGAGTAAGTTTATGTATTTTACTCTCCAGTTCTGTAGCATCAATAGAAAAATATAACATATATAACATCAGCAAATTTGTAAAACCTAACCGCAACTGTTTCCTAAAATTTGTTGTTCCTTTATTAATGCGACAATGAGAAGATATTATGAAAATAAGCAGACTGTGAACTGAAGTTACGACAAACACTAATAAGAAGGCTAAAGTGGGGAGTTCCTGATTAGAAGATACCCTGAACTCGGGCCGATCAGCGTTGTCAAGCATACACAGCTTTACAGCTTGGATCTATGTATACTCGTAGTACATACAAAAAACACAAAAAATGTATATCTAAAACACTCCAAGTCTCCAGCTTAAATAGCGCCTTAAGCCCGTATCGAAACACTAAATATTTTAAATTTCAAATCTCTAGCTCCTAAGGCTGCGAAATGGTTCGACAGACGGACGGACAGCAACAACAAGACCATTGCACAAGACCAATATACCTTTTTGATTCTGTGAACATGTATTAAATATTTTATATCTTACATTAAACACTTTATGTCTTATAAGTGAATATAATTTGCTTAATAGATTATTATAATAATGTTAATAATTAACGAGCTCGATATTATTTTATTATATTACAAATATTCGGATAGTGAGTTTTCTTTATCTGAACGGATATTCGGCAAGAGCAATCGAAATTAATTAAGTGCAGAACAATTATAGTTGAAGTAGATATTGACAATATTTCCATTAAACAATATTAATTTACCAATGCACTCCACTTCACTCTCTACTCCTCGGAGTGCGGTATGGCATGGCATATGGCAGGCAAATGTCCCATAAATTGTGAGCGAAACACGAACTTGGTTAGAAAATCGTTAGTTGAAGTGACAATTAAATAAATCGAAAGATGTCACAATGACAGCGACAACGTCAGTGACTGCAACTGGTGAACGACAACAACACTTTTTGTGTGTGGGACTGGAACCTGCATTCTCAGTCGCATTTGCATGTTGCGAGCTTTGAGTTGTGAATTTGATATGCATAACATTTATTTGGATGGCAGCCAAAGGAAAAGAAGGAGTCGAACGGGCGTCAGGTGGGTAGGAGGCGTTGGCGACTCACGATTTAGTTTGTTAGCATTTCGCACGCATCCTACATAAATTAGCGAGATTTATGCGACAGCCGCTGCGCTTAGATTTCGCTAGAAAAGAAACCATTAACAAGGCGAAGGGAATAGGTGGCAGGTTGTGGAGCCGTCGTCATCAGAGCACATGGAACATAATGATAGCGCATGGCACACGAGATAGCAAATCGATAATAAATTAGACTCTTTGGCGACACGTCTCCTCCGCACCTGCAGACACACCCAGAAAAGAAAACTTACAGATATCCCAAGTGCTCTCTCTTTCTGTCTCTCCCACTCTTTCTCTCTTTACTCTCATGCTGACTAGCATTATTTGTCTCGCTCTCACTCTGATTATGCACAAATTTATTTTGTAGTCGACAAATCGATGGAATATGCAAAATATTGTTTGGGTATTTAGCCAGCAACAACCCCAGCCTCAGCCTCTGCCTCAGCCTCACTCTCAGCTAGCCTAACCCAACAGATAACAACAGCAACGAAAACAACAACGAATTAAGAATCCTCTCGGGGCTTCAACTCTTTCGGATGGCCAAGTGAATGTTAATTTCGAGTTAACATTTTCTTTGTCTTGTTATTGGTTTACTAAAATGAAATGCAAATGCAGAAAGGCCTCGGCCAGATTCTTCGGGTATCGGAGCGCTTTTGGTTTTCTCATTTGAAAACTAATATCGTAACGCTATCTATATCTCAAAAATACCCGTTCCGAGCACTCAGTGTAGCAAGTTGGTCTCTCTCATTTTTTGTCTTTCTTTTTCCAGATTTTAATCGGTCGAACATGCTTTAAGCACAGACGTTTATGTGACAACCTAAACTCTGAGCGTAACACTTTAAAAATGTTTATTAACATTTTCAATATGAATATGCAATGACCGGCAATTGATTGTTCCTTCATCGTTAACTGTATGTTGAGTGCCATTAAAACAATAACAAAAACAAAAACAAAAGTCAAAGAATAAACTAGTTTTTAATTTAAAACTCGCCCGGGTCAACATTGTGTTGCTTTCCACACTTGAGCCAATGGGTTTGCAGAACGTATTTTTCCAAGTGATCAAGGCTCTGCACTTGAGTTCCTTTTAGTTCTATCAAAATAAATGCTTGTGTTTCGAAAAGTCAAAAGTCAAATATGTATTATAAGAAATTGATGGAGCCCTAAAAAACGCGTAGAAACGCGCTGCCTCCATTGGCAGCTGGGCGGTCGGGCAGCTCTCTCAGCACTTGGACTTAATTGAAATTTGAAATATTGTATTATGTGTGCACTGTTGAAGCACAGTTCATAATCGAGCCCCGAACCAAGTTCAAGAACTCGATTGTTGTTTATTGAAATAATTATTCAGCCAAGTGTAATGAGCAACTGGCTCAAGTGGTATTGCCCGAGTAGGTGAAGGTATGTGGCACACCCCAAAGCCCCCCAAACGCAGCTCACAAACAATCCAAACTAATGCCACATGCACTTGAGCATGAAATTAATTGTGTATTCGTATGTACAACGAAGTTGTCGTATTACGAAATAATTATTAAATTGGCATCCATATTTATAATTACCTGCAGACGCAGTTCTACATTCATTTTTAATTAGAAATGGCTTTGTTTGACTGATCAAGTTTAAAAAAAAAATCCATTTTAATTCAGAAAAATTAAGTCTACACAAATTTCAGTATATTAAATACTTAATAGATATGTAGAATATTATTATAAAATAATTAATTAATATATAATTATTATTATGATGGATTACAAGAAATGATGCTACATAAATCTTCCACTTAGTTTTAAAATTTTGATATTCATAAATTCTAATTCTAATAATATTCAAATTTTAATAAGCAAAAGCGAACTGAAAATGTAATAAGGTAATAATTCTAATATATATTTAAATATATATAAATAAATAATGAAATTGTTTGTTGTCATCAGTTTTTCACTATATAAATCTAAAACGGAATACAATATCCAAGCAGAATATGAAGCTAAAAGAATATTTCGAGATAGCTAGTAATAAATTGGGCAAGTCGAAAATGCCAAGACAAATATGTTTAATGCTAATTTCATTGCGCTTTATTCGTAGAAACGATACATTCAAAATTAATTATAGAAGAACTCGTATTTGAATAGGCGACGCGAGTGGTCTCATTATAATTCATACACCCACAGGCTTTATTAGTTATTCTCATTGTTATTATTATTATTATTAATATTATTATTATTATAACTATTATTATAAATATAATTGTTGTTATTACCTTGTTATTTTAGAATTGTTTTGATTTTTATACCATGATCCCATTGAAAATGGGAATTCAGGGTGTAATGGTTTGTTAAAAACGTATGTAACAGGCAGAAAGTGGCGGGACAAACACCATAAAAAATATATATTCATGATCAGAATGGCGAGCTGAGTCGATCTACCCATGTCCATCTGTCTGTCTATCGGTCTGTCCGTCTGGCCGCGATCACACACAAATTTAGTTTGCTTCGAGTCATCGATAATTTTTCCTATTTCAATGTAATCGATTGAAATCGTTTTCGAACTTCAGTTATTCAGTTATATCTCGAATCTCTTTGTGGGTTCAGTCTCCAAATTTTGCATTTAGTTTCATGTATATTTCATTTCATTTTAATTGTTGTTATATTTTGGGAACCGACTCCAAATTTGACCAAATTCTTTAAATTATAGTTCAGTTTCAAATATAGACAGTTTGAGAAAGGGTTTTCCATTTTTCCTAAATAATAAATATGCATGCATAGTTGCAAGCTTTAGAGTGTGTTTAAAAACCGCAGATCGGCCGAGGTTCAGGGTATCTCATAATCCGACTCCCGATTAGGTTTTTTTGGTGTACACGACTAAACATTTAAACTTTAAATCTCTAGCTTGTGTAGTTTATGGCTGATGGAGATGGCTAGATAGACTCAGATCCTCGTCGTATTTATCAAAAATATATAAACTTTATGCGGCTTGCCGCGCCTCTCTCTACATGTTACATACATTTTCACAAAGCCATTATGCGAACTCATTCTTTGCCTGATTTGCGAGATTTCTGAAATGCTCACTATAATTATATTGTGCAGGCTTATTGCAGATATTAAAAACTTCTTCCTGTGGCATAAAGAAGTGAATGTATGTGTATACTTATCAATCGAACAGCTTTAAGCTTAAGTTGAAGAACTTTTTTTTACAAAAATGTTGACTCTCCGTTTTGATAGAAACAAGTTTTTATTTGTCATATCTTATAACTAGGAAACGCGTATCTAATGAAAATGTCGCGGATCTTTTTCACCCAAGGACATTGACTGGATTCGGGACTAGGTGCATTAAGGGTTATGGCGATTTCATTGCGTGTGCTGTTGCAGGTCCTGTGGTGTAGTTAGTCGAGTCCTTGAATTGCGCAATTACGTTTTTTACAGCAGCCGAATAACAGGTAGATTAGCCTTTCGCTTTTCACCTTTCGCTCGTTTCAGAGAACATCCTTTCATTGCCTGCATTTTTTGTGCATGACGTCCTTGACGTGATTCGACAATTAAGCAGCCTTTAGTAAATTTCATAGAAGTAATGGCCATCAAGGTGAACTTGTTGCAGTTACATGTTGTGTCAAGAAAAAAGATTAGCTCATAGAAGCGATTCGCAAGGGCCATTCGCCATTTGGCATTTGCCGTTTACTCACTTCTCAGTCAGTCAGTTTGTAAAAAGGAAGTGGTAGGAACAGCTTAAAGGGCTGCCAGGGAGCTCTGCTCAGCGAAAAACAGGAGTGAACTTCGTTCGGCCATAAACTCGCCAAACAAAAGGTGAACGGCTGTCGTAAAACGCGGCAACATGGTGTGACATTTTCTCCAGATACACGTATCTACCGATGCATACATACAAACATGTGTGTTCCCGTATCGCTGAGTGTTACTGTTGTCGAAGTTGCTGTTGCCATCGGAGTCGAGGCATCCATATTTTGAGCGAGAGCGAGGGGTGTGAGTTGTCAATATGGACGCTTCAGTTGCCTTGCCGTGACTTTTGTTTGCCATTTTATTGTTACGCCAAAGGATTTCCAAAAGCATTTTAAAAGAGAATCCTACATTTTATGACCCTGCATAACAATTGGTCAGTTTAACCCTTCAATGGAGGATTTCGTTCGACTTGCCTGGCGTAAAAACTAAAAACTGGCAACGTCTGTTTCCTTCGACAACTTCAACGGCAACTGCAGTCCAGTCCATCTGGTACTTTGACCGCTTGTCTGTTGTTTAAAATTAAGAAAAAAAAGGCAAAACATTTCTGAACACATTTCATAGTTGTGTTCTGAAAGGTGAAAACTCTTTTTCTTCTTTTATGATTTATGAGCCCAAATAACCGGAACCCAATTGTGAACTGTACAAAATATAAGTTAACTCTTTTGAAGTGATTTACATTATCATTTGGCAAACTGATTTCTACATACGTTTAAAACATACTCATAATCATACTCATACTCAGACTCTTTTCAGTTCATCAATCTGATTTATGTTTTGATAAGAAATATAAACAATAAATTTAAATTACGATTATTATTATTATTATTGCGATAAGAAATATAAACAATAAATTTTAATTACCTCAATTATATGAACCACTGATCTTATCAGCATATACATAGTCTTTGGCGCAAAGAGATAACTTGATGCACTCATCCTTACTGCATATTTACCTTAACGTCACTCAGTCATTCTAACTACCCAACATAATCTCATGCTAGCGCTCACACTCACGTTAGATCTACTTTCTGGACTTCAACTTGAATTGGCCGCTATAAGACCACACTAATGAGTTTGCAGGTTTTCTTTTATTTGTGCATAATTGTGGTGCATAGAGCTCAATTTATTTTGTTATGTTAATCGACCGCAAAATTACGAGTCGCTTTGGTGCAGAGAATTGATGCACTAATTGCCATCGTCAGACGTTCCCTTGCTGCAATTCATGTGCTCTCACAGATATGATCTATTGTTCTGGTCGGCATTCGCGATTGCTTCCTAAGAAATCGTATGTATGGGTGGGCATGTCATAGCTATAGACCAGACGCGAACTCTAAGCACGCAATGTCCGACTGAACATATAATTTGAGTTTCTTTCGAAGTGCCGAACTGCAGAATGTGACCATATAGTCCGCTATTAAAACTCACTTTTAATATCCTCCACGTAGGTGAGATTAGCGTTTTAACTCGTTAGTCTACCAAGTGTGAGATGTGATTCAATTTGATGAAACAAGGGAAATTTGAATACTTCCGACAATTTAGTAAAGCTCTCAAAATTCAATATCAGATTAAATTATATGAAGGGAAAGTATTTCGAAAGTTTAATTGTTGAAGCTGTAATATAGACAATATCAAAGCTGGAAATGATGAAGAAGTTGATGGGCTTATATGTGAAACATTAGAAATACTGGCTTTTGAAGGAATATTAAAAATTACTTTGCATTCTACCTTAGCAAAGAATATTTCGGTAAATCGATAAATAGACGATGCTGACCTTAGGGCTATTGCTGAACTTGTATCTTATGATTTGTGTCAGGGCGAGAACAAAAACAAATCGTTTGGCTTCAATGCAAGCCGAAAAGAGTTTGCCCCCGGATGACCACACGACACACGACGAATGGCTCCAAACGGCTCACTCCATCCCAAGCCTGCTGGCAAAGTTGTCATGACTGCTTATAAAATGACAAGTAAAAGTGCACGACTAGGAAATACCCCAACTCTTCTGAATATACATGTACAGAAATGGATACACATACAATGCGATAATAGGAAAAGAAGAGTATCTAAATACATATAGAATACGTACTATATTCAGTGTCTTTAGCCTACACATGTCTCATATCATGCTTTAACAAATTAAAATATGGATCTTGATCGATATTAGTGAAATGGAATGAGATATCAAGAAAAAAAGCTATAAGCGAATATATATTATTCTTCTTATCGATCGACTATTGCAAAGAGACATGCAAGTGGACTTGGCTATATCTGCTCACTTTTCCGTTCTGTCACATACATTTTCACTAAGACAATATTCGCTTTTATTCATTTTCAATAGATTCTGAATATAAGAAACAAAATTCAACCCTAGCCCTGGCTCAACCACATGGCAGTCGAGGCAGGCAACAACAACGCCGTCGCTCTAAAGAAATGCGCGGTGAGTACGACTCGTCGAGCTGAGCGCAAAGATGAGCGCACAGATTTCAGGGGGATGAATTCTGTTTGGCCAACTCTCGTTTGAATCTATTTATGAACATTGAAAGTGCCAAACTAGAGCATGGCCGTTCGAGCCAGCCATTCCAATGCGGTCTCTCTTATCACAGTCATTTTAAGTCGCCGCTGCTGCTGCTGGCTGTGGCTGTGGCTGTGGCTGCGACTGCGACTGCGGCGGCTGCCATTGTTGCTGCCGCCATACCGCCACACTCAAAGTGGTTGATCCGGTTTATGGTCCCCTGACCGGTAGTTTGTTCAGTGCTTAGTTTCTTGACTCATTGATCTCGAAACTACACGTTGGGGAATCTTGAAGTCACCGTTCGCAGTCATAGTATGTAAGGTCACCTGACGGTTTCCGGCTCTCCTAAGCCACGATATGCCCCCAAATCACCTGAACCGCTCGCCAAGTACTGCTTGCATAATAAAATCAATGAATACAAATTGTCCCGCTGGAATAAGTGACATTTTCTGATTATGCATGCACACTTAGTTCTGTCGAGTTAACAGCATTGAATCCCATGGATATTCCATGCAAATGTAAATCAATTTCAATCGACAATTTCAATTAACTCACACTTAATTCATTAATTAGAAACCGAATACTAACATCAAGTCACCTTTCATAACAATTAGTAAAATATAAATTATACTCTGTGTTCAATAAAATGGGAGTTCACTGTATAATGGCTTTGTTAAAATGTATTTAACAGGCAGAAGGAGGTGTGGCCGACCCCACAAAATATATATATATTGTTGATCAAGAACAACAGTCGATTCCATTCAGCCCCGTCCATCTGTCTGTTTGGCAGATATGGTTTAGCCAATCTGTCAAATGTTGGGACCAAGACCAAAAAAAAGACCAAAATGTAAAAATAGCAGGGTATTTTTTTGATATGTTCAACCCTATCAACGTATATATATAAACTAAATGTTTTTAAACGCATATAGTCTACACGAGTATATATTCCAAATATCAGGAGTCTAGTCTCTTTCACTTCATGAATGAGTATAAAAATATACTCATGAATACCCTCTGTTTGTTTCACTCACAAGTTTATAAGTTGTACTGGCCTGATCCATAAAGATTCCATTAAGAACATATACATATAAGCATTTATTTATTACTATTATTATTATTATACCTCGAACTGAGGCAAAATTGGATTGGTTTTTCTATACGTTTATCTGTCTTCTGTAAGAATACGTCTGACTCGATCTTTAATACATGTATATATAAATATATTGTCTATATTGTATATAGTATAAAACTGGCATTTAAATTGCATTTGTAATCTAAATAACTACATTATAATTCATCGATTTTATTAAGTACATATCAAGTTTTTTTAATTTTTAACTTTAACTACGCTTTCCCCATTTTCCCCTAAGTTAAGATATTTTTAACAATTGGAGTGATCGGATCACGACAATCGCAGAAAACAGCTTCAAAATTGTTCAAGTACGCATATACGCATATATATATATATACATATATATATATATTGCAAAAATTTATACTAAATAATAATTTCAGCACTGGTATTCGTGTTGACCTCTTATATAACATAAATGATCCTATGGCCGCAAACTGAAGGTGTAAACAGATAAAGTCCATAGAACAGATTTAGAGCTAGTAACACTTTAAAGTTGAGTACAGGTTATTTTTAAAAGTTCTCAGCAGTTTTCATTCTTCGTTTCATGCTATCCTTATCTTAAATATGCGAATTCTGGACTTACACCCGGACAGTTGGTCAGTATGGACCATATGGACATATCGTTTGGTCTATAAGATATATTTGTCAAACATCATTTTACCATGATGCACACATTAAATACAGGAATATGTGCTTAAAGAAATATCATTTTTTTGAATAGTATATTTTCTGTGAAATACAATTATTGTACATAGGCTCCATCCACACTGAACCCAAGGAAATATCTCATATATCACTCGCGCGCCCCAACAATATGCATTTATAGTGGGAAAGCGCATTTTGATCTTGAATAGGTCTAGCCCATCTGAACTGGAGATATACTCAAGCGCCGGCGTGAGCACATATCGTTTTCTGCTGTTCTACAGGCAACCTCAGCCCAGCCCAGCACAGTCATATTCTAAATTGTATACTCTGCACATTCCCTTATATGCTCGGAAAGACTATATAACTGACGCCAGACATGCATTCTGCGCCATAGTTGTGGTGCTTGTGAACCCATCAATTATGATTCCGGCAACATTTTCCGATTTTCAGTTTGCATCTGAGGAATTTTGTACGAATTGGATTCTGTGTTCTTGAGTTGGCTACGCGAGCTGGCGTTTAGGTTCAATGGGGCGCTACGGCAACAGAAATCTTAAATTGTTGCAAATTGCATTTGAATGATTGCAGCTCTCGGCCGGACGTGCCATTTTAGAAGATGCACCCAAGTCGAATTGTGGGAGGGGCCTGTGAAAGCGGAGCCGGGAAGCAGGCACGTGGTCGTGCCGTTGCATATGGGGCAACAAGTATCTGCGCATTTACCCATTATCGTTCGACAGTTTAACGAGTTCAAACACAAATTACTCACGAGTGGCTGGGCTTGTGGCGAGCCAGAGAATGGACATGCATTGGTAATAAGAATGTTACGCAAAACCATAATTAACAAACATTCGTCGAATCGGAATTTGTTTTACGAGCTGCTAGTGCCGTCTTCACTTGACTTTGCCTTTGATTTATTTACCCATGGGTAGACAGCAGATGCAGGGCAAAGAGATTCCGAGGTCGCTGAGTCTAAGTCATTTAAAAGGCACGTCTACAAAGTCATCTCAAGCAGGCAGTCGAGACTATGATTTAACCGAGAACACGATATTGGGAAGTATTAAAATTATAGGAAATCCTTTTGACAAGTCACATAACTTTACTAAGTCGTTAGTCCGACATATTTCTGATATATGTCCGCGTCTAATGAAGCCGTCAGGTCGTTGTCACCAGACATATGCCATTTGTCCGGATTGAAAACTGTCGTTCTACGTGACTTTCCCTACGAATTGCATCCAATGAGGAGTGTGTCCAAGTGACCATAATGGCTCTACGTCTATACCCACAGTGGGGATACTACTGAATACTAAATGGCCAAGGTGTTAATTGAGCAAGAGACAAATAGTACCAAAACGGACCACAAGAGGGTAAACGGTGGCAATGCCTCTAACTAAATTAGAAAGAGCAATCAAAACAATTATAAAACGATTTCCAGGTAAACAAACATTGAAGCAGTCATTTCTATATGTTATTTTGAAACTTAGTTATTTTATTTTATTTCTCTATTTATTAATATTCAAATTATTTGTCAACAGACAACTGGAATATTAGCACGTAAAAAGCTTTGGTCTGTGCCCGACTAGGACATACCCTGAGTTGCCTCCAAAAAGCACAAAAGTACAAAACAAAACAAGTAAGAACGTAGCAGTCGGGCGTTACCGACTGCAGAATACTCATTTACGGCCCGAACGCTACCAGCTCCATTTTCTGATTTGCCACTCCCCCATTTGGTATATTTATATATAATTATTGACAAATCAATAGATGAGGACAACAGTAATTTAGTCGTTAAATTTTAAGTTTCTAGCTCTAAAACTGTAGAAAATTCCCCATTTGCCACGACCCTATAGGCGTAGATATATCCCCCATATCTTATTGTTATCGTGTTGTCAACCCGAGTCTCAAGTCTCTAGCATTAATAGTGCTCAAAATGTAACAGGTTTTGTGCTAAACGCTATTTATTCAGATCCGATTTGCCAAGCCCCCAGTAGGGGTAGACAAATAATTTTTGGCCAATCTTTAGAACTAGTCTAAGGGTATTTTTTGGTACGCCACGCCCAAAAGAGCGTAACAATTATGTTTAGGTCATCGATAGATCACCAGTAACTTAAGTATCTAATTTTGAAGCTTCTAGCTTTGAAACTTTAGGAGATATAACCAGTAGGCGTAGATATATAATTGGATATATATATTGGATATATAATTTTGTATCGATCTTTATAAGATCTTAACAGTAAATCACGTGCGTTATTTGAGCATTCTAGCTTTAAGACTGTAGAAGATACAGTTTTACCCGGGTTGCCATGCCCCCAATGGGCGTAGATATATCCGCCATATTCTTTTGGAAGTTAAGTTGTCAACGAGAGCATACGTTCCAAAATTCAACTCTCTATATACAATGAATTTTCCGATTTGCCACGCCCCTAGTGGGCGTACCAGGAAAATCTTGACACTATAATTCGAGGGTATAGACAAGTATACATACATACATTGTATGTTCCAAATTTCAAGTCTCAAGCTTCAATGGGTTTTGTGGTTTACGAGATCGCTGCGTTAATACGGATGGACAGGCGAACAAGGCTATTTCGACTCAGGTCGTCGCTCTGATCAAGAATATATATCTTTATGAGGTCTGCCACGTCTGCTGCTGCCTGTTACATACATTTTCCCAAAACCATTATACTCTGATTTCCCATTTTCAATGGGTTCAGGGTATAAAAACCATAACTGTGATATTAACAGCGATCAGTGACATTAACAGACTACAAGAAAAACATTGCGCAAAGCCAATAACCATTTTCATTTTCTGAACGAGAAAGACATGATGCCAAGTGGCAAGCAGCTGTTTCTCGCTTACCTTAAATCATTCAATACACGCACTTCGTCTGCTTGGCTGCTTCGCATTCTCTGTGTTTCTTTTTCACAAGCACTATGGAACATGGTTTATTGAATAACTGCACTGTTTATTTTGGAACTGTAATGGAAAATCGATTTATTTATTTAAAATTGAAGTATAAACTATTACAGCTTACGTTCAAATTATTAGATGTTTCTAGAGGCAATGCATTGTAAAGCTTTAATGCTATATTTATTGGCTGATTTCTTTAGAGTTCCACATATTACTTATTAATCAATGCAAAAAAACACATAACAGTCTATAAAACTTCTGTGAAGGCTATTGATAATAATAAGGAATGTTTCATCCGGACATGTATAAAAGAACGCAATCTTTTGAGATTTGACTTGACTTGACTCGATTTGTGACGTCTATAGAAATACAAACGACAAGCAAAAAGAGGCCATGTCTTGCCATGTAAGTCTGTCCGTCTGCGTGTCTGTCCGTCCGAGAGGCTTACAATTTTAAGTATATAATCCTGTTTATCATAAATTGTTTGATAAGCTCATATTTTATTCGATAGCTCACCGATTATCGATAACAGCACATATCGATCATAGTCAATATCGATAATTGACAATAATTAAATTATGTTTTCTGAGCGTAATATCGCAAAAACTGACGGCTCCAAACTAATAAGCGAATACCGATAAAAGCCAGTTGGACAGTTGGAAAATATTAAAAATATAGGGTATTTGCTATGAAGCATATACTAAGCACATAAAAATGTGTGAGATATACTCAAAATAAATTTTCGTGCAAATTATACTTAGCTTGCTTCCAGCAAATGTTGCAACACTTTTCACATGCCTTATGCCTTGCGAATACCATGTTATTGTAGAGCACATGTAATTCTAGTTCGTCTCGTTCACCAATCAACATTCAGCAAAGACCCTCCCACGGGCCTAGTCATAACCATTTATCTTTTTATTGCTGTCTCACTTATCCATTACAAAAAGTATTTTTTTTGCAACTGTAATCGACTTCAGTCCTCGCTTCCACGCTGCATTCTGCATTATGCAATAGATAATAGCAAGGACGCATTTGAACTGCTTTAATGCACTGCTTGACCGACTGCAGGCCGTCAATTGGTTAGGTACCAGTACGGCATGTCGCTGCTAGATGGCGCTGCAGTCAATGAGGCGTCACTGCCAAATGTTCAAGGTACGAGGCTAAACAATGTACGAAATTGTCATTATTATTTATAAATTGACTCCGGTGCACTTATTCGCATCATAGTCCAACTCGTGAATGTCCAGTGTCATTGCAAGAAACGTGTTGACTGTCAGTTGCAAGTATTAGAGGGCCGTGTTTGTCTCCTGACACCACTTGGCCATATTTTACCGCTTTTAAGCAGCGCGTAAATACTCACGCTTACTGCAAGAGTCCATTAAACGCTCGTAAAAACTTTACGATTCTCAATATGAGATTCTCTTAATACGGTTTTTTATGATATTGAAATCTCCTTTCGCAGCCAGCCCATCATCATCGACTATGTCTTGAGGCAACCAACAAACATCTGAGACACAGCAGCTTCGCCTGACTTTGCTCGCTATGCACTTTGCTTAAATTCGCTTTCCCAACTGAAGAAAAGCTAAAAAGACCGCTTCAGGTACCAACCAGCCGCCTCTAGCCACCCAGTCTATTCCAGTCCACTTCGTTACATTCACACGAAAAAGAGGCGTGTGCGTATTTTAATGTCTTGTCGAGGCATATAAAACACGCTCCGTCACCGCTCTGCCCAAATGATGTTTATGTTAGAGCTAACACAGCCTCTCAGAGAAACGGCTGGAAAGAAAAATATTGAAAAACTTTTACAAACTCAACGCTAGTTGAATCAAACAATCAGCAAAGCATGCTATAAAAGACAAATTTTTTTAAAATTATAGATAATATTGAAATGCATGTAGAGACATAAGTTTAGAATTAGCAAAGAAGTCTATTCGATTAAGAGTTAGTGAAGAGCAAAGATCATTAAGCTATAATTTAATGTTGTGTTATTCCTAACCAGCTAATGAAAAAAATTACAAAAAATTACAAAAATATATTACTTTTACATGAAATACGTAATAAATGTCATATAATATCCGAAATATTTGATTATACATACAATTTAACCATTTATAGCCTTGTGGCAGAGCGACCCAACTAGGTACATACCACATAAAATATATAGTCCTGATAAGTATCCATGACCATATCGATGAATCAATTTATATACTCTCTGAAACGTTGTATGACATATGAGCTGTAATCTATTCATGACTTTTCATGTTTTTTTAATGCGTTAACGAAAAGAAAAGAGTATATTAATTATGTCCAATGTTTGTCTTGCTGTCCATCCTTATGTTTGCTTGAGATTTGAAATGTTGAATATACCTCGTAAGTAGCTCTTCTGATGCAGTTGCATAATTGCAGTTGGAGCTATTAAATATCAAATATTTCCCACAAATAGCGAATTGGAAAGTGTAGATAATTTTAAAAATTCAGCTGTTTTTGGATTTTAACAAACAAGCAAGACACAACTCTATTTGAGATGGGGAACATGAACACTTCGCGGTCATAATGATCTATCTACTATCTAAGAGTTAATTTCCTAACATAATTGATAACCAGAAACGATCTCTTAGTAATACTCAATTTCAATCAAGTGAATGGCAACCTCCGATATTTCTGGCAGGCTGTCTTAACTCTACAATTTAAATTTAGCTCCACCGGATATAAAAGAAAACATTATATAATTTTTTATGTTGCAAATTGACTCTTAATTCTTTTAAATTATTATTTTACGTTTGTCAACAAATTCATAGAAGTTTTGCTGAAATATACACATAGCTACAGTAGTTGTAAAATTAAATATTATTTACATACACATATTCCTAGTTAATGTATAATGTGTTCTATTTGCAGCTGCAGCAGCTTACATGATTATTTTAAGTATTTAAGCTCTGAATGTGGTAAGTAGGAATGTTAAGTACTTGCACTCGAGATGCTCTTCAGTTAAACGACTGTTTTCTTCAGCTTTTAATTATATTTGTGATTTATATTTTTCATTTGCGTAATTTACAAAGCGGTACATCATTGGTGCAATTAAAATGCAATAAATGTGGACGGACGGAAAGACGGCGGAGAAAACAAGACGTTCAGACACTTGGCTGGCTCTCGTATAATTTTTATTAAGTCGTTTTGAGGAATGCACCGTCAAGTCGAGTGCTGCGCCAACTGCATAGCTGAAGGCTGACACATAAACCCACATTACTGACGGAGGCTGCTCTCTTCGTTTACTACTCGAAAGCGGGAACTGGCAGATGAGCCAGACCTGGAACTGGAGTCATAAAACACGGCTATGGGCGACAACGTCGAAGGATTAAAAAATGATTGCGTGACAAAGCATTTTATAATCGTCATCTGATTCACTTAAAAACACATTCATTGCCGCCACCACGGACTGGATGTCGGAGTTCAGACCCGTAGCCGGGGAGTGATCCGAATTTGGGCTTAGGCGAACCGCAAGCGCCAAAACAAGCCATAAACTGCCGCAATAAAAGTGTATCAAATTAAGGAATAAATTTGATGTGCAACAGCAGAGCGTTCTTTTTTTTCAACTATGACTCCGAGTGTTTCGGCTGCCATTGAGTCGAACTTCCACAGCATTTCACTCAATAGATTACGAGTGCCTGCCCTTCCAGTCTCACTCAATTGAATTGAGTTCTTGGCGGTTCTTTCAGCGGTTAATATGAGTTACAAAACAGTAAGTATATATGGGTAATATTTGCCAGATTTTAATATTGCGAGTACTTATATTAGGTGCCTTCTCACTAGGACATTAGAGATTAAAAAGCTTTATTGTTAATACTCGCCAACGTTAGCTTCTGACTCAGAAACAACTCATTTATATTACCACTCATATCTGAAATTTAACATACTTTTGATTAGCAGGGCCCTTAATGATGAGTCCATCTATAAAATAATGTGAATATAGGACTTCTTTCGGTCCTGTTTTTGACTATTTCGGTCCTGTTCACGCGTCCATGACAAGGCAGAAGACATGATTGCATCAACTTGCCATGGGAAGTTTACGATCCTAGCAAAAAGTCCCGTGACCCGCCTCTGGGTTTGCTTCAGGTCCAAGTCGAGACGTCGAATAGTGTTTTATTGTGATTTTGTTCATTTTTTTTATTATTATTTGCTGCTGTGCTCTCTCACCCAGTTTCAATTTTATTAGTTTATTACGGTTATTATCTTTTAATGACAAGCGCGAGCGCCGCCACTCGCCGCTCGCCGCTCGCATTGTTGTTGCTGTTGTTCTTTTTATATCACACTCGAGTAGTTTACATTCACATGTATGTACGTGTGTGTGTATGTGTATTCCCTCTTGCTCTTTGTTGTTATTTTCATGCCCAGTTATTTAGCAATAACGTGTGAAGTTGTTTTATTATTTGTTTTGATTATCAAAATTGCCGGTTTGCATTTTCCGGTCGTTGGCCGCCCCTCAAACCGCGCTCCTCTTTAATCCATTCACGTCCCGGTGCTTCACGCAGGTGTCGTAAATCACGGCGTGCCTCAAGCAATCTCACTGCACTCAAAATGCTACTCAAAATAGAGCTCGACATGACACTCGCACTCACTCAAACTCACAGCAGCAGCGCGACTTGTGACTGACTTGTATGACCAATAAAGCAATTAATTTTAAGCACTGTAAATTGTCGACTGTAGACTGTAGACTGCAGACTATAGACTGTAGACCCCCAGTAGACTCAACTGGCTGGGCAGTCATAAAAATGTAATTTGGCAGGGCGTTAAGTGCATGGAATATTACTAAAGGATTGATCAATTAATTAACTGTTGTCACCAATACAAAAAAAAGATCGCAATAAAATCTGATTTCCTAATTCAATTGAGTGTGTCACGATTGATTATACGTATTTGAAATAAATATCAAAAGTTCTATTAGCATCATATACCACTCCACATTAAACCATATGGAAAATTCTAAGGAATTTTTTTTTATTGGTTTTCTTTCGTTAAAAATTTTTTTAATAACTATTTAAAGTGCCTGGAACCTCAATTCGAGTAAAAAAAAAGTAAGAAAACTCTAGTCGGTGCCCGACTAGGAGATCCCTCGAACCCCGATCTGCGTTTTTAAATATACTCAGCTAAGTATTTATTAAAGCAGAAAAAATTTAAGTTTGTAAATTAAATAATAATAAAAAAATATTTTTTTTTTTTGGCTGGTAATCAAAGTATATTAAAAATCGAAATTGTATAAAATGTAAATCAATCTAACTCGAAAGATGTACGAGATATAATTTAATAACTTGATTTCGAAAAGGTTTTTAATCGATAACAATAAATCGGGACAAGCTATCGATTTTTTAAAACAAACTCGTGCGCGCGCTATACAGGGACCTACAAAAAATTTCAAGTCTCTAGCTCTTATATGTTCTGAGATCGACGCGTTCATACATACGGGCAGACGGACAGTCGGACAGGCGGACAGACGGACAGGGCTAAATCGTCTCCCTGATCAAGAATATATATACTTTATGGGGTCTGCCACGCCCCCTCTGCCTGTTACATACATTTGAGAGTTTAACAAAACCAGTATACCCTGATTTCCCATTTTCAATAAGTTCACAGTATAAATATTGAATCACTTCAGTAGTCAGTTGAAAAGCTAATGCATTGCATTTGGCGGAATCAGATCAGTGCGACCTTCTATGAGATCTATTCTATTATGGTCTATTAGGAATATTATCACAAAAATTGATATAATTTGAATTCGTTTTTGAAGGTCGACAGCCCGCAAAATATGCCAAAAGGCACCTGCATATTTAATTTTTCATCGCGGAATCTATCTATGCATTTTGCCTATGCCTAACATATTATTCCAAGTACTCAAATATAACGTTGAAGTTGAAATGCACTTAAAACAAAATTTCATGCTCAATATAATCATTCTTTAATTTTTGAAAGATTAACTAATTGAATTAGAAAACATCGTCTATGTAAATATGCACAATATAATAAATAGACAAAATAAATAATTTAAAATTTAATTGTATTTGCTAGAGACTTGAATAAATTGTTAAGATTTTCCCGATACGGTCAAACCTATATCTTGAAATGGTTTGGAACTCACAGCGTCTTGACCGTGAATGACTATTCTGCAATCGGTAACGCCCGACTACAACGGTCTTACTTGCTTATATTCTTTTAAATACTTTCCGATATTTTGTCTTTATTTTATAAAATATAGGACAGATGAAAACAACCAAAAAACATGCGAAAAGTCAAAAGAAAAATATCATCAAGCTTTTCAAAATAAGTTTATACTATTAGTTTCTTTTTCTTGTCCTCTTTATCCGTGGTATTACAATAGATATTTGAAATGCATCTCATGGCTTTTGCACAGTACTACAATCCAAGTCTAATAAAACGTCATCGAGCCCATAAACTTATAATAATAAAATGTTGTACAAAAATATTCCAAAACTAAGAGACGATGGATTCGCGAACAGCAAACCTATGGAAAAGCCTAAATTGTCAACCCTGATCAGTAAATATATCATTACATAAAATATAAATGTGTTTTTATTGTAAAATTAATCATTTTTTAAGCTTCAAAACTAATATTGATTATAAGAGTATTATATATTTATATATTATAAGTATTTTTATTATGTTATAAGTACTAGTTGTCGAAAAAATAACTTGCGCAAATAAATATTCTTTTCAATATTTGTATTTTTTGGGATATTCCATTTTATTTATTTCGTAATACTTAAAACATTCTTTTAATAGTTCGCATACTATCATACGAAAATTCAGCTTTTTACGGTAAATGATATGGAGGGCAAAAATATTTGAATAACAGCAATATTGGACTACTTAAACATCCGAAAATATATTGAGTAAACATTAATTTAACTTTAGTTATAAATAGGGTATTTGTTATTTTATTATCAATATCTTGAGAATAAAAAAGAGTACTACGATATTGTGACACATCCGTCAGTTTGCTTGTCCGTCTGTGTATATAGATCGAAACATCAAGCCAGTGGCTAAGTTCACAAATTGCGAATTCGTTACATTTCCGCATAAGTTGTTTGCCGAGAAAAAAATTATATTCTTTTGTCCGATCGTAAATTTGAAGTTTTTCATAAAAATGTCATAACAGTAATTTCAGTGACAATGGCTGAATACAGAATACAGTAATAACACGATAACAACTACAAAACAAAATGGGAACAGACTTTGACTGTGTCGGCGTTTTTCATCTCTCGAATTTATGGATTTTTTTCAAATTTTCGCTTAAGGGTAAAAACCGCACACGCACACACTCCCGAATTTGAGTTTGGGTTTGAGTTCGAGGATAAGCGCGAGAGCAGTGGAGAAAGATAGCTACAGGAGCGGACAGAGAGAGACAGAGTCCTAGGAGCATGCGAATTTTTATGAGCATAATAAAAGACTGCTATAAAAATTTGTAGTGTCTAAAATTTGAACTAATTTATATTAAAATACCACGCATAACATATGTATTTGTGTACGTGCAAATTGCGTTTTTTGTTCTAGCAGAAATCACTCAAACTTCTCAATTTAATATAACATATCGAATCAAGCATAATGTCTCAAAGACGACACCAAATACTTTGTCCACCTTTTGGCGCGCAATTGTCGCATGTGGCGCACCGCACACAAGACACAAGGAAACAAAAAATTCTAGGTATAAACAACCTGAATAATACAAAATAATTTAAGCAACAATAACATTTTGCCAAACAAAGCATAAAACACTTAAGAAGGCGTTTCACTCGTTCTCTCTATCCCTCTTTCTATCTCTCTCACTCACTGTCTTGTTTTGAGCTTAAACACTTGCACTCCAAGCGATAGTTTTGCTCATCATTTGCTGTTGTTGTGGCAATTGCTATTGCTGTGAGTATGTGTGTGTGTGTTTGTGTGTGGCTGATGTGGGCGCTCAGCGCATACGCATTCGCATTCTCACGTTATAAACATCAAAATTAAGCATCCATTGGCTGCGCACTAAAAAACCAGAAATCGTATAAGAAAATTCCGCACGAAACAGCTCAAAAATATCACTCAAATTCGCTCTTTCACTCAATTGTATGTCTCCGACTCAAACTGAACGGCCATCATGCCTCGGAGCACGCACACACACGCCACATGCACGCACACATATAACGAGCGTATATGTATGTGTGCACGTATTCACGACAAGCAAGAGCAACTGCTGCTGCTGCTGCTGCTGCTATTGCTGCTGCTGCTGCTGCTGTTACCGTTTATTGCGATTCGCTGAGAGCGAGCGAGACAAACAGCTATGAATTCTGTATTTCTTATTGCCAGCGCGCTGTGCAGTTGACGTCGGCAGCGACATGAGACTATTGACTGCATATTTGCGTGTAAATGCGCGGCTGCATAAGTGTTCGTGTGTGTGTGTGTGTGTGTGTGTGTTTGTGTATGTGTGTGCGTATGCGAGAGTCTAAGCGCAGCGCTTGAAATGAATTGCTGCTGACTGGGCGACGGCGACACTGCCTCTGCGTGGCCAAAGCTGCGGCCTCAGCCTCGCATGGCTTTTGTATTGCGCCATAAACGTTTCGCTGCTCGTAACGCCACAACGGCCGACGCGGACACAGCGCCAGCAGCAAAGACCCGCACCCACTTGTGCCCGTAACCGTACCCGTCTACCCGTCTACCCGTACCCGGCAACGAAACGGAGACAGCGATCCAACAACACGGGCGTAGCAAAACCCCAGTCAAACGTCGACAGCCAGACAGACAGACCAACTCAAACCCAACTCTCCACTATCGCCGCAGTCGCCAACTGCTGCGCTGCTCGCGCCTCTGCTAGCGTTGGCAGCAAAAATTACCAATTACACGAAATTTTTATACTCTTTTAAAAATTTCGTTTTATTATAATATTTATTATCGTGGCGCGCAGTAGTGTCTGCGGAACAGCGCTCGCAGCTCAACTCAACTCAGCTCAGCTCAGCTCAGCTTGACTTGGCCGATCTCCGATACGATCCAATCCGATCCGTTCCGATTCGATTCGATTCGATTTGATTCGCCCCGCGTTCGCACTCACACTCGCAATCGCAATCGCAATCGCTCTGTTTATTATTTTGTTGCATTCTTATTGTGTTTAACTGTTGCCGCTTATTACGGGCATTAGAGTGCGGTTTATAGTGTGCACGAAGCGCGCGTAAAATTCACCGGCAGCAACAGCAACAGCAGCAGCCACGGAATCATAAGTATATTCACACACACTATCATAAAATCCAATCAAATAGCAATCAATCGAGAAAACTTCATATTTTAACTTCAACTTTAGTTTGTTGTAATCGTTCGTAATCGCTGCGTGAAAACTACAACAAAAAACTGTCACAACAATGAGTGCACATAAATATTAAAAAGTCGTAAAGTTTCCAACCTACCTGTGAGCCGGAAAAGTGTTTTATGCCATTTAAAACAAAGCAATTAAAATCCAATTCCCCTTCAACTATCCATCGACTTCAGCTTGCCACACGCACTCGAAAGGTCGTAAATCCAAAAGGAAAGAACGCGTCGGGACTTTCTACCCACGCTCCGAAAACTGTGACTGTGACTGTGACTGTGAATCATCGCAAGAAAAATCCAAAGGCCATAAAAATATAACGCCCCAGTTGATCCAATCCCTCGAATATCCCGACCAAGACAACTGCCAACTGCTGAGTGCCAAGTGCCGAGTGCCAAGTGCCAAGTGCCAAGTGCCGTCGCAGCCATTAAAAATCGCGCGCCTATAAATCAAGCGACGGCAGACCGCGCCTCGAGCATTTTCCGTGTAATTGATGGCCGCAGTTTAATTACTTTTACAACAAATAAACGTCGCACTTACACACACTTGTACACACACAAACACACACACACACACACACACATACACAGATACTGGAACAGCTGCAATTACAAAATTTAACAAATTTCGTTGCGAATTCGCTTTGCAGCAATTTCAATTGAAACGCGTTGCACACAAATTGTTCGCCAAACTGTTGGCTAAACAGATAAACAGATCAAAAACACAGTTCTGTCAGCCAAATCAAAACTAGAGAGAGAGCTGCTTGATTAAAAGGTAAACAATCGTTTTCACAATATCTCCCTTATAACCGAAATGAGAAAGAAATATTGGAACAAATGGCAACTCTGACTCTTGGCACACTATCTACCCAAATAGCCTAACTATCTAAACTAAACCCCCTTACTAACGTTTTACTAATGTTGCCCCAACTCTAAGCTGGAAATCTACTAACCTTTGGCATCATTTCTGATGAGTTGGCTTGGATCAATTCTTTGAATTTGTCAGACAAACGAAAAGAAAAAAACATTTATTTTGGGTCTGAATATATTCGCATTGCTTTGTGTTTTTTGTTTTTATTTTTTCTTTTCTTATCTGTATCTTAGAAGAAGCCTGTGAGTTTTTGTATATCTTATACATATATATTTTATATTTGCAAATATTTTCAAGAGCTTATTGTGTCAGTTTATTATTCATGATTTTCGTGATTTATGTATTCAGTTTTCCTCTAATTTAAGTGGATTTCAATTAAATTAATTAACGATTGAAATTTATTAAAAAATTACTAAATCATATGCAAAATTGTTTCTACATAATATGGGGGAAATATGAGGGGAAACCCCACTCCCATCTGCTCTGTTCAATATGTTTCTTTCAGTATTTTGCTTAATTTATGTATTTTATTTGTCATTGTCATAACTTAGGCGTAACTATATTTATCTGAAGTTGTCTTTCAAAATGTATTTACTTCACTCGCATTCCGATTGTATGTTTATGTTTCATAATGAAGCTAATGCAAGCCATTGTCCAAATATATATTCTTCAATAAGGGAAGTCCTTACACAATGCTATATGTTAGTTCACAGAAAGTGTCATTATGAAAATGCCATTTGTGGGCTGAATTCGAACAAAATTTGTTAAAGAACACACAAAGAACATACACATGCAAGAAGAAAAAAGAAAAAAGAAAAAAACTATAAGTTTTGTATCCATTGATTCAGATAATAGAGCTGCCAGTCATCATCAGTTAAATGTACTAAAACAATAACAACTCAATCGACTCTCGAGGCAATTCGGCAAATTTGACAACTTCTCGACCTGAGAAAAAGATATGTGCAATGTCAAAATTTGTTTTCGATAGTATGCTGCCAAAGTACCCACAGTTTCAGCCATTTATCAGTTCGCACTTAACTACAGCACCCACAAATTCGTCATCAGCAGCAGTTGCCGCCGCCCTCGCCGCAGCCGCCGCGTCAGCATCGAACGTTTCCTCACCTGGAATTCATCTGGGCAGCAACGCCAGCAGCAGCCATTTGCAATCATCGTCGCTGTCGCCTAGCTCCAGTGGATTGCAGCTCGCCAGCCAGCTAAGCCAGCAGCACTTGAGTCAGTCATCTAATTCGCCGGTCTCCTCGTCGTCGCCCTCATCGACTGCGCAGCAGCAACAACAACAACAACAACAGCAGCAGCAACAACAACAATCGCAGTATTCGTCTCTATCGGCCGCTCTTCAACTTCAACAGCAGCAGCACATCAACAAGTTAGCCGCCGCTGCAGCTGCAGTTAGCTCACAAGGATCCGTCTCTAGTCTTGGTGGCCACCAGTCTCTGAGCCACGCCCATCAGCAACTGCTGCTGACACCCCCTTCGGCGGGCAACTCACAGACCGGCGACAGCAGCTCATCGCCCTCTCCTGCAGCCAGCTCCTCCTTTGCCATACCCACCAGCAAGATGTACCCATACGTCTCCAACCATCCAACCAGCCACGGCGGCCTATCCGGCATGCCTGGCTTCTCTGGTCTCGAAGATAAATCATGCAGGTGAGCTCAATATAATATCATTCCTAAGGCGTATTTCTGGTTAAGCCCATTCACATATGTGCGTCCTCTTGTTGATGTAGACGGAACCTAATGCAAAATATTAAGGGGATAATGCAAATGACTTGGATATAGAATATATTTCCAGTTTAATTTTCATATCAGAAATATTATATACATATATGGTCCTATTCGATTGATATTGACATACTACATACATGTACTATTGCCAACTCAAATGAACCTGAATATATATCGAATTGGCATTTGATATTGTACTTATATCAAAACTCAAATATTTATCTTATGCTATTAGACTTTTTACTCTACAATACCACCCAATAATACCCTCTATTTCTTGAGCGAATTTTCTGAATTGGGAATAAATTTTGTTTTAGGAAATATGCCTATACAAAAATATATACATAGATATTATCTAATAGAAATTTACAGTTAACATAGTAGTTCGACTTTAAAAATGCATTTCTTAATTGCTTAAGAAATACATCTCTCTTCATGTCTTGAACAAAATAACAAAGTTTATTCCTGATATTCCTCCTGTACATTGTAATATACATTCAATCAGTTAGAGCTACGAAAATATATTTTGGTGTCGAAAACGATGTCTTCTTTTGCAATAGGTTCAAGAAACAATTTATTTTAAGATCTTCAACCAATTTAAAGAAGAATAAGAGATTTTACACTTTTCTTGAAACGAATGTATGGAATAATTTCAGCAAGTATCCAATATTGGAAAATTACTTTACTTTCCTATTTTAAATTCATTTACTGTTTAGACAGAGTTCCAATCTTGACATCTCCTAATTTATGTACATCATCAGATCGAACGTTGACTCCATCTATCTCTCTTCAATGTTTTTTACGGATTAGACGTTGTCGTAATCATTAGCCGCTGGAAATGTCCCAGTTAAAGAGCTAAATGAAAAAAAGTCAAGTCCTTAACTGTTAGCTGAGATCACATCACACATCTACTAAAGCATATTGAGTATATTAATGAGTTTTAAGGTCATTACACGGGAAAGCCTTCGACTTGACCCACAACCCACAAACCAAAACCATAATCCTCATTGGCCAACCGCAAATCCATTTAAAATGCGCTCTAATTATCGACAAGTCCATTGACCATTCATAGGGTGTCTATTTAGGACCATTGTGTTCGAATGACCACTGGGAAAATTAGAACAGCTCTGCGGTGGTGCCTGCTGGCAATTTGTCGCAAGCCACAATATTCGCACGCACATTGACCTTCTGCCAGGCCCATTTGCATATTTGCTTGTAAGTAAAAGTCGGGTCGACGCCGCGGGTGTAACGTTTACGGAATTAGTGCAAAATGAGATGAAATCACAGTTGGTGTAAACGGGACATGGGTCTGTCCAAGTCCGCTGTGTGTGTGTGGCTCATTAGCATCAAGCTAGGTGACTTTTATAGGCGAGATGAGGTTTCTCACTCAGGGGCCCACGTACACACATACGCATATGCTAATCGTCAATCGCTTCTTTTCTTTTTTCTTTCTTTTGCTTTTCCAGCAGGTACACAGACACCGTGATGAACAGTTACCAATCAATGAGTGTACCTGCCTCGGCATCCGCCAGCTTTGCACAGTTCTATCAACACGCGGCGGCAGCTTCTGCGGTATCGGCGGCCAGCGCAGGAGCCATTGGCGTAGACTCGCTGGGCAACGCCTGCACACAACCCGCTTCCGGCGTTGTACCTGGAGCCGGTGGTGCTGGACAGAGTATAGCGGATCTGCCACGCTATCCGTGGATGACGCTCACAGGTGAGTCACTGCGTTCACAGATAGAAAGACAAAGAGAGAGAGAATGAGAGAGAGAGAGAGAGAAAAAGAAAGAGTGGAATAGAGAGAACAATAAAGAGAGTTAACAAACTGAGAGTAATAGAGAATGAAAGAGAGAGACCATGAGAGAAAGAGAGAGAGAGAGAGATAAAAAAGTATTCAAATAAATGAAAATAAAGATTGGGGAAAATACAGTTGGCGACTATATTTCTCGCCAACTGTATTTCGCGCGAGAGAAATAAATATAGAAAAATAAAGAGAAAGTAAGCAGATAGAGAAAGACAGAGGGAAACCCCTGTTTCTCTTTCTCTATCCCTAATAGAGAAGAAAAAAAATAGACAAACAGAGAGAAAGAGAGAGAGAGAGAGAGAGAGAGAGGGAGGGAGAACAATTAACAAATTGTCTAAAGAGAGAGGAAGACAGAAATACTGAAATAGAGAAATACAGAGAGAAGCAAAGACTAAGAGAAAAAAACATTTAAAATTACAAGTTGGAAGATATCTTGAGACAGAGAGACCAATGAATTGAGAACAAGAAAATAAGTAAGAGAGCGAGAGTGAGACAAGAAGAAAGAGAATGGAGAAAATAAGAGTAGGAGAGCGAGGAGGCAAGTACCGAGATGGGGAGACACTGGAAAAAGAGCAAAAGAGAGTCAGCAAGAAACAGAGAATAAGAGAGATAAAAATATGTTAGAATAATACAGTTAAGAATGGCAAGCAACGAACAGTGGGTGTTGGCTTGTTAGAAAGCAATTTATTTAACATAAATGTACATATAAAATTCTATTAGATTGTGCATAAATCAACGTGGCACAGCATGATGGAGGAGGGGGAGGGAGAGTGGCGAATAGTTTGCTCTCGAATCCGAACATTTAATGTATACCTTTATGGCCATTCGGGCTTATAAACAATAGATAAACGCGCTCGTTCTGGGCCAATTCAAAATTCATAATAAACACTTTGCGGGGCATTGCCAAGTCGTTTGATTCGCATCAGTCTTCCAACAAATAAGATATACAAAATAATTTCGAACGGGTTGTCGGACGCATAGATGAAATGACGCTGAAAACTGGCTAACAGACAAACAGCCAAACGAACAGAGAGCTAAAAAGTGGCGGCAGTAAATAAAAATGAAAATAGTTGAAAAATGTGTGTGGTGTTTGTTGCTGTTGTTATTATTGTTGTTGTTTCTTTTTTTGTGAAGCGGCTCGTCAATTTGTAATTTAAATAGCTTCAAGGTTGCCAGACACACACTCATACACACACACACACACACACACACACACACACACACACACACACACACACACACACACACAAATACACACTCATATACATATTTATATGCTCAGATGTGCCCCCGCGCATACAAAACTTGCAATCACTCAGCGTCAGATACTCGGCAGAAGATACAGATACACTTTGTTTTTGTTGCCATGCGAATGCTTGGCTTTTCATCTATTGTTGTTGTCGCTCTTGTTTTTTGTTTTTGTTTCTTTTTTCAATGTTGGCGAGAATCTCTTTTTATGCGTTAAGCGTAGTACAATATTCGCGCGCAATTTATGTGGGTCAGTTTAATTTACGCGAGCCTCGCTTTGTGCATTAACTTGGTTACTTAGCTGATTGATATTTCTATCAACACGATTTTCTCTATAATAGACTCAGCTTTTCCTCACGACTGTGGTTGAATGACCTGTGAATTATGGCATTCACAACATAAAGAATTTACTGTCAATTAAACAGATTTATCCAGAGGCCAATAATCGTCAATTAAAATCGTTACAAATTATCTGCATAACAACTCAATTATTTAAGAAAATATGAACAGCAAAAGCAAGGAAAGCCAGTTCTGGAGGTAAATCTCTTCCTAAAATATCTTAACTTATTTTCATTTCAATTTATATGATTCTATTACATAGAATAAATGTTGACTATTTATTTTTCTCGATTTTATAATGAAGAATAGAGCAATTCAAATTTAAATGATGATAATTAATTAACCAATAAGATCCAACATTACCAAGCCACTTGCAATTTCTGGTATATACAAAAAAAAATCAAATTTAGTATTCGAAAACACTCTGTAGGACGGGATGCGATTTAAAGATAAACTGTATTTCGCACAATGAAATATTTTGCATATCTTTAGCTCGCAGCACAAACGCATAAAATTGTCAACGAGATCATAGACTGGCTGCGATGAAAGTAAATATGAGCATGACGCCATTATGGCAGCCAACTGCGCGACACATCGTCGCAGTCACACACACACACAGACACACACACATACACATAGACAACTAACATGGAAACAACAATTCAGTTGCACTTTAAGCAAAGAGGGAGAGAGAGAGAGAGCGCATCAGTGCGCAGTCAAGAGATGGGCAATACAGCCATCCTTGGCTCTTTACCAACTCATACTCCACTAAGCATTAACTGTCTCTCTTTCTCTTTCTTGCTATCTTTCTCTCTCTCTCTCTCTCGACCAACACTAACACAGAGCAATACATAGTATAGAGCAAAGCCAACCAGACCCGGACGCAGCAACAAAATAGTTTGCCAAATGCAATTTAACTAATGAATTTTAATATTTTACGCCAAGGCGTCTGAATGAATTTTCATTTTCACATCGTTGCACCAACCAACCAAGCAACCAGGCTGCCAGATAGCAACAACAACAACGTTGCATATTGCAGGCAGCGAGAGGAGAGTAGTTGCTGTGCCTGATAATGTCGATAAGAAAGCTGAAAGAGGTTAACTTTTCTTAATTATCTGGAAAAGCAAGGCGAGCGCAAACAAAAATATGCAAGACAGAACATAGAATTGAGGGTCTTAGGAATCTAGAAATTTGCAAGTGCACTGCGTGCATTGAAGTAAAAGGAATCGATAAAGAGAGAGAGAGAGAGAGAGAGAGAGAGAGAGAGAGAGAGAGAAGAGAAACAGGTTACTTAAATTAATTAATTTATGCGTGCATATAAATTCAGAAATCACGAAGCTCAACAGAACAGAACATGGAATACCCTATCCAGAATACTCAGCCCCTACCAACTGAGACTCGGCACATTTGTACAAACATAGGTACATACATATGTACATGAATGTATATTAGAGATTGTCTGCTCGCATCATAAAATGCCAACAGCGACAGGGCAACTGCACTGAAATTTGTGTATTTTAATTAAAAACGCGCCAGGCTAGACGCCGACCAGCTTCATCTGCTTATTAATTAGGCGTCACGTCGTCGTCGTCGTGGTCGTTGTCGTTGTCGTTGTCGTTGTCGTCGTTGTGGTCCACTTTGGATGGAGTCGGTGCAACTGTTCGCTGGTCATTGGCCACTTTGTTGGTGGTCTGGACCTTGGAATAGGAATGGGTGCTGCAGTTGCAGCTTAGCCTCTTGCAAATGAAGCTGACAACTTAGTTTAAAATGGTTTGATTGAGTGGCTTAGGCCAAAGTAAAAACCACAAGCAGTCAATGGAAGCGAGTACAAATCGCAAGTTATGCAAGAAAGGTCTAAGAAAAAGAGTGGCACATAATTAGCGAGGTCATCGGAATGCAAAAAGGGAAAGGAAAAAGTAATGTGTGACTGTCTGAATATACATGTGTGTGTGAGTGTCAGTTTTAAACATGTGTAGTTAAAACTCCTTTACTAAGATCAAGGCTAAACGCGCAATTTGACATATGCAGCCCACAATTGCAAACTTCTGTAAAAACTCAATACCATTTATTTATTTTGTTTCTTTTTTTACAGATTGGATGGGAAGTCCCTTTGAGCGTGTCGTTTGTGGCGATTTTAATGGTAAGTACCACAAGTAAACCCCTAACTGAGTGAAACCCTTGAACAAATGCCTCAAATGGCATTGGCATTGGCATTGGCAATGGGTTATGTGCTTAAATATGGATTTTAAAGTATGAAATACCACCGCGCTTAGCATTTTCATAATTTCCTTTTTTTACGCTGAAATGTCCTTGAAATCCATATCTTTACCTACTGCGTGTTGATTAGCACTACAGCGGCTAGCTGAACCCTTCTCGCCTCATTCGTCACAAGACCTACTCCTGCTGGCTGCTGTCCGTGACTCTTGCGACTGTCATGCGACCTGTCATAAATCCTCGAGCTCAATCTTTTCAATCCCACTGAATGCCTGGTGCGGCGATCGTTTGTTTATTGAAGTCATTTTCCGGCTAGCATCTTTCTTGTACAGACAATGGAAACATCCGGCAACTGGAAACTGGAAACTAACAACTGGCGACTGGCAACTGTCAAGCAATGCATTCCGTTTTGATACTGTGAAAGTTACTGGAAACAGAAACAGAAACAGAAATTTGAGTGCCAATATGGCATGCGAGTCAAGTGTCGGGCAAGATCGTAAATCACTCTGATAGACTGCTCGGCGCTCTCTGCTTATTAAAATGGTGGCACCCAGGCCCCCCAAAGCACCAGCCGTCTGTGTGTGATGCCCATAATAATGGCCGTATCTGAATTGGGCACGTAACCAAATTCACAAAATTCGAGGCGCTAAATAGTAAGCCATAATAATGAGTGTAACTCGGCTCGGCTCGGCTCGAATCAACTCGAGTCGCTTCCAGCTGGAGCTTAGCTCGAGTAAACGCAGTTTATTGCGATTGATCATTTTAATTGTCGACGTGGATCGTGTTGCGTTCTCTGTTACGCCAGTGGTCGCTGTTGTTGTTGTTGTTGTCGTCGTTAAATTGATTTTACGAGCGTTTTATGATCTATTTACGATTTTACGGATGGTCTTGCGCCACGCATAGCGATGATCACCGATGGTGACTACCGCAACGTTTACGGCTCTGATCCGTACTCTAAGCACCGAAACGATCGCTGCTTAATATGTCCGATAATGGTGTTGCTTATGCTGCCCGATTTTGAACTAAGCGCAATCTCGGCAACTTTCAAGCTTGATTCGCCCGCTCCATGTGAAGCCAGCTGACATTTGTGCTGTGCTATTCGCCTTAATTACTTAGTTCAACGACATCACCCATAAAAACGCAAGTATCTCAATGCAGAAAAGGAAAAAGACCGTGATCAGCCATCAAGAAAACACGAGTAGCCCAGCTCATGTTCGTACACAATGGGAGTCATAAAAAGATTAACGACTGCGTCCGCCATTCGATTTGGTTTATATGTGACACGTAACAATTTTGTTGCCCCGATTGCATCAATTAGCCTATAATTGGGCTATATAGGGCAACTTTAATTTGAGAATTAATTGAATGGAATTAGAAGCATTTCATTTGCCGCATAAAAGATTATTCTTCATATGCATTTATTGTAATTGACTAACTTTCTTTAGTTTCTTGAATAATTCAATAATATCTAAATCTTAAAATCTTAATTCCAAACAATTTAAAGTCCACTTTGACAAGTACCGTGAAAGAGGCTGTCCATGGCCCCAGCGAGTTGAGTACGTGCCAAAGCTTTGCTTTTAGCTTCACAGATCGTTTGGTATTCGAGTTGCCCAGCCCTGTCCCCAGATCCGCGCTCTTTAGCTACGTCCACTTATCCGATCGTCGCTGGAGTCGTTTGTTTGCTCTGTAAATAAATCACTGCGAGTGCTTTGGAAGTGTTGTCGGAGTCATTTTGCGCAATTTACAACACTAACAGCCGCTGTTTGACAAGTAATTAACTCGCTTTTCTTCCAATTTACCCACAGATGTTGTTGCTACGTTTCTTTCTAGGCGTTTGGCCTAAATTACTTTTGACTTTTTCCCTTTCGTATAGCCTATCCCACATTGAAATGAAGGTATAACAGGCAGATGGAAGGGTGGCCTTATAAAATATATATACCTTGACCCGAATAAACTATCGTCATGTCCAAATATAGAACTCGTCGATATCGGTATAGATCCTCGATAAATCTTATCATTTCCATGATAAATCTTATCATTTCCAAGACTCTTGTTTGATTCAGAAATTTACATTAAATATAATAATATAAATAATAATAAAAGTTCAGTATATCTCCTAGTCACGCACTTCCGATTAGAGCGCTCTTACTTGCCTTACCCTGAACCCATTGAAGTGTGGAATCTCAGCGACTACATAATCTGTAATTTATAATTTAGAACAATTAAAATTGTTTACATTTTATTCTCATTTTCTTAGTATTGATTAAAAACTTTAATTAATACTTTTAGGGTATTCCTCTAATTTCAAATTAGGAAAAGCAAAGAATGTATTTATTGTATCCTTATCTAATTTATTAACTGTTTTCATAAACTAGATATGCATAAATGATCAATAGAAGTTTCAACAATTAAAATAATTGATATTAGCACATGTCTAGCTAGGGGTAATACTCTTTGTCAAATAATCATATAAGATGAGCATACAAATACGATACTTCTCTTACTTTGTCTCTCTCGCTCTCCTTATCTGTTTTTATTGTCCGTATACATAATTTTTCTTCATATACAATATATCTTTTTTAAATGTATAAAACAAGAATATATTTCACATACATAATTCAAAACATCTCATACTTTGGAAATTACAAATACTAGAGAAACAAGAAAAGTCTTTGTAATAAATAAATATTATCTATTGAGAAATAAATGCTATTAAATATGAGCATACATACATGCACATACATAGTATAGTCGTTTGTTAGTGAATGTAACTAATTATAGGTAATACTGACTGAGGTGATGGGATCCGTGGAATGTGTTCAGCGATTCATTTAGTTTGGCCTATCACCATTAGGGCGATAACTTGAGCAGCGCGCTAAACAATAATATTCATTAATTTTATTAATTAAAACATGTCATAATCATAACTCATGATACGAGATCGCACCAGGGTTGAGGTTGCACTGAGGCGGCATTGAATCAAACTGACAATCGTCACAGTTCAATTTCGTAGTCTCAGCTCGAATCGTAACTCTGTCAAAGCGGGCAAAGCAACAGCAACAGCACAAGACAATGCGCTTGCTTCAATTTCATTTTCAATTATGATTACGAAGCCGATTTCGATCTAGCTATACAGCGGATGCCAATGTCATTAACAGAGGATCAAACGCGTCTCCGGGTCTACAGCATCGGCATCGGCATCTGCATCTGTATATGCATCTGCACCATAGCTGGTGAGAGCAGATAAATGCCGCTTCAGGCCACGGCCTACACGACCCAATCGACCACTTAACGCTCGGCTCCTCTTCTCTCTCTCTCTCTCTCTCTCTCTCTCTCTCTGTATATGTGTCTCTGAATCTATCTTTGCATGCTCACTTTCCGAGTGGGTGGGGTAAACAGAGATGGTGAGGAAAAGCGGTTCACCCGCTTGCACTGTTCGGACGGTGCAAGGGTTAATTTATGAGGCGCGATAAGCGAATTCCATTTCGTTTCGGTTTTGTTTAATTTCCGATTTTCTGTTGTTGTTTTTTTTCTCGTTTAATTTTGTTTTCTTTTTTTATTTTGACGTTTTCTATCTCACACTCTCAATCTTTCTCTCTCTCTCTCTCTCTCTCTCTCATTGCACTCTCGCTTTATCTCGCTCTCTCTCTCTCTGTCTGTCACTCGCGTTTGAATTGTTTGAGGGCGTGTCGCAAGCAGAGGGGCGGGGTAAATGTGCGACACCGTGTTATCGGCACGTTTCGTGGCGTATTTTTTTCCATCTCCACAGCTACAGAAAATTTGAAATGACACGTTTGCGAGTGCGATGCAAAGGCAAAGCCCAAGCCCAAACAAAAGCCAAAGCGAAAGCCAACGCCAACGCCAAAGGCAAAGGCAAAGCCCCGCGACACCCTCTGCCAACATAAAGTTTTTAACTACCCCGTGTGGCTGTTAATCTGCGGTTTTAATGCCCAAGTGGCGCAAATTGGCGAAAGGGTTCGAATTACATGCAGCATGGCAGAGCACGAGTGAGAGCACAGCTCTCCGCCTGGCTAAGTGGTTCATGGGCAGCAGAGAGTGTCAAATGAGCGCCAGACAGACAAATTGACGAGGATGTTGGAGACTGGAGAGATGCGCCCTGCTCAATTTTAGACTAACAGACATGTAAATTTGCAGACGAAATCAAATTAAAAGCGCACACGTTCCACAGGCATTACACACACAAACTCACACACACAAGCGCACGCACCCATTTGTAATTTATTCGACATTTCGTACATGTCACAAATTCTATTGTAGATGCGAACTTTTGCAATTTAATTAATTTAAATTATAATTTGAATTTAGTTAAATCTTATCAAGTATTATTGTACTCATATATTTAAGCCAATTGCTCAAGCTGTTGTTGTTAGTGTTTTGTTGTAGGTGCAACTTGGTTTAAGTCGTTTTTTACGCCTCGCGTGCTCAAATGCATTTCCAGTACTTTTAGCATTTCCCACCGATTTCCCATTTCCCGCATTCGCACTCTGCGTGACGGTCTCCATTTCAACTAGCTCCTCGCGCTTGAACGCTTTTGTAATTGTTGTTGGGCCTCTTCGAGCAAACATTAAATAGTGCAAAAAGTCGTTAGTATAAATATCATTGCGAAATTATGCACGCCGGCCAATGCACTCGACAATTGTTTTTAGTTGTCTGACATTAATCTGAGAAATTAATTGTTATTATGCGTGCTTGAGATGCGATTGCATTCATTATCGTTAGCGATATGGACCATATAAATACACATATCTATATATAAATATATTCATAAACATATTTCAACAAATATGTATATTCATATATAAATAAATATATATATATATATATATATATATATATATATATATATTATTTTTATTTTTTTTATTTTAATTTTTTTGTTTAATGTGTTGAAAATAAACTAAAACAAGTAAGAATGTTTCAGTCGGGTGCTACCGACTGCATAACACTCGTTCACGATAAAAAAAACAGTCAAATAATTTTTGGTAAATCTTAAGACTTAACTTAATTATCAAATTTTAGAGGTCTGGCTCCAAAGCATTAGAAGATCTAATTTTTCCAATTTGTCACGACTCCAAGAGACATAAATGTAGTTGTTGGTAAGCCAACATTAACTTATTCTCTACAGGTCAACATTAACCTTAGTCTCTAAATTTTGAGTTACTAGCTTTAAAACTGTACAAGATACATTTTTCCCGATTTGCCATGCCCCCTGTATAATATATTAAAGTTTGCTAAATATTTAAAAGGCTTCAAAGTAGTGCGAAGTGTATTGGGTTTGCAAGATGGACACAAAAATAAATTTAAACAAGTAAATTTTCGGATGTGTAGGAATAACTTTTTCGTTCCAGTGCCCATTTAGATAAGCCCCTTTTTTCAGATACACATATTTTTATAAATTTTATGATGCGCGATAAGTAAGACGTAGTTATTTCGCATAATTATTGAGGAAGCACTTGAAATGTTTCAACAGGAATTATAAATAACTGACTTATGATGTTTCATTGTTGTTAAAAGCATTCCTTTAAAACTTTCCTGTTGCTTTCAATGCAGTCATTCTATTCATCTATATACTATATACATGTATATATATATATATATATATATATATATATATATATATATATATATATATATATATATATATATATATATATATATATATACTTATATATAAGATTGATTCACACATACGAAAAATGAAGCAAATCAAATATTTTAATGTTTTTTGGCTGAAACTTCCAAATTTTGCAGTTGAATCTCCTGATTGAGGTGTCGCGAATTCGAAAAAAATTGTTCATTGAATACATTTTGCTGTTGGACCATGAACGCGTGTTAAGTCGGTCAAGCTCGACGACAATATTTGAATACTCATTCACGAAAGTGAAATGAGTATATTGGGTTTGTGCAATGTCCGCCTTGCTGTCCGTCCGTCTATCCGCTTGTCCGTTTGAAGGCAAACCATTTCGACGCTATTGAAGCTAAAGACTTGAAACTTTGAACATATACTCGTGTATACCCTTGAATTATAAAGTGTCAAGACTTTCCCAATACGCCCACTAGGGGCGTGGCAAATCGGAAAATGCAGTTTCAGATAATGCGGATATATTTTTTTATAAAATTGTATATCTCCTAAAGTTTTGGAACTAGAAACTTCAAAATGAAATAATTGAGTTACTGGTGACCTAAAAAAATTTGTTACGTCTTTTAGGGGCGTGGCATACCAGAAAATACCCTGTATTTTTCACATTTTTGGTACGTAAGCTTCCAAAGGATTGGCCAAAAATAACATGTCTACGCCTACTGGGGGCGTGTCAAATCGGATCTGAATATAGTGATTTGCACAAAATCTGTTAAATTTTGAACACTATTGATGCTAGAGGCTTTCATTTGGAATTTTAACTTGGGTTGGCAGCCCAAGATTAATAAGATATGGTCGTCTATAGGGGGTGTGGGTATTTTCGAGTATTTTCTTCAGCCTTAGAGCTAGAAACTCCAAATTGAACAACTAATTTACTATTGACCGTCTCTATTGATTTGCCAAAAATTATATATATATATATACCAATTGGCAAATCAGAAAATGGAGCTAGTAGCGTTTGGGCCGTGAATGAGTATACTGCAGTCGGTAACGCCCGACTGCAACGTTATTTCTTGTTACTTCTTGTTTATGTAATTTTACGATGCGTTTCTGAGGCGAGGACCTTATGGGCGACATAACAAAAGGTTTACAGAGATGAAACTCCATTTTATAGATGAAAATCAGAAATAACAAAGCAATGCGTACGATCCCTCATACACACAAGCACACACACATACACACAGTCTCAAAGCCATCTGCATCTTAAAGTCATTAATGAAATGATTATGAAGAAAATGAACCAAGTAGAAGCGTTGCAGTCGGGCGCCTTGATTGCATAATTCATATACAAATAAATCGACATTTTCAGACAAAATAAAATGAAGAAAAAGTAGAAGAAGTCAACAACGATATAATTTGTACATTGAACGAAACTAATATACTTTTCTCACTTTGTGAACGAGTATAAAAATGTAAATGTATCCAAATGCTAGCCAAACAGCTGTGGTCGTTATTGTAGCAACCAATCAGCTAGATATCAATTTGGTAACGTTTGCAAGAAAGTCTATGTGTGTCTGTAAGTGAGTGAGCCGAAGGACCACACCTCAAACCCACTACGACATTACGACAGAGAAAAGCCCCGGCAATATGAAGTTACGAGTACTGTGCGCCGTGGGACGCCACAAAATTCAATGCGACGGAGCATGGGCCATGGGATCCTAGAATGTATGTAAGTGGGTATAAGAATGAAGGCTAAGCATGAGTTATGTGCACGGTTAGGTAAATATAGAACCCGCAGCAAATGCATCGATCGATCGATGCTTTTTATATGAATTTAAATGTCGCGTTGTCACAGAGAATGGGGAACGATAGACGAACCGGTGCTGACGGGGGGATTGCACCCCCACTCCCTCTGAATATAGTATTTTAATACGTCATCGTCATGAAGGCGAAGTGGCACTGCACAGCCCACGCAACTTAAGTTATGACCGACATCTGCTGTTGGCTGTTGGCTGTCGGCTGTTGGAGTTGCTCGTCGAAATAGAAATTTGTAATTCGTGTTTGTTTTTACCAAATAGGGACTGGCTGGCGGAGACATTGTCGATGTCTATGTGGATATCATCGTGTGCAGTGAGCCATAAACGCATTGGGACTGCTCGAGCCTGCGTACTTTTTTCTCACTTGAAAGCGGTTGTCGCAATTTATATGTGTTTTCAATAAAAGTCGATATAATGTTGCCAAGGTTCACAGAACGCACAAATGAACTTGGCAACAGCAACAGTAACAGCAACAAACAGCTACCCAATGAAGGCAATCAATTTCAATTCAATTTCTTCGCCTTTGCCGAAAGCCAATGAGGCGTTCAAAGGGCAAGAGACGAGGCCAATTGCAGTTGCTGCTGAACCTTTTTTGGTGTCGTTTTGTTCTTATTGTTGTATTGGTCGTCGTCTTCTTTTTCGTTTTCGTATTGATGCTGCTGCGGCTGTGACAGCCAGACAAAGGCGCCGAAAAGTGTTGATGACCCGGCCACACCTACACACACACACACACACACACACACACACACACACACACACACACGCACACAGACACAGATAGACAGACAGCACTTCGTTGTCGTCAGTGACTGTCAGTTGATTGTCATGTCGATTCGCAGCGATTTTAATCGCAGCTGATGCGCATTAAACGCCTTTCGTTTGCAATTAAATTGCTGCAAACAGACACACATATACACACAGACACACACACACTACAACCAACGACTGTGTTCAACTTGCGGTCAGTTGGCGTCGCTGGGGCAACGCAACACAGCAACAACAACAACCACAACTACAGCAACAACAACACCAGTAACGACAGCTGTCAAGCTCAGGCTGTCATTGGCAAAAATCTTGCGGATTACCAATTCTAGACGCCTAATGCCATTTATTGGCCATCGTTACAAATGTTCCAGCTGGCCGATTGCTAGCCATGCCTTGCCTCCCGCATCCTTTGTCCCAAATTAGTTCGCACTCCCTGGGCAGGCCAAAACAAATTTATCGAAACTTTCAAGGGTTCGCCGTCTGGTTCTGCTCGCCTTCTTTAGCCAGGTTTGCTTCGTTTTTTTTTGTTTACCCTGTATTTTTTTGCAAAAAAGGGAATAATTTATATATAAGCAAATATCGATGTATACTAGGCTTTATTTTTAGGAATTATCAACTACTGTAGCATATACTCTTATTGGCACGGTCTTAGACATTGGTATTCGCACACATTTAGAACATTAACTTTAAGCAATCAAAGATTTTTTGATAATTTGCTCGCAATACAGGGTGTCTGCTGGTCGTTCACCATTAGCTGAAGTCTTTTAGTGGTTGCTCTGGAACGCTTTTCTTCCGTTTTCCCTTTCAACTTCTGGCCATATATTTTTCACATTTATGGCGGGTATTTTGTCTTATCACACCCTCGTGTTTGCAATGCGTGCAAAAATATTTCGTCTTCGTCCTTGTTACATTCCTGTTCATTCTTCCTCAGCTCATGCACACTGGAGCTTGCAAGTGATGTGGATTGGGCAACCATACTGGGTGGGTGGTGGTGGTGGTGCTAGGGCAGCTGGGCTAACCACCCACGAGATTAAAAATGCCATAAAGACAGTAAGGGTGAATGGCTCTAATGGCAGACATTGCGACGTTCTTTTCGCTGCTGTTGTTGTGCTATTATCCTCGCTCCCTGCCCCCTTCCTCTCTCATATCCTTCGCAAATTTTACAGTCATGTCCATATTCGTATATTTGCACACTTATAAACAAACACAGTCATCTTAGGCAGACAGTAGAAATCGCCGGAAAGTAGAAATTCCCGTTGAGCAAAAGATAATGGGAATCATATACGAACACATATGTATGTATATTCTTATCAGTGTCACTGTGCAGCAAGTGTCTACTGAGATAGTGAAGAGACATATTTGAAAAATTGTTAGACTTTCAGTTATTTGAAATAATGCATCGATTATTATAAGTGAATATCGAGATCACAGGCCACAGGAATATTGAGATCATACAGCCCATCAACATTAACGAACCAAGAATCAACATAATTTTGGATGTTTTATTTACTGAAAGGTGGTGCCCGAGAAAGCCAACAGCCTTCGGTATATCTCATTTCACAGAGATGATAACTGACAAGTTTTAATAACTTTTTAATCGACCTTAAAATGCAAATTATTTCCCAATAACATAATGGAGTTTCTTCTTGATGTTGCAGCAACTGAAATCGATTAGAGTGCATTATAAAAATGTGAAATAGGTATTTTAGCTTTAGGTTCTATGTAGATAATGGCAAATGATTGTCTGTCATTAAAATTGATTGGCATGTGTAATTTGTTCATGCATCGCGCTATAATAATAAAGACAATATTACAAAAGAAATTCTTTTAACCCACCATTACAACAGGAGACTAACAGAAACATTCCAAACTGAATATACTTATTAGTTCTTGTCTTTGAGAATACTTTCGTGGTATATATGAAAGTATTTCAGAGAGGCACAGAATTCACCCCAAATTGTTTGTCTTAAACTGGCAGTTGAATTGAACAGCCAGATGCGAGCAGCAAGCAAAGAGAACAGGACTAGCAAGCAGAAGCAATTGCAATAATGGCGCGAAATATTTGATGAGAATATATTAATCCCTAAGGATGGAGCACTTAATGCTTGATAATATTCGCAACAGGAGAGACTCCTACCCCGCGCATAGGCCAAACTAAAGAGATAGCGATATATTTTCCAAGATTAAGTACACAATTAGCAATTTATGCAGACACTGTGTGTTGCTGTTGCTGTAGCTGTTTCTGCTGCTGCTGCTGCCGCTGTTGCTGGCGATGGAGTTGGAGTTGGAGTTGGAGTCCCAGCAATATGGATGGGGACACAGAAGAAGGCGGGACAAGCCGATGGCAATGCTTACGAAAACAACAACATTAGCAACGCGTTGCACATAAATTGCACAGAAAGCATCCCCGACTCCAGCATCCCAACGACGGCAGCTTTGCCACCCCTCGGGAGCAACATCCCATCCGATCTACCCCCTGACGCAGCCTACAGTAGAGAATGCCACGGCTCTGATTAAACTTAAATAAATTTAATAAACATAAATTATTTGCAGTAGCATCCGCAGCAGCAGCATCCGCAGCAGCAGCAGCAGCAGCAGTTCCTGCCACCCTCTTTTGACTGGCAAGTAAATGGCGTCGCTCACCTGCCCCGCCCACACTTAACAATATCTTTGTCCTTTCTGTCTGCTAAAAGCCGACACAAAAGGCGCCAGATGTTGCTTGGGAGTAGCAGTCTTAGCCTCATCAGGGCGCCAGTCTGCCTCTAAGCAGCTCTTCTTTGAAAGTTTAATTAGTATTTGCATATCCCGATATACATATACATGCATATATATATATATATATATATATATATATATATATATATATATATAGTCTCTGGGGAAGCCATTTTGTGTTATGCTCAACGAAAAAACAGCAATTTGCGCTAAATACTTAAAAGATCGTCTTTAAACTCGTCAAAACAATGAACCATGAGAGGGCGGCACAGTGAGCTAGCCAACTTGGAACCGGGGAATATTGTTGAGGAATCAAAAAAATTTGGAAGGCGCATTGTTAATTTTGTATTCGTTGAGATGTATGTATATGTGTGTGTATAGTTCTTGTTAAATGATTGTTTGTTTATATATCTTTCGACATTCCATCCGGGAAGTTCGTTTTCAAAATGCATAACAAATATAAACAAATCAGCATAAAACATACGAAGCCCGACACAAATACATGCCTTAAGTGGAAAGTAGACGAAACAACTCTTTGGTCTCCGTAAATTTTGATTTGACTGGAAAAAGAATATTTTTAACTTATTTTAAGCTGCATGTAAATTATAATAGAGGCATTGATTGCCAACTAACAATGACTCAATAAAAATATATATACTTGTATTGTTACTACGATTCGAGAAAATAAATCTATTAATTATATTTAGACAACTTTTTTTTCTTATTTCCTTGAACACTAGCAGCAGTTAGAAATAAACAGTGTGTTGAAATTGTTGTCGAATGAAAACAAATATGGGAACTGCCATAAATATCGCGCATGCTAAAATAACAAACAAATTGATAGAAATCTTCTTCAACTGTCGGAAATTCCGTAGCAAAACAGCAAAGTCAAGGAATTTATAGAAAATGTGTCTCTAAACATGGAAGCGATTCAACTTAATTGCAAATTTAAAAAAAGAAAAACGAAACGAATAATACAAAAAAAAAAACCATGAACATGAACAACCGCAACCAGTAAGAACGTTGCGACCGGCTGCATAATACTCAATAATAATAATACAATTCATAATTTAAAAATAATTTGTTCTAATAAATTATTATTTCCGATTTGCCACGTCCCTATTGGGCAAATTAATGACGAAGCTACACACAAGAATATTCCAAATGATAAGCTTCAATTGCAGCAACTCGAGTGCTCTGGCAAGGCAAGCATTGTACAAAAGCCAATATACTCTTCATACTGCGTGAATCGCATTCGTATAAAAGCAGACATGACAACAGCAAAACGGACACAAACCCAAAGCACAATGTTTCAAACGTTCATGTCAAACGATATGTAAATATGTTTATTATTTATCGAAACAATAAGTAGACCACAGAAAATAGAAACAAAATGTTTGTTTATACTTTTAACAATTTCGTGTCGTTTGATAAACAAAAACAAAAAAAATGGTTTCGTTGATGTCGCCGTCCCCACGGACACCAATGCACATACCCAAGCACAGATATAGGCATACAAGATAAATATACATGTGTGTATTCAGTATACGCTAGTATATGAATTCATACATACATATTTATAAATCTAACACATACAAACAAACCTCTTATTCGCTTATTCTGCCCGCCTTTTAGTCTACGTACCTCTCTCTATATAGTTATATATTATGGCATGTATGTGAATGTGCGTATGTGTTTGTATCTTTATTGTACGCGCTGAATTGTTTTTATGATTTTAATGTCATCATAAGTTTCAGACAGCTTTTTTATGTGGTTGAAGCTTATTAATAAGCGCCTCTGTTTATTGAACAATTACCTTTATTATTATTATGAATATTTTTAATTGTTAATTGCTAATGTCATTGTTATAGATCGACCCATTGAAAAAAAGCACGACAGCGGTGTCTTGGGGCGCCTTTCCATTAAGGAATCTCAGCTCCCCATCTTCCTCCCTCTCTATCTTCCTCGGCTTGCTACTCTTCTGTAATTCGATCAGAGTCCAATCACGTTGCATTTATCTTGATTGCATTAGTTAACTTATTGACTGCATTCACCTATTCTCATCCCAGATTTGCAATTTGTTAATCTTATATTAACTCAAATACCCCTCGAAGAATCATCGAATCATTAATCAATATCAGCGCCGCTTTATGGTGTGGTAATGAGTTTTCAGTTGTAAAATGAAAATTGATTTTTCACGGAATTGTGCAATGAACCGGTTCGGCTGGATTTTCTGTGCAAAGCGTCAACTGGTTTCTAGTTACCGCTAATTGAATGCACTGTAAATTCATTGACTTTTATCTGTACAACTGAGTTGTAATTCATGCGAAGCCGCGGAATAAATGAAATCAATTAAAATCAAAACGAGTTTCAACTTTACTAAACTGTGAGAGCGAGAAAATCGTAGAATGAATATTTCAAGCTCTAATCGGTTAAATGCAAGTTTTTGTAAAATAATGCTAATAATATAAATTAGCATAAACAATGAAATTTAGACTTAAAATCTGCTACAGATCTCATCTTATTAGAGTGAAAATGAAATGAATTAAAACTATTATGGAGTTATGTAAAAAATAAATCTTTAAACAAAATAATTTATTTTATTACTCGTATTAATATCAAAATTAATATCAATGAGCAGTTTGAAAAGTCATTGTCTATCAATATTGTAATGCACTTTATACATATTCTAAAAAAAGTGATCGTTTTGTGTTTTGAGTCAAAGTTTATTGAGTGCAAGCTGCAGGGCCGCAGTGACAAGTTGAGTCGTCCATTGACGGCCATTACAAAAATGCACCATAAACGTGAATGAAAAATCAATATGTCTCACACATTTGAAGAGATAGATTTCTGGTCCTGCGCTCTCTATCGATGCGGCTGCCATTCGACTCGAAGCAAACTCCGCTCTCTCTCAAATACCGGTTTCGCTTGGCTCGCTCAGCTGTGCGCCGACTCACCACCGAACGGCAGCGCCGAAGTCGACGTCTCTCTGCCAAAAGCAGCGGCAGCAGCAACAACAACAACAACAGCCGTTGCCATGACGACGCTCCCGCATTCTTCATGTTTTCGTGTGTGTCAGTGTGTGCGTGTGTCTACCTGTCCTACACAGACAATGCGGCAGCCATATTGGATTCCAGCACTCCTTTGCACACTGTTGCCATCCCGCTCGCACCTGTGCGCCACTATTGCGAGTGTCGTAAATCTCTTTTAGGGGCGCGTGTGTCCTGGGAGTCGTGATTTATGGGACGAATTGTAGCTGCTCACTGTAGCGTGTAAATAATTTAGATTAGTTTACCATTTGTGTGCTCTGTCTGCTGCTGACTGGGGGTTGATTAGAACTCAAGTTGTTTCGAGAGGACAAAGTTTCTGCTGTCATTGAAACTTGAATGTTTTTATGCCCGTTTTTATGCTTCAGAATTCCACGTGCAATTAAAGCAATTGAATTGATAAAACACTGAAAGAATTCATAAATATACTACTCATAGTCTGTATCATAAGATATTTCAAATTCGGACTTCAAATTGGGCTTACATTTTTGCTCCCGACGTTAATAAAAAACCATCCTGAGCAGAATTAAAAATGCTTGAGTTATGATTTATGATTTACAACTACAGTGGAAGTCTGCACAAATGCACCTTTCAAAATATTACGCAAAATCTGTCCCTTGCATTGTTGTCGGCACTTCGCAACTTGCCCAACCATAAAAATATGCCGCTGACGTGAAAACCTTTTATAAAAAACACACAAAAAGATTGAAAGGTGCTGTCATAAAACAGCAAGCGGGAAAAGTGATGCCTGACCATGCAATTTGCAGATAGCAAAATTTTGATTTCCAAAACATAAACACGAAACGCATTCCCATTTCTACTTTTCTAATACATTTCCCTTTGCTGCATCGTCCACGCACTATCGCGTAAAAAATTCGCACAGGTAGCGTGCAGAATTACAAAAAAAAAAAACAGAAAAATATAGACAGACAAAGCAACAAAGAAAATCGAGAAAACTGAGACAGAAATGCATGGAAAACGTTTCACTCTGCCCAGCAGGAGTTGGTGCTGCAAAAGCTGCTTCTGCTTCACCCTTTACATGCCGTGCAATCGCCATTGGAATCGGAATCAGAATCAGAAGCAGAAGCAGAATCAGAACCCGGTTGCCGTCAGTCGACCCCCAAGGGAGCTGATGTCCTGCCGCGATTCGCTGTAGACTGACGTCAGAGCTGGCCTGGATACCAAAATTATTTATTTTGTTTGTGCTCGTTATTTGCAGCTGAGATATTTGCTATGCATTCACATTTCCGTCCGCATTGCCGCATTGCCATTCTTCAATCTTGTTCTCTATCACATTACCCTTTCGCGACTCCTTGGCGCGAATTAAACAATTTCCAAATCAGTACAACAATTTGTTGTTTCTCTTGTTGTTGTTGTTGTCTCTGAATACAAATCAAGAGGTTTAATGGACACGGCTCGTTCATATGTGTGTGTGTGTGTTGCTATAGCCATACGGCGAGAAGAAATTCAGTTATTGGCAGTCAGACAACATCTTTCGCAGCTCGTTAAGAGTATTCGAGTACAAAAATATTTGAGCTGCCTCTGTGACAATCTTGACTAACGCGACTTTCTTTGTTCTTTGTTCTTTTTTTGTATTTGAACAGGCCCCAACGGTTGCCCCCGACGCCGAGGCCGCCAGACTTATACACGTTTTCAGACGCTCGAGCTCGAAAAAGAGTTTCATTTCAATCACTACTTGACGCGACGACGACGCATAGAGATTGCGCATGCGCTTTGCCTAACCGAGCGCCAGATCAAGATCTGGTTTCAGAATCGACGCATGAAATTGAAGAAGGAGCTGCGCGCAGTCAAAGAGATTAACGAACAGGTAAGTTGACTAAAGCAACTCGATTTGATCAATTCAATCAATTTAAGCGGCATACATAAAGATTGAACGCCTTTAATATGCATATCATTTAATGCGCCTCATCATCGTCTTCATATTGTAGGCACGCCGTGATCGCGAGGAGCAAGAGAAAATGAAAGCTCAGGAAACTATGAAATCCGCCCAGCAGAATAAGCAAGTGCAGCAGCAACAGCAACAGCAGCAGCAACAGCAGCAGCAGCAACAACAGCAGCACCAGCAACAGCAACAACAGCAGGATCATCACTCGATCATTTCACACAATCCGGGACACTTGCATCACTCCGTTGTCGGCCAGAACGATCTCAAACTTGGCTTGGGCATGGGTGTCGGTGTTGGCGTTGGCGTTGGCGTTGGGTCTGGCCTTGGACCAGGTCTGGGAGGTGGCCTTGGCGGAAATCTGGGAATGATGAGCGCCCTTGACAAGAGCAATCACGATCTTCTCAAGGCTGTTAGTAAGGTCAACTCCTAAATGGCAAGTGGATCATCCATCAACTATCATTACCGTTACCCTTACCGTCATTACCACTCCTAACAACCTATGTCATAGCCATCGCCATCGCCATCGTCATCGTTGTCGTCGTCGCTTGATGCCTTGAGTTTGGCGTTTTTCGTCTCTTCTGTGTAATACGAAAAGCAAAACAAAACAAAGTTGATAACTCAAATACGTAAAGTTTTACATAGTAAATAGTCGTCTAAGTCTACATATAGCGCATAGAAATATATAATCTTAAAGCCAAGTACATATGTAAATCTATACAGAACAGAAGCAAGATCAATGATGTGCACAGTGGGTCAGAGACAATTTGTTTTGGAGTTGACTAATATGAATCCAGGTAGCTGCAAAGGCTTTCAATATTTTATATACTAAAACATTTCTATTCACACAGTTTACCTATTCATACTCGTTTATGTAGTAAAAAATAGTATATTTGTGAAATGAAATGTCCGTCTTGCTATCCGTTTGTCCGATATTTAAACTGGAGGTTGGGAAAATGCTGGGAAATCGAATGGGGGAACGAACGGGAAAACAGTTTTTGAGTTAAGATCACGAAATGCTGAACTCTTAGTCTTCTTTACAGATATTCGAATTATTTCACGGCCTAGGCCCGAGAACTATAGCCTAATTCGATTAGTTTCTTGTTCTTAGTATTTTCAACAGTTTCAAAGAACCCCTGCACCACTGGGCACACCATCTTAATACTAACGAATCCATTGATATATATAAAATAACGGTAAAATTATTAAGTAATGCTAACGAGGGCAGAAGCGCTGAATCGTATAGGCTCACAGGAGAGCAAGCAATGAGCGATATTTTATAGTCAAATGGTCAGATAGTCGTTTTATCGGCCTGATGGAGGGAGTTTAGCGAGCGAGTTTAATTGTAAAATTATTTACGACTGCTGTAGGATTACATAGTATGGTAAAGAAAAACGTTTAGCCATGTTTACAAATACATGCTTGTATGAATTTACAGATATATTATAGTAGCCCATCGTACTTATGGGCATTTATAGATACGTACGTACATTTTTGTACCCACATAATATTTATTGGAAATTGTGTTTGTTTTTTTTTAAGTGAAAGAACTCTTCCAATATTAATTTTTTTGTTGCATATTTTTGCTGTAATTTGTTGTGTATGCTTTTAATGCTTTTCGATTTTGCTAAGACGAAATACAATAGTTCCGTCAATGCCATATTAATATTAATTATAATAGCAAGTAAATTTAAGAATTTGAAAACGAAAAAGTGAACAAAAGTAAACTAGAAATTAAACTAAAATGATTAAAGAAGCGCAAACAATTCCCCCATATGAAAGAAAGTTTTAAGTGTACTGTAATGTGTAAAGAAGGGTATGCAACATACCCAAAAGCATAATATCATGATTTCAAATACGTAAAATATAAATACGATAATAACTATAATACAACCAGAAAACAAAAGAAATGTCGTTTTGCCAGTGACTAAAATGTAAAAAAAAACAAAAACAAAAAAAAAACAACTGAAATTATATTGTAGGTGTGTGGAAGGCGTTAAGTGTTGAACGCTAAATAACTAAACTAAAATTAATTCTGAAATACGTATTAGCTTAAGGTTGCAACAACAACAACAAAACCAACTACAACTACAACAAATTATTCAGTTAAACAAATAAATCGAAAATATAAAAAATAATGAAAACACTGAGTAGGCCAAGTAAGAGAAGCAGAATCCAATATACGTAGAGTTTTAACTTCCCAAAATTAAATTTACGTAGCGTAAACAATAAGAGAATAATAAACAAGTTGATTTAATGTAATGCAAGTTAAAAGTAATCGAAAAAAAGTATATATATTTATTTATCATACTTGATGTGAAGAAAATCTTACACACACGCATATTTACAAATACAAAATAAAGCAAAGTAAATTAACGACGAAAATATATTACAAATATTACCTTATATATACTTATACAGACACATATATATATATATATATATATATATATACGTATGTAGTATTGCATTCACATTTTGCACACACATCTATCTTTCTTCACTCAAATTTAATTTTTAATTTGTACTTTCTTCCTTGGCTTTCGTAGCAACGCCCCCAGCCCCGCCCTCTTAATTGGTTCAAGTGATATTATTATACTATTTCATAGACATGTTAATTTCTTATTGAATTTTGTTATGCATTGCGAAAACCTTTTGATTGAAGATCTTTTCAGTTCGATTTACTTTGTTTGCCACGCACTTTTTATTTTTAAATATTTTTGGAAGATTTCAATTAAAATAAGAAATTGTTTAGTTTAATGGCCTAGAAAATGTTGCGCATTTTGTTTAACACACGCTATTTGCATATATATTTTTGTTTGAATTTTAATGCTAAGGTATATATTTCTGTTAGTTCTAGTTTAAGTTTAGTTGTGACAAATTGTGTATTATATGATTTTATGCGATTTTTAAATGAATACGAAAATAATTAAAAAGAAAACCCTTAGAAAACTTGTTTCACTTATTTCGCACGTATCTGACAATTAACAACAACAATAACAAAAGCCCATCCAAGACATTGACACCGACCTGTCAGAGTCACAAAATCTTACAAGAATCAATTAGTCTAACAAAACACTAAGAACTTATATACGTAGAAACAACAACAAACATAGTTATAAACAAATAAATAAGCAAAAGAAAAAAGAAAAACAACAATATAAATTAAATTAACAAAATTTTACTCACTCAGCGAGAAGTTGAAATCGACATCGATAAAAATTGTCTACACCCCCGGAATATACGTAATTGAATGATATTCAAATTTAATGAAGGACTTACAAATATGTATTACAGAGGAATATGTATTACACATATGATTAAACAACAACAATATAGCACCTCTTGTAAATAAAAGGCAGTGCAATGCATATGTTATAAGAAACCCAGAAATAAGACGATCGCAAGTAATCGCCGATCGCATTTGAATGGGCTTTTGCTCGCTTAAAAGAGTTCAGTCATTCGAAATACGCAAGCATCATATATGAGAGTTTATGAAGTATTCAAAGCAAAGCATAAACGACGCTGTATGACAAATCTAATCTTAAGTAAACAACAATGAAAATTACCAAAAATAAATAATAAATAAAACTATAAAATAAAAAACTGTCTGTTATTCGGCGACATCACAGGTTAACAGAATTTACTAAGCAAGAGGCAAGCCTAAACCTATACGTTACGAAAAGTCTTCCCCTTTTTTACTCTCTTACTTATACCTGTATTGCTCAAATATATATATTCATTCATCAAATATGGAAATTTAATTCCAATATAAATTTATATTAGGCTAGGGTTTTTATAGTAGTCCTTTTCGAGAGCAGGCTGTTTATAATAGTGTATAGAAGATTAAAGCACCATCGCCTGTCCATTTGATCACAAGTAATTGAAACTGCATACTACGGATATTATATACAAATAAATTTATTTATAGTATATCATTTATAATATTGTGGTATAGATGTGTGGTATACGTGTTCAATGAACTCAATCTTACTCAAAGGCGAATTCCTTACAAAAATATAATACATTCTAGTCTATATGTTTAATTTATAAACGTAGGTTGCTTACCAGAGCTCACATACCGAGTTTAAACTATTCCACACATTCAATAATCGATAGTTTCTAACTAGCCACGCACCAACGGGTAGCCCATTTCGATCTATCTGTAGAGGAAGTCAACAAGAAGCAAGAAACAATAAATTCCAAATTTAAAACAATATACCTTGTTACTTAAGTAATTCGTGCAATTAGTAATTCGTCAACTTCTCCAGCATTCAAGTCTGAGGATATTGATTATATTTTCCGGAAATTCTTTATTGCCGACAGTTGCTGTAGACTAATTTATGTTTCATAATGCGTACAAATTCCCATCAACACTGTCTTATTTAGTTGCTGTGAATATTAATTAAGGTATTCTGTATTTCGGAAATTGATTTGACTGCCGCCTGTGCTAAAATACGAAAAGAAGTAAACTAAACTAAAGCTCGAGGTATGCAACGAGAACTTGATATTGCGTATGTTTATGTATATATTTTGGCTTATGCTATATTCTAGTTATCCAATTTGCAACGTTTACCACGTACAAGATAAATTTTGCAAAACGTCTTTAATTAAATTTAATTAATGCGGCAACAACTCAACGGATTATGATAATAAGACTTCATATAACGAGGCGATTTATGGCAAACAGCCACATGCGTGTGTTCCTATGCCCTGAAAGGACTAAAACTCCCAATCACTGGCAGAGCTGAATGTGAAAGAGAGTGAGAGAGAGAGAGAGAGAGAGAGAGAGTGAGGCAGTGTGGGGAGGGTAAATATGCCAGACGTTGTCCCGTTTGGAGCAACGACAGCATAATGGCTGCGTCAACGAGCTGCGTCTTTGGCGCAAACGAAACGGAAACGGAAACACAAGCACGCATAATGGCTCATGTATGCAATAAAAGAAAGTTTCGAAAATACCAAAATGGCGTTTCAAAGATTGCCCCATTGATGATGAGTGGGCGGCAGTGCAAAGAGCGTTGGGGCCTCTTTGGTATGAGGGGATATTGCCATGCCAGGCACGTAGCTCGGCATAAGTTCACATTTGGATGCTGTTATTAGAAAAGTTTCGGCGCTAAACTGGCCCCAAAGACGATCATCGATGCGATAAGGCACCATTTCAAATATAATATTCTACTACATATGACTGCAGAAACAAAGCACGTGGACTGCTCTTATAGTGAAGCTTATATATTATATGCATGACAGCAACTAGCAGATGTAAATATTTGAAAATTATTTTTGATTACCTATTCAGAAATTGGGCTATACCCATGGGAGTAAGCTCGAATAAGATTGACTAATCATTATGCAAAAAACATTTTATAAACTGACAGTCGAATCTTATCAAGCAAAAATTTGTATATACATATATTTTTGATAGGATCGGATTTGTTATTAAACAAAGCTTAAGAAAAAACTTATCGACTAATAGAATAATGATATTTGACAAGTTGAATAATCTGATTTGCTATTGTCATGTCAATCATCTTAGACGAATATTTACAGTTTTCACAACATGAAATAACCTTTAACAAGTAAGTAAGCTCTAGTCGATACATACACAAAGCAAGCACAGTTACTTATAAGCAGAATTAAATGTGTAAGATTCAAATATGATTGAAAGCCACATCTTCACAATCAAATAACATATTTGTCACAGTAAAAATGAATTCCATTTGAAAAATGAAATTCGCCTGAGTCATTGCCTCTACCAAACCCTCCATATCACTGTCTATTCTTGAAGTGGCAATTCCGAAATTAAAATAGTAGCTGATAATACAAACACAATTCAATCAAAATTGTGATTTAATTAATACCATAATAGTGTTCAAAATATAGAAGAATAGTCAATACTTATTCGCCGTTCTATAGACGATTTTAATAGTAAGTTCTAGCTATGAAACTGGAGAAGATACAGTTTGACCCGATTTACCAAGCTCCCAACGGTCGTAGATATATTTTTCTTCTCTTTATTTTTTGGTCTCGCCTTAAATACATACTCGTAGTATTTCCAGATTTCGATTAATGTGTCCACATACATGAAGCATGTGTTGCTAAACGGACTCTAGTTAAATTTCAGCAGCAAATATCTTAAAAAGTAAAAACTCTTTTACGTATTGGCTATATTTGAAAGTGAACTTCAATTTAAACAATTTTATGGAATTTGTAAAAAATTTCAAGTCTCTAGACATTATACAAACGGAGAGACAGATGTACTGATAGTCGGACCGAGCTAAGTCGATTCGATTGTTGTTCCTATTCCAGCATATATATGTATTGTATATACTTTTGTGGGATCAGCCACGCCTCCGTCTACCTATTAAATACATTTCAACAAAACCATTATATATATATATATATATATATATATATAATATATATATATACATTTCCAACCACATAGTGCATCAAATTTTATTGTGTCTGAATTCGTTCCCGAATTACAATATTTTGACATCGGTAACAAAGCTGCGAAAGCCGAACGCTGATCCTACTTTAAATTCAGGTATTGTTTAGACGTTGTTGCTGCGGCATATGTACGGCCTAATTACAGCGTGCCACAGATGTTCTCTTTGCCGCGATGCTTCCCTTTCCCCTTGCCCTCCGCCATTCGCCAGTGGCAATACTCTCGCAGTGGCAACAGCAGTGCGAAATGGCCGCGGCGCTCGGCAAAATGTAATGCTTGGCAATTACAGAGCGCGTTTCGTTTAATTGAAACATTATTTTGCATAAATAAAACCGGGCATAAAACACCCTGTTCCAATGCCGCCCTTACCCTAATTCTCAGTCAACGCCCTCAACGTGGCCACCATTAACGCACAAAGGGTGTTTTAAAAATGCAAACAAATACGCCCCATGCCAGGCTTGTTCCTTTCTTCCTGCCTCTCTGACACTGTCCCTGACCCTCTCTCTCTCTCTCTCTTCCTCCAATTCCTCGTTTCACATTTCCCAGTTTAATTCCATGTGCAATATTTGCAAAAAAGAACATGTAAGAAAATTACGGGCGGGTGCAAACGACTGCATAATACACGTTCATAATTTAATGGGTAGATCTGTAGACGAGGTTAACAGAATCCACCACTTTATAATTGCTGATCTGTCTATGAAGACAGTCCACAGTAAGTTATTCGTCAAGTTGTGGAAGATATAGATGTTATCCAAATTTCCAAGGCTCAAATGGCCCTTACATTTTCATATATACTATTGTATTTCAAAGTCCGAATCACAAATGAATGAATATCTCACACAAGCAATATACCTTTCTTAAGCATTGTGAACGAGTATTAAAAAAGAGTCCCAAACCTTGTCGCAGTCACCCATTTTCAGCAAATGACAACCTGTGCCCACCGCTGCTCCTGCTGCTGTTGCTGCTGCGACGATGCGTCGTTTGTATCTCACAGCTCATTGCGAATGCACAGGTTGATTTTATCCCCTGGCACTTTTTCATGTTTCGTATAGAGTGTGTGTAAGGTTCAGGGGTAGGCCGATTCCCCGGTAACATAATATATATATATATATATATATATATATATATATATATATATATATATATATATCTTCTTCTTTTTTGCGAAACTGTGCGAAATTGCACAAACATTGCTATATCATAATTTATTAACAAAATAAAATGAATTTTTGCCTTTGGTGGCGCGCTCATTGAAAGCCCATGGCGCCCACTTTTCACTTTTCAATATGTCTGAGAGCTGACAAAATGGAATATTGAGGAGGAGCAGATGAGCATTAATGACTTCCTACAGTGTGAGTTCTCGTATACGAGTATATATTACAAAATATATATTTTATTTATATGATATTATATTATATTATACATTTTTGAAAATCCTTAATTATTTTTAAATAAATAAGTCTTTGGATAATTTCTTAAGGATAACGAAAGGCGATACCGCACAATTAGTTAAATCTTTGAGCTGATAAATAGATGTTTAGGTTGGGCAACACTTTGAAGACATTGCCACTAAATACAAATAAGCTATCTTCAATGTATTATTATAAGCCACTAAGAAAAAGAAACAAACCCAGCAATGCGCAGCGCATTCAAATGAAATACAACGTTTTTAATGTCAATGAGCCATTACAACCCAAAATAAGAAAAGACTAAAACTAAAACGCTGTTTTTCCATAGCTACTTACGACTTGCCCTTCTGTACATCCTCAGCACCATCCCGATAATCAAGAAGTCCAACATGGAAACCGTGTTTGGAGGGCTGAAACACACTGGCAACATTGCAAATTTTTGTTGATTTAATAAAATTGCACCCACGAGACTAATTTATATGGAACGTTCGTAGTGGAAAAGGACGCCGAATTGGTTTTACCATCAGGTACAAAGCTGTTTTTTGCACAGTGGAACATGCGTAGACATATGCAAACAAAAATGTTTAGATATTTGAATAAAAAGAAAATGGGAAAAGTTCCATTTCATATGGATGTTATATTTGCTTTCAGTAAGCTTTTTTATAACAAATTTAATAACTTGTTAATAAAAGGAAATGTGGTATAGTTTTACAAGATATTGCATATCTATTCTGGAAGTAATAAAACTTTTTGAAAGCAAATTTAGATGTGATTTTGTCAATTGCTACCAGATCTAGAGTATCAAAATGAAAGTTTTTAAGATTTCTGAAACAGTTTCCTAGTGAACTGCTCTCAAAAATTAGAAGATTATTAAAGTGTTTTTTTATTTTTATTTCTATTTTTATGGTATCATTAAAATGTTTAAAGTGTAAAGTAAAATAAATACAAAAGTCTATAGTGTTGACATTTACTATAAAGTCATCAGTTTTCAGAGAGACAGATTCGGTTCGACCAGTACGCAGACTTTCACTGCTTTTTTCATTAAACTGAAAAAAACAATAAATTCATTTGCAAGAGAAGTGTATATTCATTTAGTGAAAATTTATACAGTATTCAATATTTTCAGTACCTGACGTAAATATTTTCTTGATAACAGCGATTTATTATCCATGTTACTAAAATATTAATAAGTACAATATATATTATTATATTATTTTTTACATATAGAATCCAAAGAATATAAATTCTCACATATTTATATCCGCGTGTATATTATAATATTTTGTAAATGTTTTCTTCCCTTTTCTTATTTTTGTTATACCCTGAACCCATTGAAAATGGGAAATCAGGACATAATGTTTTTAATATTGACATAAGATAAAAAAGCAAGGTATATGGACTATTATGCACAAATGAAATCAATTTATTGTAGCTTCCTTACAGTCTTCGAGGAACGAATTATTTGTTATATATTTATTTTAATTTGTTTTTCCTTACGCTTTTGGTATCATACATTTTTTTTATAATCAGGAAAATGCAATTGAGAGGCGAGCGAGCGTCTCGCATGAATTTTAGATAATTGCTAACACTCTTCGATGAGAGACTTTATGATATGATTCTGCACAAATTGGGGTAATATTATAAGAAAGACGCCCACAAGAAGAAATGACATGTCAACAACTGCCATTTAGACTTAAGACAAAGCTATCATAAGGCCATCAAATTGTCAGATTTCAAACTTCAACAAATAATTTCTTTCAGAATCGGTTTACCGTAGTGGTAAAATAATTATTATTATGTGAGTATATGAAGGAAGCGTTATAAGTTTTGAGTTTGATTTGTACTAGCAGTCAAGAATTCCTTGCCCATTGTAAGCTATATACAACTGAAATGTTAAAGGTAAATAGTTGATAATAGTAGTTGTCTTACATGTATATGCATATACCTATATAGCTACATCTACAGTTTACATATTAAGTATAATGCTACTTTTGAAAAGAGCTAAATTGAATCACTCGTGACTCGCCTCCACAATTGTTATTTTCCCAAATTCCGTAATCATTTCAAATGAAATGACAGCGGCATATATATATATATATATATATATATATATATATATATATATATATATATATATATATATATATATGTAGTCGTCTAGCATGCCACATGCTCGGCAGGTTGATTGCTGTTGCCAATCATCCCTATTGGCAGCTTACACCCTCCAGTTTGCAACCCGCATTTACATTGTTCTGTGCGAAGTCTGGTTTTTGGTTGATTATACTCGTATTTGCTTGTTTATATTGCGAAATACCGACGACCACTATTCGCGCAGTACCCAATTTGCCAGCCAATAAACATGACTCTGACTCTGACTCTGACTCCGACTCCGACTGCGACTCCGACTCTGACTTTGAAAAGCCCAACAACTGTTATAGTGCCAATTGTTTTGATCTGCGTTAATTTATGAGATTCCTTCGGTTTTCGAGGAAATGCTGTGGTGCCACATCTAATCGCATCGAGATGCCCGATAACCATTTGTTTGTTGTACCTACTAACTGTAATCATAACTAGGATGAGCCACCTTTAAGCAGCCGCCTCGCTATTCTCTCTCGTATTCCTCGCGCTGCCACTTCAACAGATGTCGTAATGGTAGCAAATTTTGACTTTTCGACTATAGAATAATATTTAATAAGGCATTTTGTTGTTTTTCAGTTCTCATTCTCGTTGTCGTAACACGCACACCGAGAGAGCCACAGCCACACAGACAGAGACGAACAGAGCGGCCTGTACCTGAGACAGAGAACGGCCGTGACGTATCTGTCAGATTAAGGAAAGGCCATAAAATGTGGTGAGCAGGGATGACAACAGCACAGCACCAAAGCCGAAAGCAACTAACGTTGAGATACGGCCATTGTTCTGCCTTTAATGCAAACATGGCAGTTGGTTGGGCATGCCTTTTGGCTTTCGTTTTTCGTTTTTCGTTTTTCATTTCCCATTTTCTCTTTCCCCAATCGATATCTGTTTCCCGCCGCCTGTGTTGCGTCTTGTATGTTACAAGTTGGTTATAATTTTAATCGTTTGAATGTGGGCAATTTTCATTTATACTCAAGTTGCTGACGTACCTTGGCCATGTCTATCTGTGTCTGTCTATTCACAACGTTAGGACTCCATCTCGATTTCGTTTTGCAATTGAACAACATTTACGACTGTAAACACACATAAAACTGTCTACTTTCTCTATGGCCCGTCGGCGTAACTCCAAGTGCAGCACTTTGAATTTGATCCTGGCACAGCTTCTGTGCTGTTCACGATGATCTCTCAGCGCCTTCGACAATTTCCGCTAGCCCATCGCGAGCGACAGTTATGACGCCGGACTGCACATAAAACTGACTTTAACGACAGTAAACAGTTCATAAAAACTGAGCAACCACATGTTCCTAGAGCCCAACTCAGGCGCGTGTTAACACCGGGACGAGCTCTTCCATTTGAAACTTTCTGCAGAATATGTAGTGTGCGATTTCCCAATTTCAGAGCCTTACTCTGCACAATCCCGCCAAAAAAAGACACACGTAGTTCATTGGTCGAGGGGCAATCACAAATAAATAAAGCTGTGAATGAGTTATGACAAATTAAATGCCTGTAAATATAATGTTATTTACTACAAGCTTTCTCAAATTGTTCCAATCAGTGGTATTTATAAAGAAATAGTAACTTTATGCTTTATTTTTGGAATATAATAAGAATAATAAATAGGACGCTCAACAGTAGAAGAAATCATGAAATTGCGACGAAGTCGTTGTACTTTTTATTGTGTCCAAATGTCTGAATGAATATTGACCAAATTCCATTCAATTACTTTTGAAAACTATGTTATTTTCAACTTCTAGGGGAACAGTAAATGTAATAATGATAATAATAATAATGAGTAAATGTAATATCCGTAACTATTTTAAATACACGTAAATCAATATGGGAAATAAAGAACAAGAGGTGGGAATATCGTATATTTAAAATCTCCATACTTCTAAAAACGTCAAGCTCTTCTAATGTGTGATATCGACTCAGTTTAATGTCGGGATCAAAAATATAGCAGTTTTATGGGTAAGAAAAAGGAAGAAAAAAATTCCACTAAGCCCCTCTGAATTGATCAAATATTTCATTGTATTGTAGTAAAACTAACAAGATAAATAACATTGTTTTCTGTCCCAAGGTGACTTTACGGTCCCCTTTCTTTTGGAAACATATTGATGACTTCCTTCAACAAACCCATCCCCCGATCACAAAGCTAGTAACTAATGCCTCTCTGTTTTCTAAGTAATCTGCACACTTCCCAGTATTTTTTACAAATATATTATTTCGAGCATTAATACAATGCGATATTCAAAAAATATATGAATAATACTAAATTAAAAAAAAAAAAAAAAAAAAAAAAAAAAAAAAAAAAAAAAAAAAAAAAAAAAAAAAAAAAAAAAAAAAAAAAAAAAACAAAAAAAAAAAAAAAAAAAAAAAAAAAAAAAAAAAAAACTTAAAATATATTCTTTATTTTCATCTAGTGATAATATATCAATATATATATCATCGAGTAACGCATTTGAATTGGAAATACATATACCTGATACCATATCTCTGTTATGGCTAGATTAGATTACATTTAGTGGAAGCAGCGCTACGAATTGATATCTATTGCAATTCGAAAGCCAATCAGCCCGCACCTGCCAACCAGTCTCCCTGCCAGTTGCTCGCCCGCCATTATTTGTGTGCAACGGCCATTATTTGTGTGTGTGTGTGCGTGTGTGTGTGTGGAGCCAGCTTAGAGCTCACCTTTGGCTTTGTACCTGCATGCGTGTGATCCCCAAAATGCAATTTATCTTTTTTGTGGTCTTCTTTATGGGCCATGGATTATTGAGCGCTGCGTGTTATTCTTATTAGCTGCTTGGGCCCTTTGTATGGCCATTTAACAGTAACAAAAACAACAACATTGATATGTATTCGATTTCCTTGCATTCATTTTGTTTCTGTCTTGGGTTCTGTTCTTCTTCGATTTCTGAGTATGCGCCTCCACGCGTTCATCTCCAGTTTTAATTTAAAATGGAATTGTGATTCCGAAGATACGAGACCAAGACGTTAAGCCCAAACCAGCCAACCGGCCAAGCAACCAGCAGTCCAAGCGCCTGAGCCGTGGCCGGAGCCCGTACACCGAACTCTCTCTCTCTGCGGTTGTCGATGCCGCTGTCGCTCCTTCACCATCTCCTTTGCCAGCACGCAGCGCGTTTCGCTTGAAATGGAACGAATGACTTTGTCTGTCATAATTTATGGCCGCAGACCAAAACCAAACCAAAACCAAAAACTTGCACCACAGCTGAAACTTGAACTCGACTTTGTGTCCATGCTGTTGCTGGCTAAAAGTATGTGGTAACTCAGTCTCTCAGTCTCTCAGTCTCACAATCTCTCAATGCCTCAGTGTCTCAGTATCTCAATGTCTCAGTGTAACTGTGGCTCTGTTTGCCACAAAAAAAGTTTCGCCATCGCTCCTGCCTGTTCCTCGTTTCCTGCTGACTCAGCCCTGATACTGACACTGGCTGCCTTGTGGTTTCATATTACCATAACCCCTTTTGGCCTGAAGAAACTTTGACGTCTATTTAAAGATAGAAAGGGACGAGGAGACCTGAGTCACACTTAGTTTCAGTTTTTGGGCAACTTTGAATTTTCATGTTCTGAGTTCTGTTGAGAACTTTTCAAGAATTAATTAAAATTGTTTGTGGCCGTGTGTGTAACTGTTTCAGAGCTGGAGTTTCGTATCCAATTCGAATTAAATTCAATTCGATTCTATATGCAAATGTTGCGCATGTTAGCTTGATTATGTGTTAATCTTATTGGAGACTCCGTTGGCCCCGCGAGAGGGGGCCTTTGCAACGTTTTTATTGGACCACAACATGTCGTAGGCCGCAGCTTATCGTTACCATTAATTGCAACATAAATTTGTTTTATTTTAACATTTCGCATCGCCGTCTTCATCGAAGGCGCATTTAGCTTATAGGTCGGCGTTTAAAGAGAAGCTGCACAGCCAGCTCGGCAGACTGGAAGTCGAAACTTGTTTTGGAGCCGCCCAGCGCCAACAGTAAAACAAAACCAAAAACAAAAATAAAAAGACAACAACAACAACCACCGTTGACTGCTTTTATCTTAGTCGAACCGCCAATTGAATCATTTTTATGGAGCCCATTTAGAGCATTGAATTACTCGCCCCACATCGAAAACTGTCAGCTTGATTGTCCGTTGATATTTAGATATGTATTTTAGAAGATATAAGAAAATAAAGCGCACACAGAAAGACAGAGAGAGTGAAACTGGAAAGCCAGCTGGAAAATAGGAAATCATAAAATGTCGGATGAGCAAATATTTGTGTTACGCTTGATACGCTTGATAGCCATTCTATGACCATAGAGAGAATTTTTTAACTCTCAAGTTCCATCAAAATGAATGTATCAATATATAAATAAATATATATATTTTGAAATATATTATTGTTATTAATTTTAACATAATCTTATATTATTAATATTATTATTAGTATAATACATGTTATTATTCATGGTATTATACAGGTCACTAGTCAAAGGCGAAGTAAATCTGCCTTGGAGTTCCATTAAGATTAAACCAGCTCAATTATCACCACACCCTTTTGTTGTCATCTCTCATCGGAAAGAAAGTAATTTTAGTTGAACACTTCGAGTATCAGCAAATCGTGAAAATCTTCTTTGTACACAGTCCTAAATCAGAGTCAAAAAGTTATCCACAATACACTAAGAAGAGGCTGAAATCAGGGTATAATGGTTTTGTTAAAATGTACATATGTAACAGGCAGAAGGAGGCGTGGCAGACCCCATAAAGTATATGTATTCTTGATCAGGGCGACGATCTGAGTCGATATTTATTTATTTATTTATTTATTCAAAAGGTTATTGACAAAACGAGAGTCAACTTAATAGGTAAACTAAACAAATATAAAGTATAGCCTAAATAAGAACAGGAAAATATATTTCCATAATACCACCAACCCATGGGGGTATTTTATTTGCCATCCGGCCAGCTATGCCCCAAATCACAGCCATGTATGGTCATGGTATTATTGAACTATGAAAGATAGAAAGTGTTAATGGAAACTTAAAATATATATTATTGAATCTTACGTATAATTATAAATAAAATAATATAATAAAATATAAAGTAATTATTAATAGATTAAAGAAAATTTAATAAACAGAATGAGGAGTAGAGAGATAAAAAAAGAATAGAAATGATTGGGAAATCACTACACAATGTTGGAGATTTGCCAGATCATCAAATTTATGACCTGCTTACTCCTGGGTATTGTGTGTGATTTCCCTAAGATGACCTGAAAGCAAGGATTTTATTAATGGAAGAGAGAGTTCTGAGGAAAACACGTGGTAAAATTTATTATAATTAACGCATAAAACGTGAAACGCGCTATGCAAAGAATAATCCGATGTGCACAATGGTAAATACAGCGGACGAAAGTGTCTGGTTGTTCTGGAAGGAACAGAAAAATTAAGCTGCATTAACAGACGGGATGAATCAATATTACCTATAATCAAATTATGTAGGAAAACAATCCCCAGGATTGATCTACGATTGATTAATGATGGAAGATCAATAAGAAGAAGCCTACTATGGTAAGACGGTAAACGGAGATTAGGGTCCCAGTTTAGATTACGTAGGGCAAAGAGTAAAAACTGTTTCTGGACTGATTCAATACGATCCTGATACAATTTATGCTGAGGAGACCATATAATTGAACAATATTCTAAAGTCGGGCGCACCAGCGAAATATAGAGTAGTTTTGTTATAAAGGGATCATTGAACTCTTTAGCCCAACGTTTAATAAAACCGAGCACACTTTTGGCTTCGTTTATGATGGTTGAGATATGAGAATTAAAATTAAGTTTTGAGTCGAAGAGTACACCAAGATCTTTGACTGAAAAAATGCGCTGCAATGAGTCATTATGAATTGAATAATTAGCAATGTATGGAATAGTACGACTGAAGGTCATTGTCATACATTTAGAACAGTTTAAATGCAACCGATTAGCCACACACCACAGTTGAAAGGAATTAAGATCATCTTGTAGGCGTAGATGATCGAGTGAATTAGAATACGATAGACAGAGTTTTACATCATCTGCATACATAAATATATTTGAATGAGATATACAGCTAGGAAGGTCATTTATAAATAAGGAAAAAAGTAACGGTCCCAAATGACTACCCTGAGGTACACCTGACGAAACAAAAACAAGTTTCGAAATAGCTGATCTCAACATAACTCTTTGGGTCCTACCCTTTAAATAGGATGCAATCCAAGAAACAAGCTTAGGGGAAAATCCCAAATATCAAGCTTTTGAAGTAATATGTCATGGTGTACTGAGTCAAATGCTTTACTGAAATCAGTGTATATAACATCAGTTTGCATTTTATTTAAAAAACTGTCATTGACTAGTGAAGTAAATTCTAATAGATTAGTCGATGTTGATCGACTTTGAACGAAACCATGCTGAGAAGGTGAGATAATAGATTTACAAAAATGTTGTAGTGTCGATGTTATTATTTTTTCAAATAACTTCGGAATAGCAGATAGTTTCGCAATACATCTGTAATTAGAAATATCAGACCTCCCGCCCTTTTTATGTAGGGGGATGATGAAAGACTCTTTCCAAACAGAAGGGAAAACAGAGGTTTCCAGGGACAAATTAAATAGTTTTAGTAATTGTGGCTGTAGGGAAACACTACATTCTTTAATTACACAACTGGGTATATTATCAGCTCCAGGAGAGAAGGATGATTTCAATGACCGAATCGCTGAAACCAGAGATGCAGGGGTAACGTTAGAAGCATTTATATTATTTATTGCAGAAATTAAGTAAGGGTAAGAAGTGGTATAGGGATCAACTGAAGAATAAGTGGATTGGAAAAAATTTGCAAAAAGATCAGAGGAATTATGATCATTACAAGATTTGTCCAATCCAAAGAAAAATGTGGAAGGTAAACTAGAAAATTTACGCTTCGAATTTACAAATGAATAAAATTGCTTGGGGTCACGGACGAACTGCCGTTTGCAACGTATAAGATAATTCTCGTAGCACTGAGAATTTAAAATATTAAAATTTGACTTGGCTATAGAATATTTCGACCAGTCAACAGTCGACCCAGACTTTTTAAAATTTTTGAAATATTTAGACTTAATATTTCTTAAATTAGAAAGAGACTGAGTAAACCAGGGAGGCTTATTAGTAACCGGTATAGAGTAGCGCATAGGAACACACTCATCTAATATGGTATTTAGAATGTTATAGAAAATGGTTGTTGCTACATTAATGTCAACTGAGTCATAAAAAAGAGACCAATCGGTTGCATTAATTAGTTGGTTAAGTAAAACAAAATTGCATTTATTAAAACAGCGACGTTGTTGTGGAGGTATAGGCGTTGAAATTGGTGGACTATGTATGAAAAGTAAGACCTCCAAAGTGGGATGGTGTATATCCTCTGGTAGACATAAAGGGGATGATCTGGAGACATTAATGATAGAATCATCATTAGTAAAAACCAGATCTAGTGAACGATTCAGATGATTTGAAATAGGGTTCATCTGAAACATAGACAGACCAAACAACTCGTCAAAGAGATAGTGATCAGTTGTTGGAATAAGGTAATTTGAGGTGGGAGTTGAGGACCAAGAAGTGTTAGGTATATTAAAGTCACCCAACATAAGAAATAGGTCCTTATCCTTTACATGTTCAAAAACTTCTTTAATACAAGTTATATGCTGAGCATACACTTGCACATCAGAAGAGGGGGGAACATAAGAACAAGTAATATAAAGAGAACACGTTGGTAGAGTTATTTTAACATGTCCGTCTGTCCGACTGTCCGTCTGTCTCACTGTCCGTCTGTCAGTATGTATGAACGGGTCGAGCTCAGAACCCATAAGAGCTAGAGACTTGCAACTTTTTTTGTAGGTCGTTATATTTTGGATGCCACGCCCCTTAGCCGCAAATTTCCAAAAAACGTATTTCAAATACTAGTGCCTTGTGCTTTGGTAAATACACACATTTGAATGAAAGTTTGATTAGAAAGTTCTATCTACAAAAAAAAAACTTATCCAACAGTGAAGTTTCCATAATACGTGTATGGGCATATTGCAGCCCAAGCACAGTCGCAGCGTAAACTGCGAATGCGTGCGTCCATGCGTATGCATGTGTACGTGTGTTGCTTGTATATACATATGTGTATATATATATATGTATAAGAAACATAGAATGTTTGGAATATCGGCTATTCGCAAGGTTCAGGGGATCTCTTAGTCGATCAGTGTCGACTCGAGCACTCTTACTTGTTTAGAATAAAAATTATTTTTTCATTTATTCATATTTACATGGATCGAATATATTTTGTTCGTAAATAGTTGAATGTTAAATGTTAAATGTTGAAAATATGTCTAGAGAATCTCATGTCCCCATATGAATAGCTCTCATACATCATATATATATACATATATCAATGGAAACCAGTTTTAGATGAAGCAAAAGCACATTATTCGGCTTATCTTGTTTTTATAATTGTTCAAGAAGTGAAGAGAGTATATTAGTTCTATGCCAGCTCCGTCTGAATCCGCTCCTGAAACTAGAGATAGAAGTAAACAACGGCCATCTGGAGAAACTGACTCCTGGACAGAAGGTCCTATAAATAATAGGAAATACAATATCTTGAATAGTTGTAATATTAAATTGGAAAAATTTAGATTTTTAAGTATTAAAAGTATAGCAATTTTTGAAGTAAGCTAACGAGTATTATGCAGTCGCTAGTGCCCGTCTACAAAACTCTCTTTTTTTTTTGTTTCTTTATTTTTGTTCTGACTGCAATTATTAAGATTTTGGAGCCGAGTGCTAAATTAAATAAAATAACTGTGAGCACAAATTCTAATTAAGTTGCCAACGACAAACATCGTATAAATATATATGTAAATATGCTATAGTACAGATCGATTAAATATTATTTAACATTTTAATGTGATTTTGTTTTCGCATATTTAAATTCCTAAAAGCTTATATTTATATAGGTAATTGGTGATATTAATTATAATTTTTAAGATTATTATTATTAGGTGAATTGCTTTGAAGTATAAATGTTGTTCATTAATATCATCATCAATATACCATTAGAAAAAGACTTGGAATTCACATGAGAACTTTTCTAAAAATGAATATATTTTCGACCAAGTTTTAATTTTTATTTTTCGACTAAAGAAATGTTCCCAGCTCAAATACATATAGAGTCTGGCGCTGCTTGTCACGTGCTTTTGCCAACTGGCCAAACGGTTTGCTTAATAACTTATGTGTTATTTAATAGATTTGAACGAAAGTTTCTGCATGTGATCGATATATTCTATTGAGTATTTGTCATTTCAGAAAACATGCAAACTCATTCACATATTGGCTATATATGCAACTGACCTTCAACCCGGAATCCAAAATCCACAAAAATCAAAATTATAAAAAATACACGCTACACACGACACTAGCTCCAAAGATATACGAAATATACTTGTAATTTAAAACTGAATTTTGATTACGTTTTAATCGATAACATTAAAACAGGAATAGTTATCGATTTTTGAAACATACATGATCTGCGTGTTCAAATTTCTAGCTCTCGTAATTTCTTAGATCCACGCGTTCACACACACGGACATACGGACAAGGCTAAATCGAGTCAGCTCGTCGCCCTGATCAAGAATATTTATACTTTATGGGGTCTCCTTCTGCCCGTTACATACATTTCAAGGAAACCACCTAAATCTCCTAATTTGAATTTGAAAGTAAGTTAGTCTTAAATACATATATTCAGTGTTACAAAACGGTTAAATAGTCAAAAGTTCAGCCCACTGATCTACATATTGAATATGTGGAATATCACAAAAGTACAATGCAATATCGTTGTTAATCGATATCGTTAAAACAGAAACATTTATCGATTTCTTATTTAAAATATAATATTAAACATGTGTCAAATGTCAAGTCTCGACTCGGTTGCTGATTCTGCTCAAGAATCGATATATTTTATGGAGTCTGTCACTCCTCCTTCTGCCTGGGGCATACATTTTAACACTACCATAAATTTCAATCAAAAGAAGAATATACAATCAATAAAGAAATACAAGTTCTTCTTTGAAGTTATTCTTATATTTATATCCATGACCTTTTGATGGGCTAAATCGTTTAAATTTTAAATATTGTGAATTGGTATCAAATAGATTTGTGGTTTGTGCGTTTGCTAAACGTTTTTAACGAAGATTGAAAACGAAAGACAAATTAGGGAAGATTGCTAAGCTTTCGTTAAATGTGGAATGTGAAAGTTGTATTGATGATAAAACGTATTTGGCAGCGTTCTTAGTATACACAACAGATGGCGCTGTCTGCAAATTGAATGGTTACCTTGAAAAGTGCCATCTATGGAATGTTTATGAAAACTCAAGAGTCACGACAAATGTAAAATAACATTCAATAATGTTATTTTCAATAATGTTATTTTAACATTCAAAATTTTTATTTTTACATTTATCCGAAATGTTGTATTAAAAAGTGTGTATAAGATACAGAATACCACCAACCACTTGTATCAAACTTATAATGAATTTATTTATTGCCTATCTTGTTTCTCATATCAACAACTCAAAGCATCTGTGTATAATGTATTCGAATGTAATATTTAAAAAAACCGTTTGTAAAAGATTACATAGTTATAGCAGCTCCTAGTTGCGCTAACATTCTGTTCGTTGCTCACTTTTGCGTTAACATGGGCTAAGCGAATTGCGGGTTAATTTGAAGGCATACAAAACAGAATTATAAGATAATATAATTTAATATTGAAAGATGAAAATAAATCTTTAAAATACTGTCTATTAATGCTTGGAGTCAGCAATACACATATCCATGTGACTATATAAGAGAAAATCATTTTTTTTCATAAGACGACGAGATCGTCTCAGTAAATAGCAGAGGCCGGGTAAGCTTGCACATTACAGTAAAGATCGATACTATCGAATCTTTTTTGGTTTACATATCCAACCGAGTTAACAGTTAACTTGAAAACGACTGACATTCCTGTTAACCATACAATATATGGTTGGTTAGTGGTGGTAGGCTTCCATTCGTATTTTTCAAAATGCTCAGACTCACAATATTATGCTTGTTAACAGCTCTCTTTTTAAAGTCTTTAAACACCATCATTATTATCGATAACAGTTAGATAGATGAGTTTGACAGCAGACTAACAGCACGATTGAGGAATACTACTACATATACGGAGTCTTTTAACAGTGGACTAACAGTTCTAGGTGAGCACAAAAGTGTGACCGCAAAATTATCCGATATGTATACGAATTAAAACATCGATGAATTAATCTTCATTCTTTTTCGATTGAACAGTCTGTGCGGATGTGTTTTTTTCCCGGTCTGCCTATTTGTGCGTTTTAAATTTACCAATATTTTAATTAGATTTGAAGTTGTTTGCATTCTTGCGATACGAAACATTTAAACTAAAGCGTATTTTAATAAATTTAAAATCAATCGTCTAAACATTAAAAATGATCGCTAACTTTGATATCTCCGACAACAAATCTGGCACCAAGTAAGTTCTTTCCTCTTTTCATATTAATCTGCAGACTGCAGTTGGTGCATTGTCTGCATGTATGTATGTATGTATGCATAAGAACCTTTGGCTACGTCCTACGCACAGCGTGTATTAATAATGCTTGTATGTACCAGCAGTGATATATTTGTGGAACTGTGCATATATGGACATGCTCAAGTAATGTGCGATCAGCCTCTGGATGATAGCGGAGTTAAAGACATGCTCATATAGCTACATACATATGTATGTATGCATGTCAGTATGTTTATATCTGCTTCCATACATACATACATAATGATTGTATGTATGTATAGATGTTATCTGCTTATTTGCATGTGTGCGGTTATATTTGATGGAGTTTGTAAACGCGTCTTGCGATCGCATCATTTATTGTATTTGATTCTAATTTCTAAGTAATTGCAGACGTACAAATATTTACAATTTTTCTTTCGAATAACAATGGCGTCCACAGTTTTCTGTTGGGTTGCACTGAAAGCCATAGCAGTAAAATTTACACCCTTGGCAACCGATATCCCACACACTAGTACAAAAGTAAATGATTATATATATACTCATGTCCAAATGCATGTACATATGTATGTATGTATATTGCTTCCGGCTCGAATTCGACCCTTGCTTTTTCTGAAAATTTCGTTAACTTTGCGTTGACGAATATGAAATATCCCCGCATGGTAGTTGGTAGATGTGAGTCATTTCGTTTTCTGATCTTAGCTTAAATAAAAATACGGTTAAGTTTTCAAGCAATTCAATCATTAGTGATTGACAGTCAGGCGTATGTTGAAATGGAATCACTTGTTCCAAAATCGTATCAGTTTTTGATGACAGCCATGAGCAACAACCCTTAGAAGTTTCTGGGTATTTCTGGGTATCGGCAAGTACATTGTCCCATCCACTCATTTCTATTTATCCAATACACTTGCATGTAAAGCTGAAAGGGCGTTCGCAGTGCATGAGTATTGGTTAGGCTGTTTCTGTAGTTAGTGGCCTCTCGGTGTGTAGTATCTCATATTTATTTCATTTACACAAGTATTGGTGGCTAAGAAGTCACGCGACTTCATTGTTTTACCTATGTAGGTAGCCGTCAATGTGCAACCGGCAGAAAAGTGCATTGAACTTAACTTATGTGTATGCTTATAGTTCGGGCTATGGGCTAGGCCTTGCGTGCTGGCTCGGGCTTACTCTGTTGTTGCTTTGGCGTCTAACAACCGTATATATTTATTGCGTTGCCGTACTCCTTAATTGAGATTCTCGAGCCAAGCGACACTGAGTGAAAGAGAAGCTAGTATAGGCTAAAGAAAAAAGAGAATGATTAGTATCATCATCATCAACTGGGGTGTAAGGCGTGTGGAATTCCATATTATTATAGAATTCCATTCTATAATACATTCCAAAATATCGCTTTTTCATCATTCATCATTCTAGAATCGTAAAAAAACGTTTCGGCAGAGAAGGAATTTAAATTTCGTTTTGCAAATGGGACTGCATACAATTTTCAATGACGATCCCCAAATTGCTTAAATAGAATAAGAATAAATAGAAAATATATACATATGTATTTCTTCTATAATAATGTATCAAATAGAAAATATCAATTATATCCTTACTTGGTGACAGTTCCACTGCGTTAATCTTATTTATTGATGTTTCATATATACGCTTCGTTGAGCACGCCGGAGGTCGTATGACCTTATTGTATTTATATTCGAACTGCTTTGGTATATCTATAAAAAATGACTTTACTCGATTATTGGAATCTTCACACACATGTCACATGTGTTATTATGTGTATTTAGTTATTCAAAAGCTTGCCATCAGCTCTGTCAGCTGATAGATGATCACTGCATCTTAATAGTATAGATACTACTGCTCATGGGAATACAATTATTTTAATAAAACGTATATGAATTGAATTGTACAAATCATCAATGTAATTTAACGAAATCTTGGACTAAGCTCGTTTGATGCCTTAAATTAGCTTTTTTTTGTATTTATATTGTTTTCCTGACTTGTACACCTTCCTAGCACAAAATGTATTTATAATTGTATTTATAATTTAATTCAATATTTTCAAAGATATCCCAATTTTGTAAACTGGGCTAATGTATGAGCGCACACATCAAATGATTTTTATCCGTAAGTCTATAGTCCAATATTTTATAAACAAACCAATAAAAACATGTATATACATATGTATACATATGCAAAACTACGAATGTGTATTGGTTTACTCTTTGATTGAATCTAAACTAGTTCTCATTATACGAAGTTTCAATACTGCGTTTTTTTTTTTTTCAAAAGAATACGAAAATAGATGTTTGATCAGGTTAATGACCTCAGCTGATCTATGCAAGTGAAGTTGAAGCTAAATGCTGAAATATTATCAAAATTTGAATATTAATGTTTGAAAATATATTTCCATAGAATTGTGAAATGATGAAATATCCGTGCTAAATACAATTTAATTTCTAGTTAAACACTCACTAAGTAACTTATTAAGTATTCTCGATCACACTCTGGGTATGATATGTATTTTTGTTTGACTGCCATGCCTGCCCTGCCACTGTACACCAGACTGGTGAATCACTCCGTTTTCATTTCACAAGGCGCCTTTGTCTCTGTGGCAGAGACCAATTTATATGCAGGGTGCAAACAAATATTGAGACGACAAAGACTATGAATAAGACGCCAGCAACGCTCTGAACCTGTTTAATAAATACTTCGTTTAACAACTCCAACATTCATGTAAAAACAGAAAAATTAGAACTGTTAAGATACATTTAATCAGAAAAGTTAAAAAAAAAAAAATAGTGAGTTATGACGAGGTTTGTGATCATTTTAGAGATTTGCATGGTTTCATTTACTTCTTGCTTAAATTAACTAATTCAACTTCTCCGCTTGGGGTGCTTAAAAATACTGTTATTGATTGTTGCCTGATACGGAAACACACAAAAATGAGTATGGTCAAGAAACAGAAACAGTCATGGATTTATAATGTGTGCAAAAAAGACAGCTCTGAGCTCTGCAAGCACTTGAAATTGATTTTAATTATTTTTAAGTTATAAATGGCATACAAGAGAATGTGTCTGTATGCAACTCTCGAGAGATCAACGAATATGTCGACCGTTCCACTAGAGTTCATTAGCATTTGAGACTTCAAGAACAAGAAACAAGAACGTTGCAGTCGGGCGCTTCCGACTGCATAATACTCATTCACAGTCCAAAAACAGTTGAATCTTTTTTTGGTAACAAAGCCAGCAGTAACTTAACTGTGCCATTTTGGTCTCTATCTCGAAAACATTGCAAGATATAGCTTACCCGATTTGCCACGCCCCTAGTGGGCATATCGGGAAAATCCTAACACTATCAGACGCGGGTGAAATGGCTTGTGTTCATACGGACAGACGGGTGGACGTACGGAGAGCAAGTCGGACATTTCGCCATATACATATAACCCAATATACTCGTTTCAGCTCGTGAATGAGTATAAAAACGCAGCACATCAGGAGATTTGTATTAACATTTTTTTTAAATCGATAAATATTGTGAGTTCTTATTTAAAGCCTTTACAAAAGTAACCTGAAAACTTTTAACTAGGTTATAAGCGATTGACTCCTTTAATAACATTTTGTGAGATGTGAATAAAATTGTAAAAGCTTGTACTTTTTGTTTATTATACCCTGAACCCATTGAAAATAGGAAATCAGGGTAAAATGTTTTTGTGAAAATGTATGTAACAGGCAGAAGGAGGCGTGTCAGACTCCATAAAGTATATATTCTTGATCAGGGAGACGAGCTGAGTTGATATAGCCATGTGCGTCTGTCCGTCCGTGTGAACGCAGCAATCTCGTAAACAACAAAAGCTAGAGATCTGAAATTTGAAATGTATACTCGTGTATACCATACGCAGTACGAGTTTATCTTTTTTTTCGAAACCTCTTCCCATTTCCTTATCGATGAAAATCGATAATTTTGCTTGGTTTTTCAAGCGTATGAATATCGTAATAGCTATAGATTTTAGATTTACTGTGTATATCCGTGTAATGAATACAGACATGTAACTTTTGGATTTTGGATACCACGCCCCGTTCCCCCCAAATTTGAAAAAAACGTATTTCAAATACTAGAGACTTGTGCTTTGGCAAATAGATACACATGATAGTCATTATTACGCTCTGAAAGTTTGATTACGAAATCCATCTAGAAGCAAACCTATTCAACAAATAAATTTCCATAATATAGCCCATACTGCAGCACAAGCGCAGCACAGGCGAGCCCACGCGCAGTCGCTGCGTAAACTACGCAGTAGCAGATCAAGTGCTTGTGCGTGCGTCTGCATGTGTGTGTGTGTGTGTGTGTGTGTGTGTGTGTATATGTGTTGTTTGTATATATGTATACATATATAAAAGAAGCGTAAAGTGATTTGAATACCGCATCTTCGCAGGGTTCAGGGTATCTCTCAGTCGAGCAATCTCGACTAGAGCACTCTTACTTGTTTTTATGTTGTACCACGAATAAGGAGTTCCTGACCTGTAAATACCCTAAACCTTGAACTGACACGCCGCTTTTCTATCACTATCAACAAGTGTGCATATTGCGTTCAAAGTTTTCATATAACAAAATTTTTTAAAACTACATGCATATGTATAAACGAAGATACAGGAGTTTGTCGTTGATTTTCTCACAAGCTGTTGAGATTGTTGAACTTTTCGATTGTCGATAGTCCAATGGCAACTTAGTACATAACGTACGGTCTGTGCCTAGCTGAGAGGCAGTACGTATTAAAGAGCCCGAGCGACAGACAATCGAACATTGCCACATTTCCTCACGTGGTGCAAAGGTACCAATACTACTAAACCGATATGGCCTCAAAAGCATTTGCACTTTCTTTTACATTTTTATTTAATCAAGCGGCCGTGCTTCTTCTTCCATTGGCACCATCTAAGGGAAATGCATGCTTGAATAATTTCTGTGATTTTATGCTTTACCTGTTAGTATACATATTTTCTCTTGCATTTTCGCGGGAACGAAGTTTCCAAGTTCTATTATTTCAGAGGTTAATTTACAAAATTAAAACAGAGTAAACTTTACTCTTTAAAACTTTTTCATGTTATACTGATAAATACATATATATATACAATGTATATATATATATATATATATATATATATATATATATATATATATATATATATATATATATATGTATATACCACGTTTCGCCAGTTACAGATATTTTCACAAAAACATGATACCCTAAACCCATTGAAAATGAGAAATCAGGGTATCATGTTTTTGTGAAAATATCTGTAACTGGCAGAAGGAGGCGTGGCATACCCCATAAAGTATATATATTTTTGATCAGCTCGATGAGCTGAGTCGACATAGCCATGTCCGTCTGTCCGTCCGTCCGTGTGAATGCAGCGATCTCGTAAATTATCATTTTTTATCGATAACTCATCCCATTTCCTTATTATCGATTAAAATCGTTCATTTTGCTTCAAGCGCAACTTAAATACCGTAATAGCTATAGATTTGAGATTTACTGTGTATATCCGTGTAATGAATACAGACATTTTGTAATTTTTGGATTTTGGATACCACGCTCCCTTTCCTCCAATTTTGAAAAAAAAAACTTATTTCAAATACTAGAGACTTGTGCTTTGGCGAATACATACAAATGAATGTCAATATTACGCTCCAAAAGTTCGATTACGAAAGTCCATCTAAAAGCAAACTTTTTCCACAAATATTGTAGGTTTCCATAATATAGCCCATACTGCACCACAAGCGCAGCCCACGCGCAGTCGCGCAGTCGCGCGTGTTTATGCCTGAGTGTGCATATGTGTGTGTGTATGTGTTGCTTGTAATATATATCAAAAATAAACGTAAAGTGATTTGAATACCGCATCTTTGCAGGGTTCAGGGTATCTCTTAGTCGAGCAGTCTCGACTAGAGCACTCTTATTTGTTTTATATACGTGTGTGATATTCGTGAAAAAAAAACTGTTTGCACTTGGTTTCGTTTCTATGTTAACTTTTTTTATTGCTAACCTTAAGGATTTTCAAATAAGTTGGCGTTGGCAATTTGGGTGATTATATAGCGTGTTTATCTCAGCTTGACGAAAACATTTAGATCTAATTTATTTATTAATATTTAATTATTATTTTATATATTAAATTATACGTACCGGGTAAGCTCTTAGGCACAAAAAAATGAATTATTATATTGTCTCTAGCGAAAGAAAAACAATTTTGTTGTGACTTAAGAAGTGCAGAAAACTGATTATCATTAAATTTCACAAAAGTTTTCGGCTATGCTGTATTAAACACGCAGAGTGTAACAAATTCTATACAAGAGCTGTACAGTGCAAAACCAACTGGCAGCTCAACTGGCATTGCCTTTCACTTTTCAGTCAATAAACAGCAAAATTGAAGTTGGAACGCAGCGTTAGCTTTTGTGTAGATTATTTACTCTAAAGTCTAGCCACACCGAGAGGCTTTTCCTGTCTTTGTTTAAGTAACGTGGACAGATTGGATAGTGTACAAGAATTTAAGTGATAAAGAAAACCATAAAAATTATTCACTTACAAAAAGAAAATCAACGCAACGCAGCTTGTATACAATAAAAACTAGAAAGCAGTAAGTGTTTTCTAGTCGAGAGTAGCCGTCTACGATATTTTCTGTAACCAGAACCGGCACAGGCATGGAAAGTGTTACTTCTTCGTACACTATATATATATATGCCTTGAAATTTGTATTGCAAACGTACATCTAGAATCCAATTGTCGTAGGCTGTAAAAGTGAAACAATAGCTTTACAGAATATCTCCTAGCTGGGCACTCCTGGGCAAATTGAAAGACTTGTAGCTGTTTCTATATATAACAGAAGATCCACACAGACACTTTTTTAGAACTATATTGAATGCTTCCAATTCGTCGCTCTCCTTATAAGGTAACATTGGACAAAGCCAGATAACTATTAATTTATCTGCCTTGACAATTGATACCTATTTCTTTAACTATATAACATAGTTTAATTAATTGATCATAAAATCCCAAATAAATTGTTGAATTTAATTTATGTTTCCGGTAATGGTAACTTTTCAATGAGCTTAATTAAAAAGAGCTTTCTGATAATACACATCTTTGCCCTTGTTTCAATTGTAAATTTTATTTTTGTATTGTTTTTTATATTTTGTGCGTTGCCGGAAATTTTTAAAAAGGGATCTATGATAATAATGTTCTTTAAATTTGACAGATTATCTTGGATAAAGAACTAAATATAAGTTATGGAATATTTTGTTAAATCTGCTGAATTAATAAAAAGCTGATTACTTAGATAACTCGACTATTTATTGATATAGACCTGTCCGTATCATGAATGTGTTGACGTCGAAACTAATAATAATCTATAACGTTTTCTACTTTCACGAAGTTTTTCATCAGTTTTTTATTAGTATATGTTGTGCAGCTTTTTCACAATATCGAGAGCTTCACTTTTTTAATATAGCTATTCTCCTGAACACTTTCTGTTAAAACACTTAAATTTTTAAATTTGTAAGTCCGTTATGATCGTTTAATGTTAAATAATTGGTCCAGACTCAGACTCAATTTAATTTCTGCACCAAGTATTACAAACTTTCAAACTCATGTCCTGGACTCCTTTAGTTATTTATTTCGTACACTTTTTAAAAAGCTAGTATTTTTTAAGCAAGTATTCAATATTATATACTTAGATATGTGACATATACCCTGCGCACCTACTTTCCAAAAACACGAATTGCACAAGAACGTTTTACACCAAGCTAATTGGGAAACCTTTGGAAAGCTTGTTTATCATTTTAAACTAGGGTCTGCACTTTAAGCTAATTACTCTATTTAATCTTAAGTAGTTAGTTAAGCAATGAACCGCTCGGTCAGATGCCGGTTAAAATGCAGTAAAAACAATAAACCTAACCCTTCTCTATGTACAATATACACGAGGAAAATGCTTACCCTAAATGTAAATAAATCAGAAAAAGCAGCCAGCAAGAGCACAAAAAAAGAAATGGAGTGCCCGTAGCTATAATTAAAATAGGCAGTTCAAAAAAAAAAAAGAAAGAAAAGAAAAGTTGTCTGCGTTGTCTGAAAGGCGTTTAAATGCTTCAACTTTATGCCATGCACTCACCAAATTTGAAATAGATAGGTGCGCATAAAAGTTGTACGAATAACAGAAAAAAGTATTTGATTTTTGAAAGGAATACCACTGAGTATATTAAACTGGAATACTCGTACAACAAATTAAAAAATTGTACAAACAATTTTTTTTATCTTTACTATTATTGAGTGTTCAATCTGGCAACGCCCACAGTTTGCTAAGAATGAGGTTGCCAAGGCGTCGCAATGTACGTATATACTACCCGTTAAGTGAATAAACTTGGCTTACTTGACCCAACAAGGCAGACGATGATGCTCAACAATTAGGCAAGGCATCGCAAAGGGGCAGAACGATAAGCAGAAATGTCTATGAAAAACGACCAATCTATTTTTAAGCTCGTCCAGTGGGCTGTCCTACGGCAATGTGGGCTAAACTGAACTGTGCATAGGCGTTGCTGCACTCCATTGGCCCGAGATGGTGTCATGTTGCACTCATAGACCTGCCAGAACTCCCAAGTTATAGTGATTGTGATTGCATAGTAGGTCGTCATCGTTTCGTGAAGTAAAAATAAAAATCAACAATAGCGTATCCAAGAATATGTGTACACTTCCTGTGTTCTACGGAAATGTGTGCCAATTGCTTAAACAGAATGAGAAGCTCAAAAGTATATAAATGCATTTTGAATTTGGTTGGAGCCAATTAAAAGTTGATTTAAAAATTGATTTGTTACCGACAGCATATCAAGTTTCTCCTAATGTTGATGATGAAAGTGATTTACTATATCCAAGCCATAACCAAATACAACATGCAACTTGATGCACAAGCCAGCCGTCTGTCTGCCTGTCTGTCCGTCAGTCAGTCTTGAAATTTTTTTTAATATTTGTGAAGCCGACACTCGGCTTCTAATGGACAGGCTCTAACGGTAACACAGAAAAACTACACAAAGAAAACCCAAGATTCACTAAAGCGTAACTACTTTGTACATTGGTTAGAGCATGAAAGAGCAATTATTTTCGCCGTGACGAAGATTATATGCTCTTGTATATGATACAGTTGCCAACTTCTCTTTTCGACTATTTGAAGGTAGTCCATGTGTTAAAAGAGATTAATACACATTTATTTATATATATACAATATATATTTATATATATATATATATATATATATATATATATAAGACTAGAAAGTCAAATGTATTATTGAATGCTTTAATCTGTGATTATCTCAGCGTGCAAGCCGTCAAAAGTACTTCTGTTTCAATCAATATATGGTATCAGACCAACTGTTAGAGACTAGATTGATAGAAATTAAATCAAATTGCCTTTCGCCAAAAGTAATATGGCTCTGAGCCGTAGATGTCATTAACTGTGTTGATTGAGATTGTCTTAAAAGCGACCCGTAAACAATCGGAAAAACCTTTACAACTGTTTGCCTCGTTTCCTTTTATTTATATAGAAGAATGCAATCAACACTGCCAGTCAATGCATTCTGAATTTTCTAACGGTTGCCTGTTACATTGTGACACATAAAACACCTGTAAACTCTTTGATAGCTCTAAACAGACTACCCATCCGATTTTCTCGAATATTTGAACAAACAGGTAATAGTGCTTTAGTCGGGAGTGCCCGACTAGAAGTTACTTCGAACCTGGGGCCGAGCAGCTGTTTCAAACATTCTACTTGTGGAGGATACTTATGTACCAGACAATAATATACTTAATGGGGTCATCAACAGCTTTATCTGCTACTTAAATACATTTTAATAAAATCTTATCCTGAATTCCAATCATACTTAATTATTGCAAAATGTTACTGTTAACATAACATCTATACCTTAACAGAGATGCAGATGAGCCATGAAAAGTGTTAGGATGTCATTCGAAAAAACTCAACTACAGAAGACGAAACATTTAAACTATATACTGCAATAAAGGTTTTCTTATTTTTTGGAATACACACATATGACTTAAGTTCTTGTCTTTTGTAAAAATGCTGTTGGCAATGTTGTTCTGTTGGCATTTGAGTTGTATTTCATAGTAAACCAGAGAGAGAAAACGAGAGAGAGCGAGTTATTCGGTTTTAGCTTCAATCAGCTGTACTTTGTTTTTTATTTTGACACGACTCTCAAACAGTGGACGAGTATATACTAGTGGGCATGTATTTGTGCACATGTATACGCATACTTACTAAACGAACTGTGCTCTCTCCCTTTCTCTCTCTCTCTCTCTGTCTCTCTCTCCGAGCAAGCGAGTTTGTACTTGCCTTACTCACTGTGTTTTTTTTTTTTTTTGAATCGATAAGACTTGCCCGGTGTTCGTGTAGCTGCCGCTGGTGGTGGTAATAAATGCTTTTCACTTTTCCCGATGCACTCCAGTCATCAGCTTCATATTGAAGCGTTCACAACGTCAACGAACGCAGAACGCAAAACCAGACAACGTATACAGATAAATGAAAATTTAAAAGCACTTGGCTTTCATTCTTGGCAATTTATATTAAAGCATTAATTCGAATCCAAATCATATCATTTAAAGATAGCTCGTGTATTCTGAAAATATTTCAGAGCTTATATAAAATAAAAAAGTGAATAATAACTTTTGTGAGTGTTTTCTGTACTTAGCTAAACATGAAAAACTAAATAAAAACAAAAACAAAAACAATTGAAAATTTGCAAATTGTTATCAAATTGTGAGCAGAGAATATTGCTTTTTAATTTCCATAAAAATGATGCTATTTGCATCTTTGTGCCATTACCACATATATTTATTGATTTTTTTCTCAAACGTGCGCACACAGCATCCGTTGCAGGCATCTGCAGCAGCACTTGCAGCATGAGTCATCGACGTGCTGCAGGTTCATCTCAAAATTTAGCTGACGCTCATACAGATTGAATTTGCAAATTTTCCCTCTATTCCTTAAGCTTATTGTGTTCGTGTATCTTTAAAGATTTCTTCAATATAAATACATCAATATATACTCATATATAAATTAAAACCGGATAACGCACATAAAATAAAGATTTATAGCATGGCTACTTATGCTGCATTCAAACATGTTGAACTTTACAATGTCGGCAAAGCAAAAAAGAGGTAAGTTGAAAGTTTCCAAATGTTTTCCCTAGATTTCCACAAATTCCTATGTAAATTTACATATGAACACATATGCGACTGTATGCATGAAAATATGCAGTTTTGTGGTTGTGCAGTAATTTATCGTGCATTCACCTTGGGCTTCCCCCACATGTGCGCATGCAAGTTCCTCAGCCGAATGTGCTAGCTGGCAGCCAAGAACGTATCTTTATTGGGCCTCTGCTGTCAGCTGCCTGCTGCCTGCTGCCTGCTGCCCGCTGCTGGCCTGGCGCTAAGACTAAGCAGTTCATTGATTTTTCGATTTGTTTTTCAATCGCTGCTTACTTTTTGCATGCGAAATGCTGGCTGGTTTGCCTCTCAAACACCTGGCACTGTCTTTATTTCGAGCATTTCCCTAATGACACGTCGACTTGGTTCTCTTTTTTTGTTGACCATCACTAAGATAATAAAAAGAGCAAATAAGAAATTCTTTAGTGAAAGGTGCACAATGTGGAACAAATCATGAAACCTTTTGAATACTCTGCTTCCCGCTTACTTTAATCCTGATAATTCTGATTATAAGATAATTTTCTTCCCACAAACATAAAACGTTTGACTTAAAATTGTTAATTTGTTTGTATTATTCCAGAAGTTTCAAAATTACCAAAGAACAAGTATTTTACCATGAATATAAAAATTGTCGTTGCAATATGTGTAAACTCATCTGCTTTCAAAATAATAAGCCATTAATATAAGCTTACATTAAAGTAAAAAGCATACCTCTACTACTTTAAAGCTGATCTTAATGCATAACAATGACCCCTTTTTTGTACGTAAAATTGATTTCTATAGAAAATATATTTCCGCGCTGTTTCCATTGGACCCATATAAAGGAAAAACTTGCAAAATAAAACAAAATCTTGTAATATTGTTCCTATAGTTTATATAACGTTTTTGTTTCTGTTCGAAGAGTGACATCTATATATATCAAATGAAAAGTATATTTAAATAAGATAAAAACTAAAAAATAATATATATATATATATATATATATATATATATATATATATATATATATATATATATATATATATATATATATATATATATTAACTGCCTGACTAGCTTTAAATAATATACTAAGACTAGTTATGCTCTACAACTTTGTAAAGCGTACCTAAATATATGAACTTCACTGGATATGCATGACAAAGTTATATATAAAATTCCTTTTTCTATAAAGGAATAAGTAGTTGCTATGCCAACATTATTGATGTGCATATTTAGGACAAACTGGTAAAGTAGTACAAATATAAATATTACTTTTGCCAAAAATCTGTACATATCCGAAAAGTCATGGTTACGCTTTAGTATTCAGTTTATATATAAATTTATATATATATATATATATATATATATACATTAATACGTGATATATATATATGAAATCAACATTTTATTGCCGACACATTAGAAGCATGTAACAGACATTATGAGTTGCGCATTCTTGAAGTTTTTTCGTACCTTGCTGTACCTGTCGGAAATAGCTACAATGCTTTTCATATTCAGATGTTTGGTCGATTTTTGTTAAATGATCTGCATCAATTTATATTAGTTTGTGACAATATATGTTTAATGTGAGGAGGCATTGCACAACTGCAAATAGCTTAAAAGTAAAAAATAAAATATTTTTCGCCGAAGTTCTTTTGAAATTAAGATGTTTATGAAAGAAGTACTATTTGCAAGGGCATCAGGGCACACACACAAAATGTGGATGCTGTTTCACAATCTGTGCAAAAACATTGACCACAGGAATCTCATGGTTTATGCTTAAAAGCAGTAGCAAAGCGATGACGAACCATAAGTCGATAACAAAGTTTGGTGGTTATTTAACTGGGGAGTTCTTAAAATAGCTATACCTCTAATCACCTTATTATGGGTTATTAGTAATTGATAACGCATGCATGACTGCATGACATGCAGTCTGTGGACACAACTAACATATATAAACCAGTGTAGTTGGCGACTTTCACTTTACTGTGAAAAATTCGAATATAAATTCTGAATTTATCCAGACTTGCTGATCTTCACACATATCCACATAATTGTTTGGTGTTCGGTGGAGCTAACGTAGTGTGGCAACTTTTCTTTTGCTGTTTGCCGTCCATATACTTTCTATGCATATAATCGATAATTATTGATCAAGCGCGCAAAACACTATCGATAATTGACAATCTTGCTGCGAAGCCGTCCAACAGAGCTGTACATTTTCAGATTCTCTGCGAGGCCTCGCGAGGTAAGCAATTATATTATACTCTACGAAGTATATCGTAAATTATTTGAAAATTGTGCAACGAATTGAAGGAAATTTATCTATGCGAACATTTTTTGTGTATATACATAAATCATACATATACTTTCGATCTATAAATACAATTGGTTTTTTATATACAAACCAGTGATTCAAGAGTATTAAATATTCGAAACCGAAATTACTTTTTTTTTACCATTAACCGATTAAAAAAAGAAATTCAGGGGATAATTTTTGAAATGTACATAACATGCCGAAGGAGGCGTGGCCATAAAAAACAACATTAAATAAATATTGACAAATAGCCGAGTCAATTTAGCCTTGTTTGCTCATCTGAATGAATGAATAAATGTCCGTAAGGCTGAGTCCATTATAACGTGTATTGCATTTCAGTTTTTTGATAGTAAATTTACAAAATCTGATGTAAAATAACTATTACTTCACTTTGCCTGCCCCAGGGATCGGGGCTTAGGGTATATGCTCTAGCCGTACACACCCGACTAGAGCTTGCTTACTTGCTTTTTTTCTTTTTGATTTTAACACTGATCAATTTTTAACTATTTCCAAACATTCGAAATGCCTGCGCCAGCAATCTATCAAAAAGTGCAGCATCGAACAACAGAAACTCTGGTTGAATGCACAGCTGCCGAACTGGCGAAGCGCAGGGAAAGTAATGCCAGACAGTGGCCGACTCCATCAGCCGAGTCATCTAACCGTCAGTTATTGTTTCTGGCATGTCAAGCAATTATAATGGATACATCTAATCAACGTTTTAGGGAAATCAACAAAATCATACAACAGCATTATAAATAACAAAAACAAAAACAAAATGCAGCAATCGCACTCAATTTTCGTGCTTCAGTTAAAAATTTCATTATGTTTTTGTTTGCGGTTGCACGTTTTAAATGAAACAAAGCAGCAGAAGCACCAGCAACAACAGCAGCAGCATGGTAACAATAACGGTTTATTTGTTGCGCTCGAGCAGATCACTGCAGCCAATTTAATGCAACCCAAGCTCAATAGAAACAACAAATGAACTCCAATGAACAATTACTCGGACATTTGTATGTTACAGACGAATGAGCTCAAAGTCGTTATTCATTATTTCTATACTCTATTTCCAAAAAGGGGGAAAGAGTTAATTGGTTTTGTGCAATATCCGCGTGTCGGAAACTTCCGACTTAAAAATTTCTACTTGATTTTTGTATCTGTTACTTCATAAATAATTTCAAAATAGAGAAATTGACTTCAGTCTTGTACAGCCAAATTATAAGTATTGATTTCAATAAAGCAATCTATATACATATCGTTCTGTATGCATATATATCTATGTATTTATATAAGTTGAAAGACGCAGTATGTATCTCTTTTCCATAGAGTAAGCTTTTTTTTACACACAAATTTTATCTATCTCTGCTTCAGAAAGTGTTCTTTGTTCTTCTTTGACTTGTAGGTGATTGCTGGAACATTATAATGTAAGTTTGACTATATTCTCAATCGCAATTATTATTGAAACAATATTGGACACAAATTCTAATAGAGTTCCGATTATGACTGAGTTATTCAAAGAAAAGACTGAAGAAGAAAGAAGAAACTGAGTTTTTCAAAATATTATAGATGTCGATGCAATACTTATCATACTAAGTTTACAAATAAAACTTATTTCGCACTGTTTGCCAATGTTTGTTTTGTAAATAACTTATATAATGTTATAATTATACAGCTTTCAATATAATTACAGAAATACTTACATATGCTTATACGTTATAATCATACGTTCAATTAGAATAGCTGAATAAATATTTTAAACAGGAAAAGTTCTTAAATATGTATATATATATATATAAAGAGAAGAGACTACAAATATTGTAGATGATCTCCTATGCATATCCAATAGAAATGGCCAATCGGCTGCAAGTGTTTGCCTAATGTAAGTCGTTGTCGCAATTGTCACTTTTACTTAAAGTGAACATCAAACAACTTTTACTTTAAGGTTTTATATAGAAGTGTTTTACCATTATCGCTGAATTTGACTCAATGCAATTTAAGCTGTCTCCAATAAACTAGGTAAAAGCTCCAGGCGTCTATTGACTGTCTCCGAGAGCAAGTTTAGCTAGCGAAGTTTGCTGATGGCATATGAACCATCTGCGCAGCGAATACTTACCGGTCAAGTTTATTTTTGCTTTTTTACATTCTCTGGTCAATGAGAAAACATAATTTCAGATTTGCCTCTGAGCTGCAGTGGACATTGTACGTTGCACATTGCACATTGCACATTGCATATGTGAAAGGCTTTCGAAAGTAAACGGACTTGCACTAACTTTTTCAGCTCCTCAGCTACTGTATGTTTAGTCTGTTACCCAAACAATTGATTTGAATTCTTCCTTCTTTTAGCTAGAAAATTTGTGACTCAGTCAACTGTAAAATTTTATGGATGATAGCAATTATCTATAAATTCTCTAACGCTTCACTTAAATACCAGTGAGCAAAAATATATACATATATATATAAAAAAAATAAATATTTTAAATAATATGAAAAATTTAATATATTAATTTAGTTAAGAATTTAATTTAGTAATTTCGAAATAAATATAAATTCATGTAGCAGACACTTCGAAATATTTGAATATATCAACCATCCATATATTCCCTATTCATTACTTTAATTTCCAGTTCGACACAGAGAAAAGGAACAGTTCTATACTAAAGGTTTAAATAATTAAGGCAAATTGAAAAAATATTGAAAAAATATTGAAAAATGCTATGCTTTAACTTGTAATTATACTAAACTAACTAGAACATAATTTTGGAATTCTTCTAGAGTATTGAGGGCACCCGGTGGAGTCTCAAGTGACATTTTTGGATCCGATATGCCCCAAACTCCACGGAACGGCAAAAACGTTATGGCTTCGAATATATTCTCAGCCGATAAAGATGCCGCTCAGAAGAACAATGGTATGTGAAACTTGTTACGCAGTATTACCAACACTTACACATACGTAGGCTCAATTTCGCTTTGTTTGATATTTTTACAACCCTTAATTACATAAACTTAGAATGTTGTCTTACAAATGCTAATTTCTTTTAAATCAAATAACTTGTCCCTGATGAACTATCTAATTGGTGACCCGTGATCAACTTATGATGCTGAACTTTGGTAAATGACTTGTTTTCAAAATTAACGGAAATCGCAAAGTATTGAACAGATAGAATGGATAAATTGTAAATAAACGAAAATATATGAATTTACTTAGCGTAATTTGGCAGGTGAGGAACAGAGGTGCGCAGCTATGAAATGCCGAATTGGGTCATCTTTTCAAGTAGCTAGATATTTTTGAAAATACTAAAGTTTCTTCTTTACCTCGAATACTGCTTTGACCACTTTTTAATTTTCCGGAATTTGCTATTGATAGCGTACATTTTGATGGAATATTTCCCGTTTTCCTTTTTCTCTCTTTCTTTTTCTATATATCTTTACAGTGCGGCAAGGAGCTCACAGATTCTATTTTATTGGTATATAAAAAAAATAAATTTTTGGACTTAACAAATCTTTGTGTTTAACTTTGTTATTATTGATTTGTTATTTAATAATTCAAGTGTGCAAAGTAATTAAATACAATATTGTGATTAGTCACAGTTTCAAAACGATCCTTCATTACGCTCACCCTATTTTCAAGCACGATTCTAATACACCACATATACACAGGCATGAGAGGCACAAATTGATCTTCAAAAGTCTATTATAAACATAAATCCCAAATTAATTGTCCCCCTAATGTATACAATAAACAGACCTGATCGAAAATGTTCGACTTTCGTCGTTAACTTACTTCTTTATTATATTTTATGCAAGATTTTAGTTATCATTGTAAAAAAGTTAACGTCATCATTTTTATTTTATTTCGTTTTTGTGTGCAAATAAAACAAATAACACAACGGTTTTAACTGAAAATTTTGCAATATACAACAGGCGATACACCACGTCGAGGCCAAAAACCAGTTGACTCCTACTCACGTTTGTTTGGTGAACCGGCTCGTCCCATAACACCTGGCAAGAATCACATGAAAAGCAACATTCCCTTTGGACAAAACCCGAATACCGCTCAATTAATTTCCAAGGGAAATTATAACGGAAAAAGTGGTTCGGTGTCATCTGCATCGTCTTCTGTATCTTCTTCGACTGAAAATCTTAAAATAAATGGAGGAATAAGATCAGGTAAGCTGTCCTCTTGGTGTTCAAAGTAAATGTCATTATTTGATCAATTTGTATATCTTAGAAGGAAATCCCGTTACTGGTGAGGGGTACAAAGCTGGCGCAACTGATTACATCCAGCCAGGACATATTAACGGCGGGAGTCAAGTTATCAACAAGAATCGTATCCCACCTGGCGGCTATTCATCGGGACTCTGGTAATTCAAAATTACAGAGACTCCCGATAAAAGACAGCATGGTAGACGTGCACAGTAAATGAGCAGAAAACAGACATCCTTGCAAACAAATATATTCAAAAAAAAAAAAAAAAACGGAACCCATTCTATCTACATACGCAAAGCTAGACGTAGCGTTTTAAGTAATAAGAAACTGCAGAAGAGCATCCATATCGATCGATCAGCCTCAAGCTAAAACTTCAAAAAACACCAGAAATTTTACAGCATACGATCTATGTGTATTAAAAAAATAATGCTAACATAGCTGCTCAATGTCGGTCTTATCTGCATAACCAAGCCAAGAATCATTACACCACGAACCATTTTAATATTATATCGAAATATTTATTTACTTTCAATATTGCTATATCCAATATTACATATACGTATGTAAACATATGTGCACTATAACATTTTCAATTTCGTTTATTTTACAGTCTAAGCTCATCATACATACAACACATATTGTCACAACCCTACACAAAATCATTCATTACAAAATGTACTACGATATTATCATTCTAATACTACGATATTAATATATGCCTTGTTCTGTAGGTAACGAAATAAAATTTACATTCATTTCTATGCAACAATCATTTTTGAAAGTTTGAAAGTTTCTAGATATATGATAGAAATGGAGATGGCGATAATAATTGTCTCCTTTCTGCTTTCCTGATGTTGTTTAAGTGTTATTCGAAACGGACACAGATTTATTATTCAATATTGCTTCGCACTAACTACCACATTATTGTTAAAACTTATCCACTATCCATCTAGTATCTACCATTGCATTCATTAGCTGCATGGTAATCCTTCAACTATGTTCCTCTTTCAACTATACTCGAATGCCATACAAAACGGGCTTACAAGATATAATTGTTACGTGTAAAGGTAATAGCTTCTCCGATTTTATTATATTCAATGTGATAATTCAGATTCAGTCATGAATAAGCATTTTACGATTTGATAGTACAGCATTAAAATCAAGATCTAACTCTAAATTATATATAAAACTTTGCTAATTTTTGATTATATATACTATGTGTCTCTGTTTGTCTAAAAGAAAATCAGAAAATCGACGGGATGTTCAGAATGTCCAGGATGTTCAGCTGCTTTATGTGGTTATTACTTTTATAATATACATCTATCATGATGTATGTATACTATATTTATATGTATGAGTATGTTAATTGCGGTATAGATGATTAGAAAAGTTTCATTTCTACAGAATCCAAGACCACAGGCAAAATATGTTTATTTTAATCTAGTACTGCTATAATAAATATAATAGTTCAGTAACGGTTCATCAAAAACGAGTTAAGAATCTATGTTGTGAAAGATTAACTGCTGGGGACTTGAAATTTAAAACATTTACTCGATATATTTGAATGATTCCCTATTTCCACGCTCCCCTAGTAGCCGTGGATGTATCATTTTTTGATGAGTGCTGAGATAAAGCTTACAATAAGTTATTTATCAAATTAGAAGGTTTATGCTCTTTTTTTTTGGTACATCAATAGATGTGAACAGTAACGAACGTATCAAATGTATACTTTCTAGCTGTAGAACTGTAGAAGAAATCTCCCGATTTTCAGTTTTAAGAGGGGGTAACATATTCGTAAAGTTTGGGGCCTTAAGCGTTTAAGCTTAAAGCTTAATATTACTCGATTTTCCATGCTCTAATGAGTAGATATATCGATCATATAGTTTTGGGGGCTGTCTATCCGAGAACATGATCAGAATTTCAAGTCTCCGGCTTCAATAGAGGCGAAATGCTTTGCGTTCATACATACAGACAGACATTGTACAATACTAAACCAATTAACTCTTTTCACTTTCTGAACGAGTATACAAAATATTACTTGACAATATTAGAAAATAATAACGCTTAAATATAACACAAACATGGTGTTCTTAGTATCACTACGTTGTCGTATGGTATAATAATTGATTTCATTAGACGTAAAAAAGACATAGAAACTTCATCTTGCTTTCTACATTTGCGTGAATTATACTCTCATAAACTTATTATATATTAGCGGTAATTAAATAGAATAGACAAAAATGATTACACATAGCTGAAATGACGTCGAAAATGTTAAAGATAACCGAATAATTGGGAGAGGCGCTCAATGATGCAATGATACATATAAAAATCTGTCGCATTTATTGGAAACTAAGTAAGAATAAAAGAGTATACGATCTATGGATAGGGAGTACATGATGTACTTAAATATGCATAATTTAATTCATTGTAAAAGCTGCATTATACAATAGCTGCAGTGGTGCGAACCTACACACTTCAAAGGTTTGCGTCCTTGCTAAATATTCGAAGAGAGTTGATGACGGTGCATAGCGGGTAAGTGTATTAGATAAAGAGCGCATACAAACCATAGGTGGCGCTAATTTATAGGCAACTGTGGCTACCCTAAGCTAAGTCATGTATGGTCGGTCTCTTTTGCAATACCAAATACCAACAATAACAAGAGTGCTCTAGTCGAGACTGCTCAAGTAGGATGTACCCTGAGCCCTGCGAAGACGCGATATTCCAATAACTTTGTGCTTGGGCTACGCTTGTGCTGCAGTATGGGTAATATTATGGAAACTTTTTTGTTGAATAAGTTTGTTTCTAGATGGACTTTCGTAATTAAACTTGTAGATCGTAATAATGATATTCATATGTATGTATTCGCCAAACCACAAGTCTCTAGTATTTTAAATACGTTTTTTCAAATTAGGGGAGGGGGCGTGCTATCCACAATTATTACACGGATATACACAGTAAATCTGAAATCTATAGCTATTGCGGTATGCAAGTTACGCTTGCCAAAGCAAAATTATCGATTTTCATTGATAATAAGGAAATGGGATGAGTTATCGAAAAAAAAATGATAAACTCGTGCTGCGTATGGTATACACTAGTAGTATACATTTAAATTTCAGATCTCTAGCTTTTGTGGTTAACGAGATCACTGCGTTCACACAGACGGACGGACAGTCGGACATGGCTATATCGACTCAGTTTGTCGAGCTGACCAAGAATATATATACTTTATGGGGTCTGCCACGCCTCTTTCTGCCTGTTACATACATTTTCACAAAACCATTATTCCCTGATTTCTCATTTTAAATGGGATCAGGGTATAATTTTTTACATACTTGTGCTTTGGCAAATACAAACATTTAAATAATATTACGGTTTATTGAGTAAGTTTATCAACACAAGAATTATTCAATCAATAATTAAAGTGCTCAGCATGCGACCAGCGTGATTTTGCGTGTGTGCAGAGGTTCTTGTGTATGCAAGTATACAAGAAACTTACTATGAATGAAACAGAAGCGCTGGGAACTCTTATTGATTTCAAATGATGGACATTAATTACTCCGCCCGATAGTATGCAATCTTTGATAGTGTTTCGGAATGCAGGTTCAAATTAAATTCCAGATAGGCAACATTTGAGATTATGGGATTACTATTAAAGGATAACGTGTTACTCAGAATTCCGTGTAGAGCGGCTCTTTCAATTTTTATGTATTTTATACATTATACATAAAAACACAAACACATCCATACACATAAACTGCAATGGTACAGTACAAAACTATGGCAAATGAATAACTAAATAACTTACATTTTATATATGTATGCGATCCAATTGAAGTGCTGATGCCGTAAACATGACACACAAACCTGTGTATAAGGACTGTTTTTAACTTTGATAGTGTTTCGGATGCGATGAAACCATACGATGCAAATGTAGTATCTCAACAACACAACTTTGATAATATATAAACATGGCAAACCAATAAAACAATAAAACAAAATAATACAACAATAAAATAATTACAATTACAATTATTTGACGATTGGGAGAAGAACTGTACAGTCGGCGGGCTTTGACAAAACCCATTCTTCTCAATCGGCTCGCGAGGATACTGTGATATCTTATCAGTCTATCACTGTATCTACTAGTGTGCCTTCCAATCTGCTCCTCTACTGTGTACAGATTTAGGTGAAGGGTGGACCCACGCACAAGCCAGGTGGATTTCGTAATTTGTTTTATTGTGAAAAATATTAACAAGTAATAAAAAACTAATAGGGGTTGCCCGAATCGGAGATACCCTGAACACCAATCGCTCGGTATATCTGAACATAACTTGCTTGTATCTATGTACATGCATACCTAAATGTATGTAATTGCCTAAGTATTTTACGCAGAAAAAGTGACAACTTTTAAAAATGTTCCGAAGAAGCAAATCTACATTCAATTTAAGGAATTAGGTGAAATTCTGAGTAGGTTTAAAAAGTATAACTTAAATCAAAACAAGTAAGAAAACTCTAGTCGGGGGTGCTCGACTAAGGAGATCCCCTGAGCCCCGTCCGATCTGCGTTTTGAAATATATATATTTAAATACATATATATATATATTTATATATATATAAATCTTGCACTTTCACAATCAAATAGCATGTTTGTCAAAAAAGTAGTTTTTGTTTTAAGAATAATATTAATAATAATTTAATAAAAGAAAAAAATAAGAAATTAAGAAAATCTGACATTTCCCCACCTGGAGTCGACACATCTACTGATCAAAGCGCATCACCTCTACCGCGACACCACCATTGTGTGTGCGAAAACAAAAAACAATAAAAATGCTTTGACATCGGCGAGGTTTGAACCCAGACCCTGCAGCAAGGCACAGAGTGCCCCGCTTCTATTAACACCGCCACTGCACTGCTTGGACAAGCAGTAGCAAATTTGAAACTAAAGGCAGCTAAGAATTATAACAAAATTCAAGCAGTCAGCTGTAATTGTTGTGATTCTTAGAACAGACAAGAATGCTCGCATTCGAATGTCTCAATGTATGTGTGCACATGTATAGAAAAAATGTAAACGGGGGTGGGGGGTTTCTGGTCACATGTCGCAATTGACAAAACGTTTTGTTTAATTACTTCTGTGATACTTAATGGATTTCAATGAAATTTTCAGCATATGATCTACATATTATTTTGAATATTTGTCAGTTGTCTAATATCGGAAACTCATTCACATATTGACTATATTTGCAACTAAACTGCAATTTGAAACTGAATGCAAAATTTGGAGACTCTAGCTCCAAAGATTTACGAGATATAATTTATTAACTTCATTTCGATAAGGTTTTTAATCGACAACAAAAGAACGGGAAAAGTTATCGATTTTCTAAAACAAACTCGATATGCGAGTGCTATACAGGGACTTCCAAAATTTCAAGTCATTAGAGGTTCTGAGATCGACGCGTTCACACATACGGACGGACGGACAGACGGACAGACGGAGAGACGGACATGGCTATATCGACTCAGCTCGTCTTCCTGATCAAAAATATATATACTTTATGGGCACCACGCCTCCTTCTGCCTGTTACATACATTTGACATTTTAACGAAACCATTATACCCTGAATTCCCATTTTCAATGGGTTCAGGGTATAATTATGTAACGCTTACATGAAACTAAATGCAAAATTTGGAAACTCTAGCTGCAGTATAATTAAATAACTGAATTTCGATAACTTGAAACATTTTTTTAAACAAACTTATCTGCGCGTGCTACATAGGGATTTTAAAAAAAATTCTAGTCTGTAGCTCTAACAGGTTCTGAGAACGCATACACACGGGCAGACGGTCCTACAGATACACAGACGGACAGAGCAGGATCAACTCAGCTGGTTATCATGTTCAACAGTATATTTATGGTGTCCGCCAAAAGGAGGCGTTTCTGCCTGTTACATACAAAACTATTATAGCCTGGTTTCCCATTTACAATGGGTTCAGGTTGTAAAAACAATAAATTAAAATTCGTATTGAGATTGATTCGGAGGCAAGCAAAACGTCAACAAGTAGCTTTTAGCTTTGGCATTTGGCATGAGCTCAACTAAACTCAACTCAAATTGTATCTGACGGATAGCGAGGTAAAGTAACTGAAATTTGGAGCTGGTTAATTACAATAAATGGACATCAACTTGATGGGCTGACATTAAAGTCAAAACACTTGAAGAGCTGGCGTTTTGTTGGCCATGTTAACACTGACAAAAAATGTACAAATATTTAGTTAAACTTGTAATGTTTATGTTTGATGGGAAATCTCAAGCCAACTGGAGCAGTTAGTCAGCTATATATCATATATATATAAACAGGGCCTTAACGGCCCTATGCAAGCCAACAGCCAAATGCGAGCTATCAACTGGCCAACAGTGAAATAATAGCAATTAAAGTAATGCAAACCAGTTTGCAGTTAACTTACTTTTGGCAGCCCCACACACGCACAGATACACACTCGCGCAGACATGTGGCTTTGTTGTTTTGATCCATAAGTTCCAGTCATAGGCTTTTGTGGGGCCCTCTGACCTTGATACACATAAATTATTGTTCACATGCCGCTGTGACGGCATTTGTGTAAAGCAATCATAACGAAATATTTGTTATTAAAAAATTTTCATGCATATTTTTATAATCACAATTTGCGCATTGAGATTTTAATTAGGCTAAACTATTTCGTTTTTCTACGCTGTGAAAAAAGCTTAAGTGAATGTTATTGCTTTATGTGGGTGCTATAACAGCATTATTTCGAGTGAACTGAGGACCCGATTATATTTTTATACCCTGAACCCATTAAAAATTTAAAATCAAGGATACCGGCTTCAAATTTGACCAAACTCTTTACATCGAACGTCGGTTGCAAATATATCCAATATGAGAATGAGTTTCCATTTTTAATAAATATACGAATATTCAATAGAATATATAGATCACTTGCTGAAAATTTCATTTAAATCTATTAAGCAACACAATAGTTATTAAGCAAAACGATTGGTCAATTGGCAAAAGCACGTGACAAGCAGCGCCAATTATCAGCTGATATTTAGCTTAGATTTGCGTCATCTAGCTCGAACAAAAATTTTATAAGCTTACACTATTTTCTGCTTGATACTTACATACATATAGGTGTGCATGTACAAGAACAACTGCGTGTGCTTTGTGTATCTATGCATATTTACAAGCTATGGTATATATTTAACAAGTAAGAAAACTCTAGTCAGGGGTACCCGACTAGGAGATCCCCTGAACCCCGTCCAATCTGCGTTTTTAAATACATTCCGTATCTTGTATGCATTACAAACTCATACAAAACTTAAATAAATGGCCAATCTTGCACTTTCACAATCAAATTGCATGTTTGTCAAAAAAGTAGTTTTATTTATATATTTATAACAAAATTCAAGCAGTCAGCTGTAATTGTTGTGATTCTTAGAACAGACAAGAATGCTCGCATTCGAATGTCTCAATGTATGTGTGCACATATATAGAAAAAATGAAAACGGGGGTGTATAAAGTTGTATAAAATCGCAAACTCATTCACATATTGGCTATATTTGCAATTAACCTTCAATTTGAAAATTTTTGAAAAATTTTGAACCAATATCCAAAATATAACAAAAACCGAAATTGTATAAAATATAAATGAAACTAAATGCAAAATTTGGAGATTCTAGCTCCAAAGATGTACGAGATATAATTTATTAACTTCATTTCGATAAGGTTTTTAATCGATAACAAAAGAACGGGAAAAGTTATCGAATTTCTAAAACAAACTCGATATGCGCGTGCTATACAGGGACTTCCAAAAAAAATTTCTCTAGGTCTTATATGTTCTGATATCGACGCGTTCATACATTCGGACAGACGGACAGACGGACAGACGGACGGACGGACAGACGGACAGACGGACAGACGGACAGACAGACAGACAGACGGACAGGGCTAAATCGACTCAGCTCGTCTCCCTGATGAAGAATATATATACTTTATGGGGTCTGCCACGCCCCCTTCTTCCTGTTACATACATTTGACAGCTTAACAAAACCATTATACCCTGATTTCCCATTTTCAATGGGTTCAGGGTATAAAAAGGCAGATCCGGATTGAAGGTATATCCTAGTCGGGCACACTCGACTAAAGCTTTCTTACTCTTCTTTAAAAATGGTTTGATTCGGAAAAATAGTGTTACCAGCAATAATTCAAAAGATAGTAAGAAGAAACAGTAACAATGATGACTGAATAATCTTTCACGGTCTAAAAACTGTTGAAGTAGTCAGAAATGAGTCAGCAGCAAACAAACTTCCAGGTTCCCAATTTTGGAAAGTATAGTTTTTCCGATTTTCCACTCCTCCAATAGGCTTATATGTAGATAGTTTTTGGCAAATCAATAGAAGAGATCAACAGTAACTTAGTCGTTAAATTTTGTTTCTATCTGTAAAAATGTAGAATATAAAGTTTTTCCCGATTTGTCGCGCGCCCAATAAACGTAAAAATATAATTTGTGGTCAATCCAGGAACTCTGCTATACTACTATAATGTCAATCCTAAGAAGCAATCTACAATACTGTGAAATTTTGGGGCTAAGGTTCCAAAACCAAAAAAGTGGAAAATCCAGGGTATTTCCAAAATTTCACGTCCCCAAGGGGCGTGTAATTTTTATTTCGTGCATCAATAGAGGAGGACAACAGTTATAATAATCGAGTTTTTAACTCTAAAACTTGAAAATATATAGACTTTACGCCTTCTATGGGCATAAATATATAAACTATATTTGTTATACGGATGTTATTTACACGAGTGTATAGTATTCAAAATATAACAGAATTTGTACAAAATACTATACAGTCTGATCCGATTTGCCACACATCTAGTGGGCGTGGACCTTAGAGGACCTTAACAGTAGCTCACGTTTGTTTACGGGCCGCGAATGAGTATTATGCAGTTTGTAGCGCCGACTGCAACATTCTGACTTGTTTGTTTATGGAGTGCAATGACAGTGTCCCCCTCGATGCAGCTTATGCATAATATAAGTAATAGATATAGTTTACTGATGGGGATGAATCTGTAGTTGGATGGATTTGATGCAATTAATTTGTTGTCAAGTAAATACACACGAGCCAATTTGGTAGCCTATTGTAGTTTTTGTTGTGTTTATTGGTTACACCTAAACTTAATCACGAATTTTAATTTTGTTGTTTTGCCGAAAGTGCGTTTGGGGGTTCTTCCAACGGCTCCGTACGATTCAATGCCTTGGGATGAGTGCAAAATGACGAATCGGCCTCTGTTTAACTATTCATCGTTAAATGGCCTTGGTTGCCGGTTGCTGGATGATGTTTAGATGTGCTATGCCAAATATCTGCCGAAAGTGTTGCTGGTGTTGTGTGCTGAGTGTGGAGCGTTGGGACCGGAGTTGGGACGCAGTTACATTCCAATTGAGTTAAATGCTATTGCAGATGCCTGCCAAATGGCTCTGGTTCTGTCTGGGCTCAAGCTATAAGAGAAACGTTAAAACTGACTATAATATTGATATTCCATAAAAAACATTTGCATTAAATGTTCTTAATTACAATTTACAGGGCAGCATTCTGCGTTCCACCGCCTCTCAACGGGTCCACTATTCACCCGTTGCCTTCGCGAATCCAATTGGTGGCTGTTGCTTGTCCTCGGCACGAACGATTGCTGACCGTCAGTCCAACATCTTGGACTCAGCACAAAACACTGAATGAGACGGCCAAAAGGAGTGCAATCCTATTTATAGGGGATTGTCGAGCTGCGAAAGCCTGTTTAGCTGCTTTATTCGGCAACGGCGGTCCTTTTACTTTTACTTTTATGATACGCTTGCCGAGGATACTTTAATTTTGGAGTGCAATATGTAGCACAAAAAAGATTCTTTTATGAGACTTACATAAGTTTTTATAAAGAGCTATTTATGTGTCTGTCAATATATTTAAACTCGGGCTCAGTAGGACAGCTAAGAACCATACAAAAGAAATTTGTCGAATTATATTATGTCTTACCACGGCAGTATCAATAGAAACAATTGACTGAAACAAATATTTTTTGTTATTTAGACTTCTCCGATATATATGTGTATGATATATTAATTAGACAAAATCCTAACAACAGCTGATAATTAGAGCTATAGGTTCCTTTAGGAAAACTTGCTTTGATATACCAAATATTACTCATTTTCAAGATATCAATATTATTATTAATTTAATTACAAAAAAAATTAATTATATAACCAATTGTTGTCGCTATGGGCCTTGTCTATGTTGTCATTACAACTTTAATTTCCAATTTATTACTAGACTACTATTCTGTCCTGTGTACCTATGTATGTACATACATGCTGCTATAAAAATCACTTTAAGGGTATTTCATCTTCGGCATACTAAAGCGGTTTCATCTTTCTTGTTTTTTTTTTTAAATTAAATTTTATTTGATATTTCTTATTGTAGTTTTGTCTGCTCGCATTGTCGGTTCGCATTGTTGTTGGGTTTTCGGTTAGAGCAGTTGATAATAATGATGATGATGAAGTTTGAGAAGGGTTCGCCTGACCGAGTCGATATATTCGATGTGTGTGCACCTAAAAAACGTGCAATCTTCCACTTGATTGGTCTCGAATTTAAGCAGTAACAAAAATCTCTCTTCTGCAAGGGTCCGACTAAACGTGAAGCAGTTGGCTAGTTGTGCTTTCAACGTCTCGACCTTGAGGAACCCCAACAGAATAGTTCTTTTCTCAGGAAACAACAAGCAACAGGTGCACAGAGCTATCTGTTACAGAGACCTAGAATCGCTTGCAAATGATTTGAATTGTGGGAAACTAGAGATTTTCGATTCTAAGATAATTTTGAACGATTCCTTTGTATGAGATGCTGTAAATTCGCGTATTTATCATTTCCAAATTGAAGTCATGACCCCTGGCTTTCATAGCAGAATCCTGTCAGCCCGGCAATGGCATACATATATGCAAGCTTAACTTATCTGTCTGCCTGCCTACCTGGCTGGCAGAGATGTTGAGTTTTATCTGCAGACGGTCTGACGGATGAGGATCCTACTTAAGGCAGTTCGTTGCACTCCCGTTGCGAGTGAAAGCCTCAGCCACAGCGTCATGAAACATCCTTAAAAGAACTTCAAACAAAAGTCCAGCCAACGCCAGACTACAGGACATGAACTGCTGCACAAATACTACGACTTCGATTCTTTTATGCTTTTTAATGTCTGTGAAGTTTCTCCGTTGTTTCGACTGGCTGACAAACAAGTTATGAGCTCCTCACACACACACACACAATAAACGAAGGCAGTTAAACAGGATAATAGTGCGCAGAATGTGAACGACCTTACCAATTATCAACAACTGCAATTGGAATTGCGTGTCCAAGTCCAAGTAAATGCCATTCATATAAATCTTATTGCTTATTTGAATTCGCGCTCGAAATGTGTAGACCGGAGCACCTAAAGCCTCAGAGTATATCAAATAATATAAGAAGAATTTGTTAATATTACCATCTGGGATCCAAATGGTTAATTGTAAATTAAAACATACCAATAAATTTCTAAATCAATCCTATTCATTTATATATCTTTCTAAATATCTTATTTCTATTATACATCTACATTCGCGTAAAATATGTGAGGTCCTTCATAGCTTTTAAAAATGTCGTATGTTCTCTGCAACATATAATCCTTCTGAATGGAGAATTATCTACAGGGGTTTCCTCCAATACTAAACGCTTGAAATACAATACAAAGAGAACAAAATGATCTTCGTCGAAATGCCATATGGAATATTCTATCTGAATTCCGAAGATATGATTATTAATTGACAGATATTGACTATATAATAGATATCCACTATACAACCATAATATTTCATTATTCTGCTCCCTGATTTACTCTCTAAATGTAAATGAAATAAAATGCTATCATCATTTATAATTCATTTTATTTTAACATACATGTATGCATTATTTTATTGATGTCAATAAATAAATGTACAGTAATATGAGCAACGATTCTAATTATGAGTTCTAGTACGCTTTCATCATTTTAGTGGTGGTAGGCGACGGCTGGAGCGGAGTAGGTGGCGTAGTGGGCTGCTGGTGCAGCATAATGAACAGCGGGTGCAGCATAGTGGGCAACCTGAGAGGGGGCTGAGAAGTGAGCAACTGGAGCAGCGGTCTTGACCACAGCAGGAGCAGCATAGTGGACAGCTGGCGAAGCATAGTGAGCCACTGGAGCAGGAGCTGCATAAGTGGAGTAAGCAGGGGCGACAGTCTTGACAACAGTGGGGGCAGCATAGTGAGTCACTGGAGCTGGCGCAGCATAGGCAGAGTAAGCGGGAGCAACAGTCTTGACCACGGCGGGGGCAGCATAGTGGGCAACGGCTGGGGCAGCATAGTGCGCAACTGGAGCAGCGGCAATGGTCTTCACAACGGGAGAAACGGCGACGGCCTTGACGAGGGGTTCACGGTTGACCACAGCGTTGAAGCCGTTAATGGGATCGGCGGTGTACTGGACGGTGCGCTTGTAACCATCGGCATCCACCAGCGAGTACTCGCCACGGACTACATCCCCATCGCGCTCCTCCACCTGACCTTTGGAGTCGCCAGTCAGCTTATCGTCGACGCCGTACGAGAAACGGTACTGGGGATGGGGATCGTAGGTCTCATCGGACTTGACCACCACCTTCTGGGCCACAGCTAGGGGGGCACCGTAGGTGGCAACTGGAGCAGCTGCGTGATAAGCCTCGGGCACATAGCCGGCGCTGGCCACCGCGACGAAGGCGAGTGCGAAAACAAACTGGAAAGAGGCCAGATAATCCATTAATACACGTATATGTAGCTATCCATTGTGCATTCGTACTCACCTTGAATGCCATGTTGCTGTTTTTGGGATTTGGCTGAGTTCTTTACAGAAGTGAACTTGATCTGCGAATGATATATTTCTGGGCGTAAGCCTTAACTTATATAGCAAATGTTCGACGCGGCAGCGTGGCTGCGAGTGAGCGTTTTATTTTCATGGTGACAGCAAGATTTTAATGTTTATGCCGTTGATTGTTGGCTGGTTGGCGATTACTGCTACTTCCTGTTCGAAGGTACTGTGGGTGTGCTTATAATAATCATGTTTTGATCTACGAGAACAGTAACCAAAAAAGAGAAAGATCTTTCATGAACAGGAATGGCACACGTGCAGAGCTTATGTGTAGATAAATCAGAGCTTAACGGTGCTTTATCTTTTGCATACATATAAACATTTGCTTTAATTGAAATTATGAAATGTCACAAGACTTATTAAAATATCTTAGCAATCTAACTATAATTAATTAATTTTACAAATTATTTAATATTTTTTTATCATATATATATTTTTTATATGTATATACAAATATATATAAATTTAAATTTATATATGTATATATATATAATATATATATAAATATATATTAAACTTGGAATAGATTACAGAAACCGAACTCATTTAAACATTCGTCTATTAAGTAAATGTAATCATTAATCATAATTACAAATGACATAAAACAAAAAACCCAAATAACTACTCAGGTATTACCTTAATAAAAAGTGCAATTGCAACAATTAAACTCAACTTTATTTTTGAAATAAAGTTGGCAAGTTTTCTTTAGTGTAAAAATGTGTCATAGAGTTAACAACATGTCATATGAACATATGGCCCTTATTTTATTTTCTGCGGTCAGTTTTTAAAATGTACAGACAAAGTTCAAGGACGAGCTCCTTCAGTCGAATACACCTGTATTATTATATTTTCAATAATTTCAAGTAATTTGGATACAATTTGTAAATTGTCTGCAGATGTGCATCACCTGAGATTGTTTTAAGCTTAAAAGAAAATCCCAAATCCTTTCTAAATAACCCTTTACGATTGCATTCGCTGCCGCTATCGATGCCTCAGCATCAGCACCAGCGTCTGCTGCTGTGCAGCTTGACAATCTCTTCGAGTACAACTGACCGGTGTGGTGACTGCGCTAATTTCGAACATGATATGCAGAAGGCCACATTTAAGCACCTTACGATTACCGCTATGCAGACATAATCAAATCGGCTATCAGCGTACAACTTTGCGACCGCCTATAAATACCTTTTGCACTCCAGAAGCAGTATCATTCGACATTTGCTCTTGCCTCTGTAAAGAACTTAACCAAATCCCAAAAACAGCAACATGGCATTCAAGGTGAGTACGAATGCACAATGGATAGCTACATATACGTGTATTAATGGATTATCTGGCCTCTTTCCAGTTTGTTTTCGCACTCGCCTTCGTCGCGGTGGCCAGCGCTGGCTATGTGCCCGAGGCTTATCACGCAGCTGCTCCAGTTGCCACCTACGGTGCCCCCCTAGCTGTGGCCCAGAAGGTGGTGGTCAAGTCTGATGAGACCTACGATCCCCATCCCCAGTACCGTTTCTCGTACGGCGTCGACGATAAGCTGACTGGCGACTCCAAAGGTCAGGTGGAGGAGCGCGATGGGGATGTAGTCCGTGGCGAGTACTCGCTGGTGGATGCCGATGGTTACAAGCGCACCGTCCAGTACACCGCCGATCCCATTAACGGCTTCAACGCTGTGGTCAACCGTGAACCCCTCGTCAAGGCCGTCGCCGTTTCTCCCGTTGTGAAGACCATTGCCGCTGCTCCAGTTGCGCACTATGCTGCCCCAGCCGTTGCCCACTATGCTGCCCCCGCCGTGGTCAAAACTGTTGCTCCCGCTTACTCTGCCTATGCTGCGCCAGCTCCAGTGACTCACTATGCTGCCCCCACTGTTGTCAAGACTGTCGCCCCTGCTTACTCCACTTATGCAGCCCCTGCTCCAGTGGCTCACTATGCTTCTCCAGCTGTCCACTATGCTGCTCCTGCTGCCCATTATGCCACCTACTCCGCGCCAGCCGTCGCCTATCATCATTAAAGTGTTGAGATCTGCTCTTATTTGATATGGTATCGTTGTTCGTTTTACTGTATACTTAAATATTGACCTCAGCAATAAAATAATGCATATATAATATGAGATATAATTATCAATATCTACTTAATTTCCTGGCTTGCATAACCTTAGAGCTTTTATATTAAGGAAAAGTCTTCATACTCTGCTTACAGCTTTAGGTTTTTACAGAATATGCCTTGCCGGACATATCGCATTACATATACGATTTGATTTCGGCACAAAACTGTTGAAATTCAATTTAGTGCGACACTGGAATTCCAAAGTCGAGTAGGGTTCTCATTCATGGGTTCATTTGTTACTCTGACCAGCAATCGCCATGAAAATTAACTAATCCCATCAACAAACAATGTATCAATACTTATAGCCGTGTCTGTAGCTATAGATATCTATATTTTTACCTACAGTATACATGTATATATATATATGTATATAAGACTATTTTTATACTCATTCACAAACGTGAAATGAGTATATTGGTTTTGTGAAATGTCCGTCTTGCTGTCAGTCCTTCTGTCCTTATGAACCCAAACCATTGCGCCGCTATTGAAGCTAGAGACTTGAAATTCGGAACAAATACTCTGGTATACCCTCGAATTATAAAGTGTCAAAACTTTCCCTAGGGGCGTGGCAAATCGGAAAATGCATTTATCGGTATGGCAGAAACCCTATGAGTTGATGTGCTAGAGACTTGAAATTTTGAATATATATTCGGGTAGACAACCCGAGAACAATAAGATATGGCGAGTATATCTACGCCCATTGGGGCGTAGCAAGTCGGGTATTCTCTACAGTTTTAACTAGAAACTCCAAATTCAACTACTAAATTACTGTTGACCTCTTCTATTGATTTGCCAAAAATTATATATATATACACCAATTGGGGGCGTGAACGAGTATTCTGCAGTCGGTAATGGCCGACTACAACGTTGTTACTTGTTAAATCTTGACTTCATTTGGAACTTTAGGAAACTATTACCGGCTTCAGCATTTCCCATTCAGTGCCAAACATGACTCGCTTAATTTAGCTCAATTGTAACTGGCTCGGCATCAGCCAGACGCATGTCAGACGAAATAAGAGTTGAGTGTATCAAAAGTTCTATTGCTGCTTTTATACCCTGAACCCATTGAAAATGGGAAATCAGGGTATGTTTTTGTGAAAATGTATGTAACAGGTAGAAGGAGGCGTGGCAGACCCCATAAAGTATATATATTCTTGATCAGCTCGACAAACTGAGTCGATATAGCCATGTCTGTCTGTCCGTCCGTCCGTCCGTGTGAACGCAGCGATCTCGCAAACCACAAAAGCTAGAGATCTGAAATTTGAAATGTATACTCGTGTATACCCTACGCAGTACGAGTTACCAATTTTTTCGATAGCTCATCCCATTTCCTTATTATCGATAAAAATCGATAATTTTACTTTGTTTTTCAAGCGTAACTTAAATACCGTTTTAACTATATATTTCAGATTTCGTGTATATCCGTGTTATAAATACAAACATTTTGTAATTTTAGGATTTTCGATGCCATGCCCCCTTCCCCCAAAATTTGAAAAAAAACGTATTTCAAATACTAGAGATTTGTGCTTTTGCAAATACATACATATGAATGTCGTTAGTACGCCTTAGAAGTTTGGGTACGAAAGTCCATCTAGAAGCAAACCTATTCAACAAAAAAGTTTCCATAATATTGCCCATACTGCAGCCCAAGCGCTGCCCACGCGCAGTCGCTGCGTAAACTGCGCAGTAGCAGAGCAAGTGCTTGTGCGTGCGTGTGCATGTGTGTGTGTGTGTGTTTGTGTGAATGTGTGTATGTGTTGCTTGTATATATGTATATATAAAAGAAGCGTAAAATATCGCATCTTCTCAGGGTTCAGGGTATCTCTTAGTCGAGCAGTCTCGACTAAAGCACTCTTACTTGTTTATTTATGTGTAAAGAGTGAGTAATCTGATTGAACATTTCTCCCTCATAAATCAGACTCTCAATTGAACTTTTTCAGTATCAGCTAACAAGGTGGGGATCACTTTAATTAAATCAATTGATATTGAAAATGAAATTGAAAGTAAGGTCATTGAATTCTTGCAAGAACTTGAAAAGTTTATTCAAGAAAATAATAAAACAAGTTAAAAAAAACTGTAGTCCGGGGTGCCCGACTAGAAGATCCCCTGAGCCCCGTCCAATCTGCGTTTTTAAAGACATTCCGTATCTTGTATATCACAAACTTATACAACATTTAAATTAATTGCCAATCTTGCACTTTCACCATCAAATAGAATGTTTGTCAAAAAAGAAGTTTTTGTTTTAATAATAATAGTAATAATAATTTAATAAAAGAAAAATTAAGAGACCGGACCTGGAGTCGAACCAACATCTACTGATCAACAAAGCGCATCGCCTCTACCGACACCGCAGAGCATATAACAAAATTCAAGCAGTGTCAGCTGCAAGTGTAGTGATTCTTAGAACAGAATGTCTCAATGGATGTGTGCACATGCATAGCATAAATGATCTAACGGTGCAGGGTTGCTGGTCACATGTTGTTGCAATTGACAAAATGTTTTGTTTAATTACTTCTGTGTTACTTAATGGAAATAATTACAATTCAGCAATTGACTGAAAATCAATTTAACAAATTTGGTAAAATTTTGATCCAGTATCCAAAAAATAACAAAAATCAACTCAATTCCTCCTTCTGCCTGTTACATACATTTGACATTTTAACAAAAACTATATACCCTGATTTCCCATTTTCAATGGGTTCAGGGTATAGAAATTTGCACTCTTTACTTACTATAGGGTGGTAAAGATCTGACTTTTAACAGCTGAATATTTCCTCTCGTTATACATTAGTACGGAGTATCAAATATTCCTAAATGTCTATTTGATCATACTTTAAGAAACGACCTTCAACGAAATTCTTTCAAATTGCTATGCGACCTGCTTAGCGTTACATCATTTTGCAAACAGTTTAGTCATTTCACATCTACTTACATTAGCCACATTATAACTGAGTAAGAAAAGTGTGTTAATGTGTGTGCATGTTGGTGGCATGACTGAGCACTTATTCCACAAGTCGAATATGGAGTGAAGCAAAAGCTACAAGCCGAAAGCTCAGCTATTACAAGCTGAGAGTCGTTGTATTTGGTTGTAGTTGTAAATGGCCAGTATTCGTCTAATTTGGTTTATAGTTTTTGGGTCATTGCAGTGGACAGCTGCAGAGAAGGGTGTGTGTGTCAAGTGCAATGCTGGCATCGATCAAGTTGTCTTTATTGGGTTACTTACATGACTTGACTCAACACCCGCCTCCGATCCCCACAGCTATCAAAGTCCAGTTGCTTGCTTAAGTCTTTTGTTTGCCGGCTGTTTCGTACAGTTGTCCGTCATCCATTCATGTTGGCCAAATGGGTGTGCCTCGTGGGTGCAAATCACCAAACCGATCGAGCGCTAACCCGTTTGGTAAATTTTAAGAAACAAAAAAAACCGTACAATGAGCGCCATGCAAATGAATTCAAATTCAAATTATATTTATAAAACTTACCAAAAAGTGAAAGAAAGGCCAGAAACAATGAAGTTTGAAGCTGAATTGAAGTGACCCTGGTGGCCACCAACAATTTCGTCTATAAATACAAATGCAATGGATGCTCAATTACTATTCAAAGCACAGACTTCGACAGCAGGAGTACATCGATTCCACAGCTCTACTTCAATCTTTAAATCTCATAAGCTAACCAAAATGGCTTTCAAGGTGAGTGAGAAATCCCTTTTTAAAAAATTTGTGTACAATTTTTCCTTCTTTCAGTTCGTCGCACTGGTCTCGCTCATCGCCGCCGCATCAGCTGGCCTCATACCTGTGGAGCATCATGAGCAGCCGCAGCTTTACCACACTGGCGTGCCACAGCCCCAGCATGTGATCTACCAGAAGCCTCATGACATCCACGCCCACGCCCACACTCATGAGATCTATCCCGATGATCCTCATCCCAAGTACAATTTTGCCTACGATGTGCAGGACGCTGTGTCTGGCGATTCCAAAAGTCAGGTTGAAACCCGTGACGGCGACGTGGTGCAGGGAGAATATTCTCTGGACGATGCTGATGGCTTCCGTCGCACCGTGAAGTACACCGCCGACTCCGTCAATGGCTTTAATGCTGTCGTTCATCGCGAACCCCTGACCCACACTCATCACAAACTGATTGCCACTGCCCCAGCTGCGCCCGTGCAATATCATCAGTCGGCCGCAACGGCTGTGTTGAAGGGTCCTGTGGCCTACACTGCGCCTGCTTATGTGCAGCCTACTTATGCTACGCCCACTTACAACGTGCACCATGAACACGAGCCTCAGCACCACCAGCAGCAGGACCACTATGCCACCTACGAGTCGGTAGCCCCAGCCACCCATGCTGCTCACGATTATTATCATCACTAGAGCTGCGACGTGCGACGACGAAAGTATTACTGCATCCTCCATTCCAAATTTCCATTAACAACATTCTTAGATCCCTAGGCTCTGTTAAATAGTTCTATTATGAATATTGTAATAAATCCATAAATGCATAACAAAGTTGTTAATTATCCAAAGATCTCGTCAAGCGGATCAAATTTATTAGCAATTGAATTCGTAAATATTTTGAGAAGTAAAGAGAGTGAATGTGACATTTAAGAGTGCCGGACTAAGAAGTACCCTGCTCACAAGGGTATGGCTTACGCAGGCAATTCCAACTAAATGTAGAACAAGAATTGTTATTATAATTGTTCTCATTTGATAAAATTTTTTGCTTTTGACAACGGGTGCCTTGCTGTTCATCCATCTGTCTATCTAAACGTTTGCCATTTAGCCGCTATTGAAGCTAAAACTTGAAATTTCCAATTAAGGTATTAAGATTTATTGTCTATTGGACGTCTACCGGAGGTGTAGAAAATTGAATAGTAATTAATATCTTATGTTGTTGAAAAGTCTACTATTTTCTGCATTATTGAATACAGACTTGAAATTTAAATATAGACAGCGACAGCTAAAAATATCACATGTATAAATTTTTTCTTTTGAGAACGTGGCAAACAGATTATACATGTAGATACTGTTCCACAGAAACCCAACATTAGACTTATTATTATTATTGGCTTTCATTTAGGATTGAACAAATATGATAGGAAAAGCCTTATCTTCCAAATCGTCTTTCATTAGGGCTTGGAAAATTTTATTAAATGTCGGCAAACTTCGCAGATTTTAATTATGTACTTATTTAACTTTTTATTTATATGTGTAAATGTTAGTATGTAATGTTAGTAAATGACATATAAATAGAGCATTACATAATGGCCTCAAATCATTATCGATTTGGAAAAAAGTAGAATAGTTGTTGTGTCTCTGCTGACAAGCCACATTAAATATGATCCGTAGCGTTAAGAGCCAACAATCAGAGCACACACTTGTGTATATGCACGAAATGTAATTCATAGAGTTTAGCTCGATACAGCTCGGTCTACTTAACTTTTTCGCGCATGAGCCAACCGGTTTTTGGCATGCCAAAAAGTATCCGGTAGCAACAAAGACAGATTTTTGTATTTCTATTTTCTTTTTTTTTCCAATTGTAATGTCGCGCACACAAATTGAATGTCAAATAGCCGCGGGCAATACTCTTGCTCGATAACTGGGTAGATCAGAGTCCGGAACCTCGACGGCGAGTGCGTCCGTGAGCATGAGCAATGGTATGTCCAATTGCCAGACAAGACCCAATTTGCTCCACATGACTCAAACAAATGCCCCAGTATGTGAATTCGCACTGTACTCGGCTTGGTTCAACTTGATTCGCCCTTTCGCTCGTCTTTGTTTTCAGCTGAGCTTGAGTAATATGCTTAATAATTATGAGCCGCGGCAGCAAACATACAGCCTCGGCACATGCACCTGCTTAATACCTTTGCTCTATAAAAACCGAAGTCTGCTCAATTTCTAATCATACTGCAGACTTCGACCCATCCGACAGCACACGCTCTCAGTCCCACACCAAGCTCCTTAAAATGGCATTCAAGGTATACCCATCTCAATGAAGGAAAAAATCAGCTAATATAACATGCACTCCTTTACAGTTTATCGCACTCTTCGCTCTGGTATCCGTCGCCAGGGCCGGAATTCTGCCCGCCACACAGCTCTACCATGCGGCACCCGCCGTGGCCACCTACGCCGCCCCAGCTGCCGTTGTCAAGACAATTGCCCCTGTGGCCCAACACGTGATCACGAAGGCTGCCGAGGAATACGATCCCCATCCTCAGTACAAGTACGCCTACGATGTGCAGGATGCCCTCTCCGGCGACTCCAAGAGCCAAGTGGAGGAACGCGATGGTGATGTGGTCCGTGGAGAGTACTCGCTGGTGGATGCCGATGGCTACAAGCGCACCGTCCAGTACACCGCCGATCCCATTAACGGCTTCAACGCTGTGGTCAACCGTGAACCCCTCGTCAAGGCCGTCGCCGTTTCTCCCGTTGTGAAGACCATTGCCGCTGCTCCAGTTGCTCACTATGCTGCTCCAGTTGCACACTATGCTGCTCCAGCTGTTGCTCACTATGCTGCCCCCACTGTGGTCAAGACTGTCGCCCCCGCTTACTCCACTTATGCTGCCCCAGCTCCGGTTGCCCACTATGCCCCAGCTGTTGCCTACCATCATTAATTATGTTAATTCTCTCGCTGATCTGTTGTTTTGTAATTGTTATAAAAGAATAAATGTAGATAATATTGAAACATAACATTTATGAATTTACAATTGGACAGCTCCTTTCTTTAAGTTTAACTTCCCATTAGCCGACTATGCTCAAACACCCAAGTGTTGCTTTGAAAATGAGCTAATCCCATTGGCAAACAATGTATTCAAATTTATTGCAGTGGCTGTAGCATTGTCCATAATTTGAGTTGTAGCCTAAGTTAACATATATTTCTCTCAGACTGCGCCGAATATGATTCGAGTTCAGATTTTGTATATCACATATATCTCTATTGAAAATTGACACCTTGTCAGCGGTTCCGACCCAAACATGACTTGCTCTATATTATTTGAACTAGTTTCCCACTGGCCAGACGCACGTCACACTAAATGAACCTTTTTCTACTCAATCACGAAGTCAATAAAATGATATAACTGAGCCCATTAGGTCGTGGCAAATCGGGAAAACCTGTGTCTTTTACAATTCAGATCCTATTCAGATTGATGTGACTTACATGTCTACGTCCACTAGGTGCATGGCAAATCAGATCTGATAAATTCTGATATATTTTGAACACTTCAAATTTGGAATATATACTCGGGCTATCAACCCAAGATCCTATGGGCGTAGATATATAAACTATAAATAAGAAATTTTAGTTTATATATCTACGCCCATAGGGGCGTAGCAAATCGGAAAAATCTATATCTTCTTTAGCTCTAGAAAACTATAATATATATTATATATTGTCCAAACATTATTTGTTTATGTCTACTCGGGACAGAATGTATATTATACAGTTTTACAGTTAGAAATTTTAAATTTAAGTTACTGTTGACCTCTTCTGCAACATTCTTACTTGTTTTACTTCGGAATTTTAAGCTAGCAACAAATTTAATTGGCAATAGTTCGGGCGAAGCAACATTGAGGTGTCTGAGCATAGTCGGCTTGTGTGAAATTAAATGCAAAAATGTTTTTATAATCATATTATCTATAACATTTATTCTTTTATATTAAAATATAACAGATCAGCGAGAGAATTCACATAATTAATGATGGTAGGCAACAGCTGGGGCATAGTGGGCAACCGGAGCTGGGGCATAGTGGGCAACCGGAGCTGGGGCAGCATAAGTGGAGTAAGCGGGGGCGACAGTCTTGACCACAGTGGGGGCAGCATAGTGGGCAACAGCTGGAGCAGCATAGTGAGCAACTGGAGCAGCATAGTGAGCAACTGGAGCAGCGGCAATGGTTTTCACAACGGGAGAAACGGCGACGGCCTTGACGAGGGGTTCACGGTTGACCACAGCGTTGAAGCCGTTAATGGGATCGGCGGTGTACTGGACGGTGCGCTTGTAGCCATCGGCATCCACCAGCGAGTACTCTCCACGGACCACATCACCATCGCGTTCCTCCACTTGGCTCTTGGAGTCGCCGGAGAGGGCATCCTGCACATCGTAGGCGTACTTGTACTGAGGATGGGGATCGTATTCCTCTGCAGCCTTCGTGATCACGTGTTGGGCCACAGGGGCAATTGTCTTGACAACGGCAGCTGGGGCGGCGTACGTGGCCACGGCGGGTGCCGCATGGTAGAGCTGTGTGGCGGGCAGAATTCCGGCGCTGGCGACGGATACCAGAGCGAAGAGTGTAACAAACTAGTTAAATAAAAATGATAACAAATTTATGTTCTGAATTGAATTAAATCTATGTTAGGGACATACCTTAAATGCCATTGCGTCTGAGTTTAGTTGAGCTGCTGTTGAGGGCTGAAAGCAAGTTGAACTGTGATACCTGTTGCTGCTGACTGAGGGCTTTTATATAGAGCAACCCAAAATCAACATGCCGAATCGTTGAATGCCTTTTCGGGGCCGAGTCGCGTAATTAGTGCAATTCACTTATGCTAACTGTGTATGGAAAATGTTACACTAAAAACGAATACGGTTTGCACTAAAACGAACACAAACACATTTCCATATCTGTATGCGCGCGGTGTGTGTTGTCGTCTAACAAAACTTTATTTGTTTGAGGGTGTTAAAACTGGTTTTCAGATTGAAGCTGCACAAAGATGAAAAAGTTTATCAAAATAGTATAATGTTTAGAAACGCGCAATCCATGACAAAAAGTGTTTTAACAAATTATTTGATTATACTTTGGTCATATTTTTTAATTAATCAAAATATTATTGAATAAATATAGTATTCTGTAATGGATCTGGAATTTCTTGATAAATAAATTAAATTAAAGCTTTATTGATGAAAGTAATAAATAAAGTCTTATTTAATACTGTAGACATAGCATATCTTAATATCCTGAACCCATTGAAAATAGGAAATCAGGGTATAATGGTTTTGTGAAAATGTATGTAAGAGGCAGAAGGGGAATGACAGACCCCATCAAGCATAAATATTCTTAATCAGGAAGACGAGTTGAGTCGATCTAGCCATGTCCGTCTGTCCGTCCGTATGAAAGCATCGACCAAATCTAGCGACTAGAAAATGTATTCCTGTATGCCATACGCTGCTTATAATACGAGCTTATAATTTTTATTTTCGATAATTCATCCCATTGGCTCTTCGATAATCATCGACTATTTGATTTATTTTTTCCATATAGATGGAAACATTCAATTTACTGTGGGGATTTCCGTACTGAATACACAGATTAAGTATACTTCAGACTTAAAACATTTATCAAATACACACATATCAATGACATTATCCCGTTCGGAAATTTTATAAAAAGTCCGCAGAAAACAGAGCGTGGAATTATGATCGTGTATGTGTATTCATGTGTCTTTTGCTATGTATGTGTAGAAGAAGCGTAGAATAATTGGAATGGCCCTTCTTCGCAGAGTTCAGGGTGTTTCCTAGTCTGACAGTCTCGACCAGCGATTCAGAAAACTTTAACTGATTTATACTGTTCCGATTAGTTATAAGTTGACTTAAATAAAAAGCCATGAGTAATGATCCTATGTTAATTTAAGTACGAGACATTACAATATTTATAAATACATTCTTCAGACAGTACTAATAAATCCACCAATGCATCGATTTGTCTATCTTCGTCAGGGAGATTGACAGATACAGATTACATGCAGACAAATTTTGGGCTTCGCTGTTCGTATTCATACAGTATTCGTATATTTATATCAAACATCAATAGATCGTCCTATTTACAACAAATGAGATAGGTATCAGCGTTTTTCAATGATTTCAGAGCTTATACATATGTTAGCGACGGAGCTTATCGTGAGCTTATATTTAGTAGGTTCCACGGAAGTATAGATATGGTATGAAAACGCAAATTCAACATTTTCTGAAAACCAATATTTGATTAGTATTTCATCAATTATGATATTTATGTTGTTACCACGAATTGAAAGATTCATTTTTAAATTGATTATCGAAATATCGTGAATAAAATGGTCATTTATAGGTCAATTCGCATATTTTTCAACATTCAAAATTGTTTTCGATTATTCGCACATCATCAATTTTCAATGCATATTATTTGTGCAATAACTGTAAGGTATAGCAAAAGAGACAACATATATGTATATATATATATATATATATATATATATATATATATATATATATATATATGTATATATATATATATTAAATAATATGCACTTTGTGTTTTTAATTAAAGATTCCCATTTGGACGACTGTCCGACTTGGAGAACCGAAGAACGTACGTGACAATGATACGTGACGAGCTCAGGCTCTAGGCACCTCCAATACGGTGCCAAAATTGAATTCCAATTAGGTGTAATCAATGTCATCGACTTGACTATATAACCTTATGTCCACCGGTTTGCCAGACATTCAGTGCTTAGCTTCTGCATCAAACAGCACCAAGTAATCCACCAAACAAATCAATAAGAAATGGCTTTCAAGGTATAGGTGGAAGTGCAGCTGATTACGTTAGGATACTTATCTAATCTCTTCTCTGATTTCCATGTGACAGATCGTATTCGCATTGGCTGTGCTTGGCGTGGCGCAGGCGGCGGTGTTGAGGACTGTGGCACCCGTTGCAGTGGCACCTGCCCCTGTTCTGGCCAAGACCGTTGAGCTGGAGGAGATTGATCCGCATCCACAGTATTCATACAGCTACGATGTGCAGGACAACCTCTCTGGAGATTCCAAGGGTCATGTGGAGGAGCGCGATGGTGATGTGGTCCGTGGCGAATACTCCCTGATCGATGCCGATGGCTTCAAGCGCACTGTCACCTACACTGCCGATTCCATCAATGGCTTCAATGCCGTCGTTCGCCGTGAACCTATAGTTGCCGTTGCCGAGCCCGTGGTAAATGCTGCTCCCGTAGCTGTTGCCGCTCCTCTGGCTCGATCTGCTCCAGTTGCTGTAGCAGCTCCTCTGGTTCGCTCTGCTCCAGTATCTGTCGCTGCTCCCTTCGTCCGCTCTGCTCCCCTTGCAGTTGCTGCTCCAACGCTTTCTTTAAAAGCAGCTGCCATTGCAGCACCTCTGAGATACACAGCGCCAGCCTATACCGTGCGGAATTTGTAATCTGAACATATTAGACTTCTAAACCATGTTTAATAGTCTTAAAATTAAATGTGACTGTTTTCTTAAAAAAAAGAAATAGTAGTTTCTTAATGAGATTGTTGGCTTTCAGGCTATCAAAAGTAGCATATATATTTTTTAAATTTCAAAAATATTCATTTCAGTATATATATATATATATATATATATATAAATATAGTATATTTGCAGAAAGAAAACTTTCATTCTTTGTTTACTTCCATATTTAATAGCAAGTAGATTTAAAAACAAGTAAGAGTGCTCTAGTCGAGACTGCTCGACTAAGAGATACCCTGAACCCTGCGAAGATGCGATATTCAAATCATTTTACACTTCTTTTATATATACATATACACAAACAACACATACACACACACACACGTGCACACGCACGCACAAGCACTTTCTCTGCTACTGCGCAGTTTACGCAGCGACTGCGCGCGGGCAGCGCTTGGGCTGCAGTATGGGCTATATTTTGGAAACTTATTTGTTCAATGGGTTTGCTTCTAGATGGACTTTCGTAATCAAACTTTTACAGCGTAATAATGCCATTCATATGTATGATTTTGCCAAAGCACAAGGCTCTAGTATTTGAAATACGTTTTTTTCAAATTTAGGGGGAAGGGGGCGTGGTATCCAAAATCCAAAAATTGCAAAATGTTTGTATTCATTACACGGATACACACAGTAAATCTGAAATCTATAGCTCTAACGGTATTCAAAAACGAAGAAAAGTTATCGATTTTTATCGATAATAAGGAAATGGGATGAGTTATCGAAAAAAAATGATAAACTCGTACTGCGTAGGATATACACGAGTATACATTTCAAATTTCAGATCTCTGGCTTTTGTGGTTTGCGAGATCACTGCGTTCACACGGACGGACGGACGGACGGACGGACGGACGGACGGACGGACGGACAGACGGACATGGCTATATCGACTCAGTTTGTCGAGCTGATCAAGAATATATATACTTTATGGGGTCTGCCATGTCTCCTTCTGCCTGTTACATACATTTTCACAAAAACATTATACCCTGATTTCCCATTTTCAATGGGTTCAGGGTATAAAAAGGTTTCATCAAATTATAATTTGGAAGTTCTCTTCTGTGAAAGTAAATGCAATATAAATATAATAATTAATAATAATTTTATAATAATTTTGTTATTATTATTAAACTGCAGACTAATTTATATTCTGTGCTGCCAAGCTTTATTAGGCAAAAGTATTGTCAAACCATATGCAGTCCTATCGTCAAAGCAATCAGGCATTAAGATAAAGGTGTACATATTTATGCATTTAATTCGATATCTCCCTCAAGGTGAAATTGTGAAAGCGACAAAGACGCGAATTAGCTCGCGGTCAAACGGCAGCAATTGATAAAGGTGTGGTTGTGTGGCTGTATATTGGAGACCACTTACCTATGGCATTAATCTGCACATATTTACATGTCGAAGCGGTTGCATAAATATATGTTATATGTGTGTACTATATCTATCTTGATTCGTAATTACCTCGCTCGCAATCGAAATATCAACGAAAAATAAATAAGAGTGACAAAAGTATATTGAGCAAAAGCGAACAAAATAAATAAAATAAAATAAAAATATAATTATCATTCCAATTTTTGTTAGCTACATCTGGGGTATAAAACCGTGTGTTGGGCAGTCTGCAACTCATTCCACATCTTCTCTGCTTTCGCATCACTGTTTGGATATTCGCCAAGCTCTATACGCCCACTCGCCATGGCTTTCCAGGTAAGCCACCACTTATAAAGCTATATCAGTAATTACTTTATTTGTATATCCGTATCATTAAGTACCTTGCCATCCTTGCGCTCTTTGCCGCCGTTAGCGCCGGAGTTGTGCCCGTCCAGCAGGTTTACCATGCTGCACCTGCTCCAGCTGTTGCCTATGCACATGCCCCAGTGTCTGTTGCCCATGCCCACCCGATTCTGGCCAAGCACGACGACGAGTACGATCCCCACCCTCAGTACAAATTTGCCTACGATGTGCAGGATGCCCTCTCCGGCGACTCCAAGAGCCAAGTGGAGGAACGCGATGGTGACGTGGTCCGCGGCGAGTACTCATTGGTGGATTCCGATGGTTACAAGCGTATTGTCCAATACACCTCGGACCCAGAAAACGGCTTCAACGCTGTGGTCAACCGTGTGCCCATTGACCATGTGAAGACCCTGGTCAAGGCCGTCGATGCGCCCGTTGCCTATCACCACTAGCCGCACCACTAAGATGGATATCCGTTTTTGCTAAATGCCATATAAATGTCCTTAACTTGAATAAATTGTTAAATATTTCTAAGCTTACATAAACGAATATTTTTAATAGTTTGGTATAATGGATATAACGGGGATAATAATGACAGTCTAGAGAAGAGAAAGTTTCCATCTTAACAAAATATATAAACTAACTGAAATAAACTAATCTTTACCTTCTTTTTGTCTTAGTATCTTTTGTTGTCTTTACGTATATGGGCTCCACATTCCTCCCTCATACGAAAATCAGTATTTGTACATTCTACGCGCACACAGTTCCAATAATCATATCAGATTTATCAGTTATTATGCAATTGGTGTGCAGCCTACCACTCGTACTCATTCATTTCAATCATCAAGTTGCAAACTCACGCAGCCAACACCAATTTACATCGCAATTATGACTGAATTGAATATCTCAGAGCAAGAGTTAACAGCTTACTCTACAATACATACTTTAAATCAATTTCCGACAGAGGCTTCCCACTCATTATGGCGAAGGGTACAGCACTGCATTTACCATCTGCTTTTGCCGTTAACATTTACAGCAATCAGCGCAAATTGAAGTGGTCGTATTGAATATATAGTATGTTGCTATATAGTCTGATGTGTCTTCAGATGTAATCCACTTGCACTTGCCGCACTCTATACTCGACGATACAACAAGTTAAGGTCAGAGTTTTTTTGGGGCTTTCACCCAATGTGTTGCAGGATGATTTACGTGGCTTTATTGTTTAAAATCGCAGGCATTGTCTTATCGTTCAGATGGCAGCCTACATAAACGGCCGTTCTTCGACTTTTCCAATAACATCTGTTCCTTACACGCCCAAATATGTGAAGGCACACAAGCCAGACACTGCTTTGTCCCGCCCGAACCTGCGCGGCTCTTTGTGTTTCACCGTCTGTGGGGACAGGTGAGCAGCAGCTACGAGTGTTAAGGTCAAAGTCAGGTTTTATGGTTAATTACCTCGTGAGCAGCACTTGCAATCGTCTCCAATGGCATGTTCATGCTTTGCGCCCGTTTCCATGAAGTTCGAGTATCTGCTGCAGTAGCTATAGCAGAGGCCTAACAGTAGCTACAAAAAAAAACAAAAAAAAACAACGGAATAACTGGCAATTCCATTCCAATTAAGTAACAAAATGTTAAGCCGCGCAAGGTGGCTTCGTGTAACTGGCCACCAAAAAAGCCACAAGGCGATTATAAAATTGTGCCCAAAAAACATAGCAAAACCATGGACAAATATTTTAAAGCGTGTTTGTACTGACAAAAAATGTGTATACCAATTAATCCCAATACTTATCTACGATACTGAAAATGGAAAAAAATTCATATATACTAGTCGGTAAATAATTTGCAAAAATATCTTTAGAATATGTTGCTTTTTTATAAAAATTATGTTGATCCGTTTAAAATGTGTGCAGTAAATGGAGTTACATGAGAGAGAGGGAATTAAAGAAAAATAGGATAACGAGTTCATACCTACGGACAAATGACAGACGGACACACAAATATATATATATATACATACATACATACATATATATGTGTAAGAAGAGAAAATAAAGTGAAAGAGTGTGAATAAGATTCAGACTAGGTGAATACATAGATGGAACATCTCAAACAAACTTCTTCAACACAACGATGATTTCATACATACGGACAAATAGGTAGACTGACAGATAAAAATATATGGGGATAGAATATATGTATATACCTAATGCGATTTCACAAGCATTATATGTCTTCAGCTACATTTTCAATGAGCTTATGTTATGTTTAAAGATTATTGAGTAACCAATACAAATTGTAAATGTAACACTGTAATCAAGGTATGCCCCCTTGAGGCCTACTGAAATTCTTCATGAGAATCATATAGAAATGATTTTACACTCTATTCTCCATTGAGCGCCAAAACGATCCACATAATTATGTATGTATATCCAAACATATATACATACATCATGTGTACTTCATAACTACAGACACACATATAATATTTTATGAACAGTTTATTCAGGTTTAAGAATACCCGTTTTCTAGGTACTTTGTAAGCCTAAACACTATTTTGACTCATACTCCGCGTATTTTAACTGAATTTTTTCGACATCTCACGTAGTCACAGCCGTGAATCATACATACATGTATGTATGTATGTAACTTTACATTTAACCGGCTTTGCTTTGGTTTTTATGTTGGGTTTTATTTTGTAGCTTTTGCTTTCAATTGGTTCTTTACTCTCCGCACGTAATGGGTCTTTAAAGTGGTTCAGTGTCGACCGACCTTGATATAGGCAGTCACTGGAGAGGGAAAGTAACGTCAGTTCCAACTTGTAATGTTTTTTAATTTCTCTTGGAGTTTTTTCAGGTCTTAAGTCTGTTGTCATTACTTGGAGCTTATATGCAATACTCGGTAACTTAAGCTTAGAAAATTTTATATATTGTAGTTTAGAACTAAGACACTCCTGTTTAAGTGTTAGTTTCTCAACTCCAATAGATGTTAAAGAAACTTATAAAATGTTAAAAGAATGTGATTTCTCTAAATTTTCTAAATTCCAAGCTCAGAAATTGTATTAAAAACATTTTATATATTGTTCTCAGTTAAGAAGGAAAATTTAATTTTCAAAATTCCATTTATATCCTCTAAAATTTATAAAATTTTATGAAGAACAATACTTGACATTCCAAATTCAGAAACTAACAAGAAAGGAACATTTTATACCGTCCGAGAATTAGAGTAATCAAAAATCAAGTAGAAAGATTGGAGACTATCGAAATATTTCAGATGAGTATTTATTAATTGACTCTCTTTCTAAAACTCAACTAACGTCTTAAGCACATAGTTTTCTTTGTTCTATTCCAATACTCTTAAAACGTTTTTGACAGATATTGAGTCTTATAACATAGACGTTACTGTAAACACCTTCAATTTCCGAATCAAAGTTAATAAATGAAACAAAGGACTTGTTCTATGACATCACATTCTTTATTCAATAACAACTAACGGCAAATATCAGGTCGGACAGCGCCTATTTGGACATTTAATAGGCGTACGAGATAAGGGGCGAAGCGAACTGCGTCTTGACAATAGCTGGACCAGCGGCGACCAAAGGAGCAGCAGCCTTAACAATAGGAGCCGGAGCAGCGGCATAAGCTAATGGAGCGGCATGGACAACTGGAGCAGGGGCAGCAACAACTGGAGCAGCGCGAACCACTGGAGCGGGAGCAGCGACGACAGCGGCAACCAAAGGCTCCCGACGAACCACAGCGTTAAAGCCGTTGATCGGGTCGGCGGTGTAGTCCACAATGCGACGGTAGCCATCGGCATCGTTCAGTGAGTATTGGCCCTGGACAATGTCGCCGTCACGAGTCTCCACCTGGGTCTTCGAATCGCCAGAGAGCGCATCCTTAACGTCATATCCGTAGGTGTATTGGGGATGGGGATCGTATTCCTCCACCTGGGCAACGGCGGCCAAGGGCGCGGCCACGGGCACAACTCCAGCACTGGCCACAGCGATGCAGGCGGCGAAGAGAATGGTGAACTGCAAGTAGATGAAACACACACACAGACACGATTTAGATACACAAGTGTTCGCTTAGTCCTGTTGGCTGGCTTACTTTGAATGCCATTGTTTTTGAGGTTTGGTTTGACGAGTGTTGCTCTAGATACCGTACTTGGCTGTGAACTGATTTAAACGGTGTCCATCTAGGGGCTTTTATACCGCGCAATTGTGCCCGCCGATGTGCCCGCACTCGTAACCAAATGAGTGCACTTGCGTCACAAAACGTCGACGACAATACCAAAATACAAAACAACCATAGCTAAAAGTCAACGACGAGCAAGACTAGAAGCCAAGTAGGTGCTGCTGCTGCTGGTGGAGGAGGAGTAGTTGGTCGGTGGTCGACGGTCGACGGTCGATTGTAGATTGTCGATGGCTGACGGCGCGCGGAGCGGGCGTACTATCGCCGCCAAGCACAACATTAACCAAGGCTAAGCGCACAAGTGACAAAAACAACAGCAGCAATGACGATGACAACAACAATAGTCATAGCAACAACACCAACAACAACTATAAAGGCATAATACCTTCTTGATTGAATTGGAAGCACTCGCGCCGAATTAATATTGGTCTCAGATACTCAGAAGTCGCATACCAGCCACTAAATCGATGAGATCGCTCATTTGTTTTCGCTTTCGAAAAGCACACAGCACACAGACACACACCTCACTTAGTGCCATTATGAATAATAAGGTATGCAGCGCATGCGCAAATGCATAACAACGGTTTTTCAAATTGACTGCCATGCAGTTGTACACACACATACACACACACAAACAAGCACACGTCTCTACACCTGTGGCACCTTTTGTTGTCGCCTCCTTCCCCTGTCCCTCGCTTGATCAGACGTGACCTTAAATATTTGTAACGTTTCATTTGAGTTTTAATTGGATTTCGCATGCTAGAGTTTATTTTGTCGCCACCATCAAAACTTCCTATGCGAAGTACAAAGGTAAAATATATTTATTTACTTAACGCTGACTAGAGCTGTTATTTTGTTTTCAATTTTGTTGAATTTAATAGGAAGTACAACAGAAAACTACGGGCAATCATGATTTTTTTTAAATCTTGAGGCTATCACTATGTAGTTCGTATTACTAGATCTGAGTGGCAATCCTGCTGGAACTCATTCAAAATAAACAAGTAAGAAGCTCCCAACGCGATTGCCCGACTAGGAGATACCGTGAACCCCGACCGATCTGCATTCCTTCAAAGATCATATCTATGTATAGACACACAAAGCACTCGAAGCTAAATTTTAACCTTAAACTTGTGTTCAGCATGATATGGACTTCCATCTTCACAATAAAATATAATATATATAAATATAAATAATAAAATATATACCTACGCACCATGTCTCCTCTTCTTGTATAAAAAGTGTCAAATCTGACACTAAAGTAGGTGCTGACAATGCAAACACAATTCAATTGCAATTGCACGCATTTGATGTATGTGGGCACATGTAGACAGAGGCAGAGACAGAGACAATGAGTACGATTGTCGCTGCGACGAGCTTTTCCCAATTGACCAACACTTTTATTTAATAACTTCTATGTTACTTAAAGGATTTTAATAACATTTTCAGCAAATGATCTACATATTCTATTGAATATTTGTCAATTTAGTAAAAATGTAAACTCATTCACATATTGATATTTGCCACTGAAGTTCAATTTGAAGAAAATTGTGTAATTTTCACCTGGTATCCAAAATATACGTAAGAAAACCAATTAGTATAAAATATATAAGTGGAAATAAAATATTCCCTTTTTAAAACAATAAATTTAAATTAAAATAAATAATTAAGTATATAACTACTCAAATTTAATTTTAATATACACACATTTAATTATAACATACATATGTATTTCAAAAAATTAGTATTGATTTAAATGCATATTAATGACTTTAAGCTCTTACGCTTTAACCTATTGATCTATTAGGGAAAATAAAATCTCAGATATTATAATATATATATATAATAATATCGAGTTTACTTAAAAAAAATAAAATAAAACGATCTTAGTCTGTGTCTCGCAATTCGTCTTTCTCTAGTCGCTATCTTTTTCTCTCATTTTCAGTCAGTTTCTTTCTCTCTTTCTGCCTCTCTCTCCCTAAGTCTCAGTCCCTTCTCAATTTCATTCTTTCAATCCCTTCCTCGTTCGCACTGTTTACCTCTTTATCCCTCCATGTCTATCTATATTTTTATAATTATCTGTTCCTCAGTCGGACTAAGCATCTCTCTCTCTCTCTCTCTCTCTTTCTCTCTGTCTTTCTTGCTCTTCCTTTTTTCCGATAAATTCAAATATCGAGTTTTTTAGAAAACAGTTTTAATGAAATTATAACATCAGACTTAGTCTCTTTTCCTCTTAAACTAGCTCTAGTATACAAATACTTACAATATAAGAAAAATATATGAAATGGTTAGCGGATGAGCGACATGTATCGATGATTTCAACAGGGCTGGCTCGTGATGCGTACACGATAAGTACTGCAGCATTCAATGGCTCCCGTCGAACAATGCGTCATGATTATGATGTCTTCCAGACTTTCGTTTGTTTGGAGACGAATTCAGCTTTTAAATTTTTCGTCGATATGTCGATTTAGCCCTGTCAGTCTGTCTGTCCGTCTGTTCGTCTGTCCGTCTGTCCGTATGTATGAACGCGTCGATCTAAGAACATATAAGAGCTAGAGACTTGAAATTTTGTAAATCAATACAAAACATTTTTTAAAAATCAATACAAACATTTTGCAATTTTTGGATTTTGGATACCACGCCCCCTTCCCCCCAAATTTGAAAAAAAAACCTATTACAAATACTAGAGACTTGTGCTTTGGCAAATACATACATATGAATGTAATTATTATGCTCTGAAAGTTTGATTATGAAAGTCCATCTACAATATTTAACAAATAAGTTTCTTTAATATTGCCCATGCTGCAGCCCAAGTGCAGTCGCTGCATAAACTGCGCAGTGGCAGAGCAAGTGCTTGTGCGTGCGTGTGCATGTGTGTGTATATGTGTTAGTTGTTTATACATATGTATGAATGTATGTTGGAATATCGCAGGGCAAGGTATCAGTAGAGCAGTCTCGACTTGAACACTCTTACTTGTTATTTATATATTAAAAGCTGCTAAAGTGCTCTCTAACTAAGAGCCTAAAAAAAGATGTTCAATGCTACAAAATATTCTTAAAATTGTATCAAAATTAATTAATAATTCAATAATTAATCAATAATTTATTTCAGTTATCTCATTAAAATTTAAATAAAAGTATTTCTTCATTTACTAGAAACTCTCTCCTATTGACGTTTTTGGCATTCTTTGTTCAATCGAAGAATTACAATATTTTATTATTAAATACAGCGATTATTAAACTCTCCGCCTCAAAGTATGCTACATAATTTGTAATTTTGTAATGTTACCCAAAGATGGCGCCAACAATACCACACAACCACAATCCATGGAAAATAGGTAATTGGAAGAACCGATAGCATTTGATCAAGTTAGAAACATTCTATAAGATACAAAATATACTACTATTAACATTTATAACTCAGAAAAGAAGATCTCAATTGGGTAGACATACGTCTGCACTCTTATATATACAAACAAAGATTGAACCTCTTAAATCTGAGTTATCTGGTATGAGGTATCTGTTCAGTACCTGAGAGTGACTAAAATGAATAAGGATATATCTATCAGTGGAAAAATCATTACAGTCGAAACTTAAGAAAAACAGACTTGGTTCTTGAAATATTATTGGTTTTTTAATGCATTCATTTCAAAGCATGAATTTATATTTGAGTGGGCAATAATGTATATGCATAAATATTTTATTTTCTGCATTTTCTTTTGCGTGTGTCTGTATGTACATACATATGTGTATATGTATTCATGTGTGTACTGTACTTTCCTTCTCACTTCCGCTCATTCTTCTGTTTAAATAGGTAAAAAAATCGAATATATTGATAAGATATTGATAATTTATCGTATCTGTGGCCATTTCTTTCACCATTTATATTCAATACTTAAATAGTTCACAATTAAATTAAAAAAGTGTACAAATTTGATAAATTCATGCATATGTTCATTAATTTGAAAATATATAGATATATTTAAATTGCATATTAATTCAAAAATTATTCCATGTTAAATGCTCACCGCTATATTTACAAAATTAGTTATCCGGCTATTCAATTTGTACAAAAACACGCTTCTTTTGTCCTCGGTTAGCATCTGTACAAATTTAGCAACTGATGAGTTAAGCTACAGTCAGAGCACATATGTATATGATATCAATAGAGAGCCTATCGCGCAGCTGCTTGAAGATGGGCTATGCAACAGAAAACAGGGGTTGAGCTGCAATCCAATCGGGGTCGAAGCAAAATCGTCTTCATTCCCATTGGCTCAATACACACACACTCGGATAACAGCTGAGACACTAGTTGTCTCGCTCTAACTTTATCCGCGTCTACATTGAAAATGAAAGATTTTCGAAAGCTGGGTCCTCAGCCGTGGCATTACGAGCATTTCAAACATGGAAGCTTTGCATAACTTTGCATTACATTAAGCCAAGGTCAATTGTAAATTCATTCACATTGTAAACACTGTAGTAATAAGGTGGATTTATATCATCAGCTATTAACGTCAGCTACTGATTTATGCTATAAATATGTTTATATGTATATATAAATGAATATATATATATATATATATATATATATATATACATATATATATAGATATATATATATATATATATTTCGATAAGATAGCGCAATTTACTTATATTTATTTCCCTGAGGCGATGCTTTTACGTATCAACTTAGTTTAATAAAAATTGTTTCAATATGTGTACATTTTGGAAAATTTTGTTTTTTTCAGAAGAAAACTTCATGGTAAACCTTCCCAACGACCCAAAACACTGTCTTGCATGATGACAATATTAATGTAGATAAAATTGTTATTATTTATTTTATAATACCTGCCATGTTTTTATACCCTGAACCCATTGAAAATGGGAAACCAGAGTATAATGGTTTTGTTAAAATGTAAAATGTATGTAAGAAAAAGGCAGAAGGAGGAGTTGCAGACCTCATGAAATATATATATTGTCTTGATCAGGGCGACGAGCTGAGTCGATTTAGCCCTGTCCATCTGTCTGTCCGTCCGGGCGTCGCGTCGATCTCATTATACCCTGAACCCATTGAAAATGGGATATCAGGGTATAATGGTTTTGTTAAATGTATGTAACAGGCAGAAGGAGGCGTGGCAGACCCCATAAAGTATATATATTCTTGATCAGGGTGACGAACTGAGTTGATTTAGAACTGTCCGTCTGTCTGTCTGTCCGTCCGTCCGTCCGTCCGTCTGTCCGTATGTATGAACGCGTCGATCTCATTTTATTCTTATTTTAATTTCTTCACTTTTATATTCGTAAACGAAGTGATTCGAGTATATTGGTTTGGTGAAATGTCCGTCTTGCTGTCCGTCGATGCACAAATCATTTCACAGCCAATGAAGCGTGAAAGCGTGAAAAAAAGTCTTTGTGCTTCCCAGTCATATTTTTATATTTAATCATCTTGGGAAGATGCAGGATTATATATGTACAAATATACATATACATATGTATGTAAATTATAAAATAAACAATATATTTTGGAAAGCGCCACCAAAAATGAAAAACTGCTTAGCTTATATCTCAGATCAGAATAATGTTATTAAGGCTGCATTTGAAAGTTTGAGAATGCACCTAATTAGTTTATAATACCTTGATATGAGCTTAAATATATCAATCATTAAGAAGAGACCACGTCTGCTTGTGCAGCTATTGATGTATTTTAAAACGATTTAGCTGTGATGAATTTATGCTCCAATTAGGTTTTTGACCAATAATAAGCTTAAAATCGTATTAATTAAAACAATGAGGACGTCTGCAAGACTAGTAATTACGTATTCAATTAGAAGAAGCTCTGGAAGCGCTAACAATTTGGCGACAGTCGTCACCAGTGCAACAGGCAACAGACAACAGACAACAGACAACAGGCTACAGTAATGCCCGATAAGTGCGCACAATTAATTAATCATTACACAAATACAAAAGTCAAAAGCTGCACAAAAAATGGCACAAATATCGATTTAACCGAAATAAATATATATCTGTAATATATAAATATGTATGTATATATATGTAAGAGAAAAACTACAAAAGGCCGCCAATGGGACAGACGAGCAGCTCGGACAGTCGCGACGGGCAATCCATCAATTTGTGCAGCGCCAATTACGACTGTTACTGTTACCGTTACTCGTCACGTCTCCCTCTCTCTCTCTCTTTTTGTCCGTCCTGCCCCCTTCCATACCTCTCTCTTGGCTATGAACAAGGGCAGCTGCCACTGCAAGTGACAACAACATTCAAAGTCGCTTTGTAACGACGCATCCCCACCTCCCCGCGAACGCTGGCGTCAGAGGTTTGGTCACTTCTTTTTATACCCTAAGTCCCATGGAAGCGGCTGAAGTGGATATGATGTTTTTGAGCAAACGTATTAAATGTATGTAACAACCAGAAGGAGGCTCGCCCGACCTACACTTGCAGTTGACAATAGTTAATCTACACAAGATTTTACACATTACAAGTTTATAATTGTTGTTCGAGATCTAATCCTACTTCCTTAATATTGATCAAAATCGATTGACTTACTAGTATATTGAAGCATTACTTAAAAAGCGTTAAGTCTGAAGCCACCAGTAATTGAAGTAATTGGATCCTCATAATGACTATAGAGCTGTTGATTAAAATTGACTGATGCCCATTTCAAAATGTAGACTCTTGGTTATAAAATAACTAAGTGTGAGTGCATATGTTTCTGTTTGTATGTGTACGTATAGGAAGCATAGGAGGATTAAAACAGTAGCTCTGCACAGGGTATATCCCAGTCAGGCTCTTCTGAGTAGAGCACGTCTACTTGTTTCTTTGTAATGAGTTAAGACGATCATTCGATTGTCGGCCGACCCACCGTATTGACGCCTATCGAATCTATATATCATTCTTCCGACGGCGTCAAAAACACTTACGCAGTTTGATGATTCGGCTTCCATACAACCAGTGCTGCCCCATTCCCATTATGATAAGTTAATTACCATGTAGCACAAGCTGAGCCTAGAAGATTATGCTCACAACTTAAGATATGTCGGGCAGTCTCGACCAGAACACTCTTACTTGTTTAACAATTAGAGTTATTGCACTTGGTCAAACAACAAAAATGTTTGTCAACTAACTTCAACTATATTACTATAAAATTGTATCTATCTGCTCGAGCATGCAACACGTTACTGATTTATAACTGCTTTCCACATTTCTATTTCTAATAAATGACTAAGAAACCTTCAATATGTTTCTTTTATATCAATCCTTTATATATCTAATTACTGTTAATTTGTCAGTTATCAGTAAATTGCATTTAATATGTTACTTGATTTGAAAATAGAATTTATATTCAGAGCAGTAGAAAGCGTGGCCGATCCCACAAACTATATATAATCTTGATCGGGAGTAACAACCGGGTCGATTTGGACCAGTCCGCCTATGCAATACAACATAAAACATATGACACATGCGTCAGCTAGATTATTATTATCTAGATAAGCAAGATGTGTATTAGTTATTGACTAACGAATCTTCAGCCTCCGATAATCCGTCCATCCATCTATTCGTATGTATAAACTAATCGATCTCGGAATTTACACGCGGATCCTTCTATAGTACGCATATTGTTCCGTTTCCATGAAATCGATTGAAAACTTCATTGAGCTTCAGTTATTTGTGCATCCACAGTTCAGGTTTTTAAAAAAATTTCACAAAATCAATTAAATTCCGAATCAACTGCAAATATTGACAATATTAATAATATTTTAAATAAACTATTAACGTTCCGTGCTACAAATATTGAATTACGAAGTTATTAAGGACTATTATTATTATTATTATATATTATTATTATTATTATATATGTAGTCGATAACAAAACACGCGATGATTCAAGCCAATATTCCGTATGGAATTTCTTTTTGCATGTGCAGACAGCATCTAAATGAATGAATTCCTTTTTGAAGTTCATAAACTGAATCGCTATTATGATTGAGTTGTATTAGTTTTAGCTGCTATGCAAGCTTAGTATTGCTCGGTTCAATCACAACTGCTTAGTGGCGAAGTAAATGGATATATATGTATATGTGCATATATACATATGTACATATGTTGGGCCTAGCAACCGACGCTACGTCTGTAATTGCAAATGAAGAATGGCTAGATTAGCTTTGTAAGAGATTTATATTTTGAAATATATTATGGTAATTCGTTCCGCTTTCTCTTTATTCTTAGCATGAGGCTTGATCATGCTAAGCCGGCGCTCGTAGTTCGATCATAATATGAAGCTAGCTATCGTTCGATCAGTACAGATTCTCGTGCGCCGACAGCTCTGCAAGTTGTCTAAGTTAGCTATATGTATACATATTTACATACATATGAATGTATATTGTAGCGGACAGCACGAAAACTATTGTCGCTTGCTTGCTTGCTTTTAACAAAACTTTGTGAGATTGCTTGCTTCGACAGCTCTGAAAGGGTCTATATTTTATTTTATTTATTTATTTATTATATTATATTACATGTATGTAGTAGCTGACAGCATGATACTTAGAACAGACATACAGTTTAGAACAAATTATGAACACGTAATACAAAAATAAAGTAAAAAAAAACAAGTAACAAAACTCTAGTTGGTGGTGCCCGACTAGGAGATCTCCTGATCCGGTCTGCGTTTTTAAATATACTCAGTTATGTATTTATTGACACAGAACAAATTTAAGCTTGTAAAATAAAATTATGAAAAAAAAATTTTTAGCTGGAATTTAAAAAATAATAAAAATCAAAATTTTATAAAATATAAATTAAGCTAAATACGAAATTTGGAGACTCTAGCTCAAAAGGTGTACGAGATATAATTTAATAACTTGATTTCGATAATGTTTGTAATCGATAACAAAAAAGAGGGAAAAGTTATCGATACAGGGACCTACAAGTATTTCAAGTCTCTTGCTCTTATATGTTATGAGATCGACGCGTTCATACATACGGACAGACGGACAGAGTTCAATCGATTCAGCTCGTCTCTCTGATTAAGAATATACATATATACTTTGTGGGGTCTGCCACGCTTCCTTCTGCCTGTTACATACATTTGACACTTTAACAAAACCATTATACCCCGACTTCCCATTTTCAATGGGTTCAGGGTATAAAAAAATATATCTTAAGTTTGTTTGAATTTACTTAAAGCTACACTATAAATCTCGGTAGATCCACAGCATATATAGATTGTCTGGTTTAGCAGTGGAGAGACCAATTCGCATCCTCAAGTAGGACTAATGTTTTCTATAAAAGGAAAAGTGTATTTAAATTTTATACGTACATCTATTATATAGCTTACTAATGTATCGTATTATATATTGTGTTTAATGGCGATCGATTATTGTTTACTTTATGAGGTGTTCTATTTACAAAATAAATAAACAAATAATTTATGTAATGTGCATTATATGTAAGCGATGGACATGTATGACCATTGCGACTTGTCCCCTTTTTGGGCGCCAAATAAATGTTGGTAACAACCGTGACAGGCGCGGACCCGTAATAAGCGGATATCGTCATAACTTCCAGCCGAGATGAATAGTTGGACGGGATCTTTTTGTTCCGCAACTCATTCAGGAGGATGGGAGGTGTCTTAGCTATCTCTCGCCCTATGTACACAAAATTATTTATTAACATCCAAAAAACTAATGGAAGAGTGATACTCCTACACGTGGTCCTAAAACCAACACAAACAAAGGAACACTGTTCGATATATTTCTACGAACCAAAAGAGCGAGGTCTGTGCTGGTATTCGACACTCGGGTTCTTTACCCTAGCCTACCATGATTTTTCTATTAATGTCTGGAAAAATCCCAATACAAAACTTCTTACACCATGTCAACGCCTCGCTAGAAATTAGCACATCATCATTTTTATCAGCCGACTTAAAGGACAAAAAATTCCACAACTTAACTTCATCATTATTACAAGCTAATTTATTTCTATCATTTCAAGAATAAGGTTTGAAACTAATCTAGAAAATGAAATTACTAAAGACTACCAATTAAGAATATTAATTGCGAGGCTTACATAATTAAGGATATGGTATATATGTTCGACAGGGTCTATAAAGGTATGATTAGCATTAGCATAGATAGTTACAAAGTTTGTAAATTCATCGATAGCTAGATTCTAGTTCATTATTTTGTCACACAAAACAGGAACATTTTCAAATATTTTTTGTATAGATAACGTGTTTCGGCTTAAACACTCTTTGCACTGCAGCGAAACTACGTTTATAGAAACTGAATATAAATCGCCCGTGTAGACTTTATTATCTTTGTACCTTTATATTTCAAAATAAGACGCAATTTCCGTGTTGTTGCTAAACTCATTCCCATGTGCGTGAGTTTTAGGGAGAATATAACCACTTGCCATGATGTGGGACAGTGGACGTGGAGTTGGGATTGGAGTTGGGTGCGGTAGGAAGCTGAAGCTGATGCTGAAAATAAAAACACACATCCTGTTACTATTAATTGCTGCTGTCCGAAAATATAACAAATCACCTTGGAGCGCTGGGCAGAGGCCCAAAAGGACGAGATACTGTCCAACACACCAAAGTAAGTTGTGCTGCAAAGGGGATTGGAAAGTGGTTTCAGTTTGGGATTGGCATTGGGATTGGGATTGGGATTGGGCACGGTTAGCTAAACTAAACAACTATGAGTACACGACAAAAACTTGTGAAAATGTCAATCAACTCGTACATAAAGGAGAAAACCAACAGCAACGCACATACAAAAGTTTTCCAGACAGCAGGAACAGACAGGCAACCAAAAATGATGCATTGTGCGTGAAAGGTGCAATCCCAGAGTACGGCACATGAAGATATTTGAATGTTGGTATCTCTATCTGGGCAGTGTGACAGACGCGTAGGGGGCGCCTACGAATTGCATCCCACTGAGTCAGAGTCAGAGTCAGAGTCAGAGTCAGAGTAAGATTCAGAGACAGCAACGGGACGAGACGCATTAAAATTCCCCAGCAGCCATAGATGGGTCTGTCATATGTGGATATGATGATGACGATTGACAGCTGCACAGCTGGCACACATCCCATTGAAGCTTCGTTGACCAATTTTTGGCCACTACCTACCTGCATTGTCAATTCATTTGGGAGTATCTAGCTGTGTGTAGGTGCGAAAATAACCAAAAAAAAAAACAAATAACAAAACGTGCCAAAAGTATCAAAAATTAAATATATACTATGTATGTACATATGTATGTACATATGTGTGTGTAAGTGTATCTGTATTTGTGTGTGCGTGTGTCACTTCCAGTTAAATAAGACATGAAACATGGGCGTAACTCTAATATCAGCATTTGCCAAGGGACCGGGACCGGCAAAAAAATCGAAATGAAAACAGCAACTGCCAAAACCGGTAATATCTACAGTTTGCCGACAGTCCTCTGATAAGAGCTCAGCACGAAACAGTTGCGAGAGCGAGCTGCCACTACGCTACACTAGCCAACCAAGCTAGTCAATGCGCAGCCGTGTGTGCGCAAGCGAGATGACAGCTGCTCTCACTCACAGGGCGTGGCCTGCTCGCATGCCTGTCGTCTCTTTGTGTGTTTGGCTGTGTCTGTTGGCTGCCCGGCCAGCAATCAGTCACCACTTGGTTAGCGCGCTTGCAGCACGAAGCTCGAGAACCGTCGCGTAAAACAAAATCAGAAGTAGAGACCGTCGGAACTGTAGTTTTAAACAGTTATGTCGTGTTTCTATAACTGTTAATGTCAGTGTACCAAAGTGTATTAAAAAGCAAACGAAATCAAATTCAAATATACAAACGTGCCTCTGTTTCGACAAGCTGGTTTGCCGCACACTCGACAAAATTATTTTTAGAAAAAAGTTAGTTTTATGTTGAAAATTAAAAAAAAAACAAATACTTGCATATAGTATATAAACGAAAGCAAACAATTTGAGCGCTCTTTAGATGTATTTCCCAATACTTTGTTAAAGATATATCCCTCTGTATTTCGATTTACTGTCAATCATATTTTCCAATATTTAACTTCTATTCTTAAGGGATTGCATCTTTCGAAATTGTATTTCTCACAGTTTGGAAAAGTTATTATCTGATGATTTATATGTTTGAAAACTAGTTTTAAGCCCATTTGAATCTTTGAAATTGGCAATAGAGCTAACTTTTGAAGTCAGCACACATTCATCCGAACTACTTACATATTCTTTTAGTTTTAGACAATATCTACTTAAGCTTCCTGATTTTATATTAGACACGAATTCAGGCAACATTCCCCATTTCCCCACTTTTTTAGGCAATCAAATTTGTTGAGTGCAGTTTTGGCCACAATATGATGGACGTTAGCAGCATGTACGGAAACCATCCACATCATCATCCGCATGCTGCTGCCACAGCCTACGATGGCTATGGCAGCAACTACTTTCCCTCCCCAACCCACCATATTCAGCAGCAGCAGCAGCAGCAACATCAGCAGCACCAACAGCAGCAGCAACTTCAACAACAGCAGCAACTGGCCTACAATGGCTACGACAGCAACTCGCCCAATTACTATCAGCAACAGCTAACCCCACCGCCAGCCCAACACCAGCTGCAACATCCACTCGCACAGCAGAATCAGCAACAGCAACAGCATCAGCAACAGCAGCAGCAACAACTTTACCCGCATTCGCATCTGTTTAGTCCCAGCGCAGCGGAGTATGGCATCACAACCACGGCGACTGTGGCAGCATCCAATAGCACTCCATTACATCCTACTAGCCACTCGCCTGCCGACTCCTACTATGAAAGTGATTCGGTGAACCCGTACTATGCAACAGCCGCTGTAGCAACGGTACCACCACCTGCCAACAATTCGCCAGTGACCGCGACCAATGCAACCCAGCAACAGCAACAGCAGCAGCAGCAGCAACAGCAGGCTTTGGATGCGCATGCGCCCATTATTAGCTCGGAGAACGGCATGATGTACACTAATCTAGATTGTCTCTACTCCCCAAGTGTGGCGCAGACGCAACCACATGTCTATGCCGGCCAAATGGAGGAGAAATATGCTGCAGTGCTGCTTGCGGGCTATGCGGCTGCAGCACCTGGTATGCTGCTGGAGGATCCGTCGGATGCCATGTTGCAGCTGGCTGCTGGACAGCAACAGTCGCCGCCTCAAATGTGGCATCATCATCAGCATATGGGAGGTGGCTATGCCTTGGATGCAGGCATTGCCATGGACTATCCACACGCTCATCTACATCACAGTCTTAGTCATGGACATTTAGCCAGCTTAACTAGCAGCGCACAGCAACAGCAACAACAGCAACAACAGCAGCAACTTCAGCAACATGCGACCGGTGCACCTGCTCAAGTGGTGCCACAGCATTCGATATCTCCCAATAGCTCGAACAACTGTTTGTCTATGGCAAGGAATCAACGGGGTGGCGGCGTCACCTCACCTGGGAGCTCCACATCATCATCCACAGCATCTGTGTCCGCTGTTAACTCCACGCACCAAGCGAGCTCCCAATCAAAATCGCCAAATCACGCGACCAACATTCCAACATACAAATGGATGCAGCTCAAACGGAATGTTCCCAAGCCACAAGGTGAGTTTTACCTGCATATTGTCCTTATCAGCTAGCTCTTTCCATATATACATAGATCAGAGTATTATCCAAGTACTCGCATAAAGAAGGCGTTTTCTCCAAACTTGAAATTTGATGATGCACATAAATAGGAAGCAGCAAAAGCAGCTTAAAAAAAGTTGTTGCACGAGTATAGTTATTGTTATTTTGATTGTAATGATCGAACACGAATCTATAGACAATTGTACGAGGTGTATTCTTAAAGCATTACGAGTTTTTTATTTCAAAAGTTAATTTTTGTTTCTCCTGGATATCTATTTTAACATCTTCAAAGTAATCCCCATCAGCTATTATATGTACACTTCTGAAAAAAAAATTTTTTTTTGTGATTTTGTTCAGCTACTCCTTCGATCAATCGTAGCGTGGCATCGTCCTTTCATGAGCTTCTTCAGTTTTGGGAGCAAAGAAGAGTCACAGGGGCCAGGTCTGGGGTGGTTAGTGGTTCGGGCATCGTTAGTTGTTGTTTTCGGCCAACAATTCGACTAGTAACAAGCTAAAATACGTCCAAAGCAATGAAACTGTGAAACTGAAAAATGAATATAACCTTCAAAATGGCCGAACTTGTTGGCATAAGTGAACGAACATGAATACAAACATAACGCCACAAACAAATCGAATATTGAAAATTGAATTGACGTATCCAGCGGAAATTAATCAACAAAATTCTTAATACTTTTCGTAAATAAAAATAAAAATCATAATCATTAAATAAAATTTATGCTTCTATGTATATGTATTAATACAATATATATTTTAACACAGGCAGCTGGCAATATTTTTACAGTCAGTCATTTGCTCAGAATATTAATATATATATACAATAATAATTTTTTTAAACTTAATAGTAATAGTTTGAAATATTGGGGTAAATAACCTATACTACCCTATACTAACCCTGTGCTTCGTTGGGATAAATGCAATTTGTGACATACTCAAGAAATTTTAACGCCTTTCTCTCACAATTTCCCTTAAATCTATGAACGAATAGTCAATTTATAAAGTAATATTTCAGCTTACGCGAATATTTGATAGCGACTTCATCATTCTTAGCAGCCTTATAATTGGATTCAATTTGAAAGCACTCATCAATAGATCATATATTAAACCTGTTGTACAAGTATTCTTAAGTAGCTGTGTAAAATATGACAAATCAAAAATAAAACTGAGAAAAAGGGTCAAATAAAACAAAATGAAATAAAAGAGAAAAAAACCTGAAAAAAACGATGACTTTCAAAACTGATTGACAGTCGAGATATATACGCGCAACAGCCAAGTGCGTCAGACGTCCCACCGAGGGCATGTCACCTAAAAATAAGAATGTCTCTTCAAATGCCAAAGATTTCGCCTGCGCCTGACGGTCTCTCACAATGATTTTCTGCCTGCTATGGAGCTCCCCTCTTTCCCATCCTTCCCACTAGCCTTTGGCAGATTTCTTGCATATTTCAGATAATTTTTGTCAATGCTGTGCAGTCAGTCAGGTTGTCACTTGTCACTGCGTCGAGAAGTTTTTATCTTGGAATTAGCCAACCTAAGAGAAATACTCAAAGATTATTAGCCGAAATTCACGATAAAGTGTTCGGCTCCAATATAACAATATACGAAATTTATGGAAATTCAATATTAGGAATTTAGTTAATGTTTTCTTACGTATGGCTTTGACCTTTGTAAACTATGAAGATAAACTTAATATCTGTAAAAACTGCAGATTTACACTGAAAGCTTCAACTACTTCAAACACTTTTCTGTTAACTGCCAAAATTGTTTAATTATAATGAAATTCTTTTTCATTTATAAACAATTTAAAACACTTGTTTTTCCACTTTCAGCAATAATATATAAAATTGTTTGGTTAATATCTACTCACAATATTTTATTTTTGATGTATAATTCTAAGATACGCCTCTTAACTTTGTGTAATTGTAAATTCTGTAAAAGACGTTCTCGATTTAAAGATAAAATATTACGATAAGTATCAACTTTTCATAACAACCTTTTTGTATTTAAAGTTTGAGAATACGTCATACAATTTGTAGTTATTGAGAAGTGTTTAAAATGACCTTTTCAATTCCTATTCTATTCTATGAAGAACCGCTACTGAAAGTGTTTCACAACTACATTGAATACGTTACACCTGTTAACCTGTTGGCCAAATTGATGTGACAGATACATTTGACTTCCAGACTTCGAAACTAGTTAAGCACTTTACCTGTTGCGACAACAGAACGACTTTAATCAGATATCAGAGCTAGCGAGCTTCTACCTACTTATGGTTGAAGCTGTAGCGTAATCCCCCTGCTACACCAATAATCATACAAATATTTGCTTATTAATGCTGAAAAGTGTCATTTACATGCATCGTTTTCAATTAAACGACGCCAGAGATCCCCACGCGCCGCACCCAAAAGGCCGGCTGACAATGACGTTAGCGCGTGGAGAGTTGCCAAGAGGAAGAGTGAGAGACAAAAAGGGATAGAAGATACAGGTCCAACTCTAAATCCATACGGGGCGCTTAAACGGCGAGTCAAACAAACAATTAAAGCGTGCAAAGAAAAGAAAATGAAAAGAAAATGAAAAATCATAAAAAAATATAAGAAATGCAGCACGGAATGAAGATCAAGAAAGAAGCTCGACTGCTCGCATGGCAGTTGTCGCTGAGGCCCGAGAGTAGCTGGTGCTGGATGCCGATCTGGAAGTCAAGTTTGCTGTCAGAAAAAATGATTATTTAAATAAAGAGTTCGTTCATTTGAGCCCCGCTGCAACCGAACTGTCACTGAGTCCCAACTGCAAAAGCTGGAAAGCAGGTCTCAGTCTCATGATCATCGTCTTGGTCTCGATCTCAGTCGCAGTCGCAGTCGCAGTCTTATTCTCGGTCTCGGTCTTGGTCTCAGTCCCAGTCTCAGTTTCGATCTCTGGCTGTGCGCGCACATGCCTGGTTCAGTCCATCTGTCATGTTATCCATTTTCAGTCAGAGAAACAGCATAATCAGCGATCATGGTTATAAATGGTAGCATTCGACATATTGGCATTCACGCACAGCAGAAGCTTGCCAGTAAAACGTGTATCAAAAATACCTACACTCATACTCGCACTCACACTCACATTCGTATTCACATTCATTGCATTCAATTCAATGAGCTCTAATGTGTTAATCAGCATTTTACAATAACCAGACCATATCACAAACACTGAAAAGGTTAAGCAAGAAAGAGGGTGTGGGATGGAGGGGCAGAAACAGAAAAGCTAACCTACTGCTATTTTATGTGACTATGTAAGTAACTGCCTGTTAGCTAGCCAACGATTAATTACAATGCTTACATACTCTCCATTAATAGCTTGGCCAGGAATATGTCAATCGACATAGAGCTCAAATTAGAGATACGAATCGCTAGCTGGATGAGTAATAGCAATGCAAGATGTGCTCATTGAGTGCAGTAGCACATTTTGATATTTAAATTTCGAAATATTTAACATTCGAAAATAGTTTTTGAGTCAAATGAAACGTTACAGTCAGGGGCACTCGACTGCAAAATACTCGTTTACTCTCCTCTATAGGTTTATTTGTGCATGTTTCTAACGGGCACAGATATACAGTCGAATCGCGATAATTTGTCCTCCCCAAACTCGAAAATCTCAATAATTCGTCAAAACTACCATCCCTTTAAAAAAAATTCAATAATTCGAAAATTCGTAAAATTTTTGCCACTCTGACAATATTTTACCGTTTATAAATTGTAATCTTGCAATTCGTAAAAACAAAGGTTTAGTTGATCTGTAAAATTGTCAAATAAACGTCAAATAGACATAAGATCTTATGAATCGCGCAAAAGCAGCCCATAATTTCATCCATGTAATTCCAAGTAAACGATACCCCTTGCCAATTCGAATTATCGGGATTCGACTGTATATAATATACTTTTTTTTCGAGAGTTATATACACGAGTATACGAGTATACAAAATTTCAAGTGTCTAGGCCAATAGCTTTCAAATATATTAAGATTTATACAAACACTATATAGACCCTCCCAATTTAACACTCCCACAGTGTGCGTGGACATATAATTTTATGATCGGCCTGTAGAACATCTGATCTGTAACTGTAACTGTAACACCTGTCGTACCATATTTAGACAAGTCTCGACAGTAATAATCATAATTATGCTGATATACAAATAGTATCCATTCAAAAACTTTTGTATGTATTATTGCTTTGTATTTAAGCGGATTAGCAAGAAAATATTATTCATCTAAGTTCGGTCATCTTAAAACTAAAATTTCATTCAGCTAAGGTAATTATATTATATTAATGTAAATATCGTAAGTTTTATGATTAGGCATTTTTCCACCTAACTAATAGAGTGCACTTATCATAAGATAAGTGACTTCTGTGGCGCTCTACATAAATCAGCTGAATACAATGCGCGTATTTGTTAACGATTTTTGCGCTTTATTTTATTGTCGGACATAATTGAGAACCGAATGTCCAACGTCTTGTGGCATAACAATTTAATTACAATTCGCAGCTAAAGAGTTATGTGTGCCTTGTGTTTTATTGTTTTTTAAACGATCCACCACTTTGTCGCGGCATTTCCCCCTTTGGGTACTAGGGGCGGGGCAATATCCTAACACGCAAGCATAAATGTGAAAATGTGAAAATATGGAAAAAATATGAAATATGACTGGGAACTGACCAAAGTGAACGAAAAAGAAACCTAACACGAAAATTAACATAACTGTCGCTGCGACTAGTTAGCTAAAAAAATAAAATTAAATAAAACAGTTGTGAGTGCACGACTAGCAGATACCCTGGCACTAGCAGGAAAGAGCTTGCGACAAAAAAAGTATTTGTTTTGTGTGTATACCTTAGAAAAATCCAAAGTCGAAGCAGAACTAAAACGTATATACATATGTACTTTACGGTTTCGGCCAAGTCTTCTTCTGAAGGTCACATACATTTTAAGAAGCACAATATACCCTAAATTGCCATTTGCAATGGCTTCAGGGTATGAACAGAAATACTGCTTTGGGCCAAAGTTCAGAGAGGTGTTAGCCAGGGCAACAGCAGTGGAAGGGTCGATTGGAGGAGTGGCACGGCCCTTGCAGCTCGCTGTGGCGTATTCAACATTTATTTGATGTGATGTTTTGATATTTCTTGACACCAGCACGCGAGGGCGACGCAGCAGCGAAATGAATTAATTACTTGCATTTCAAAACAAAACACACAAAAATGTGAAAGAAACAACAAACGAGACCTAAAAAAAGGTCGGACTATTTAAACGAAATGATATTTTGGATAGAAAAGTGACCACCAGGAATTTGAGATAAGATCAAACGCCCAGTCCAGACAGCGAACAACGAACAGCAAACGGCGAAACCGCCCGCCCGCCTGTCTGTCACCGTACATCACAATGGCTACTTGGATTGGTCTCGCTCTTGGCCCTCACAACTGGGGAGCCACCAGAAAATATAAAGACAAAGCAACAAGAACAACAGCCAAATAACTCACAAAATATGTGCGGCATGTGTCGTGACAAATTTTGTTCGCTCGCGCGCGTTGAGCTAACATTTTGAAAACGTGTTATTAAATACTCTACAGAAAAGGGCTAAGGAATTGTAGCAGCAACTGCAACTTTTCCTTTCGAGATTGAAGTCGATTTGTAAACTGATAAATGTCCGAGCATTTACATTAATTACCACTTAAAAGTGCGCTACTATCACTGCCCAAATTCCGAATTCCACATTTTAAAAATTCTATTTCTCTCTCTTTCTCTGTCTTTCGCTCTCTCTCTCTAATTCAGAATGTCTCTGTTGCTGGACTGCGACAGTTACACACACCTCAAATGTCAGTTCTCATAAAAGTTTTTTGAGATCAGGCGACATGAGAAGCGCATTAGTGGTCTGCTTGACAGGCGGAGACAAGCCCCCAGCCACAGAAATGAGCGCCCTTGAGGCCAGTCAGCATACTCCATGTGCCGAGTCCAGTTCCTGTCCCAGTTCCCTTTCTCCCTACGCATAGCCGTTGCCACCATTAAAGGATACTCGAGGGTGTGCACGTCTTATTATGTAATATTATCCAAAAACAGAAAACAAAGTAAAATAAAACAGAGAGAGGAATAATAATAATAATATTGTCATCCCAGTGGCCTGTCGCCTTGTTTGCCTTTTTGGACATTTTTCGTGCAAACAGTAGGCCAAAGCGAGGATATCTTATCTTTTGTTTGCATTCGCATAAGGTTCGTAGTCTGGTCTGCTCGTGGCGTCTGCCCGGCTGTCTTTAATACTTTTCAAGTATATAATTTACGAAATGATATAAGTATCCAGTTACGTGCCGAGCAAACACAGCACACAACGCACAATTGAGCCGATAAAAAGCGCTTCAATATCTGCTTAGTAAAATTTCACACAATCATGATATTCGAAAACTAAGTATATATCTATATATATATATAGTATATATATACCTCGATCAGTGGTTGTTGATAAGCAAGGCAGGCAGCTAATTAATTTATACATACATATTTCTCAATCAAAACATTTAGATGTTTGCTTAAACACTGAGTTGAGAACTCTAATTGTTATTGTAACTTCGCTACACATTGTGAAATTGTTGAGCCCTTGACAGTTAATAACTATTATTGTACAAAAGTCGTCAAGTTGTCAAATTGATTAAATTTATTTTGGTTATTAATAGAACGGCCCATACAAATGGGAATTCGAGGTATAAGAGTTTCGTGAAAATCTCGTAAGCCACAAAAGCTAGAGACCTGAAATTTATATTTTATATATAATTGTAATACTCGTTCACGAAACCAACACAACTAAATTTCTTCAGATATAAAAATTTTCGAATTCGTCACGGTCTAAAAGTCGAGCGATCCAATTTATAGATAGATAAAGACAAAGATATTTTTCCAAATTCCATACGGACAGAGAACAGACAGCAAAGTGAATATTTATTAAAATCAATAAACACTTTTCGCAAGTATAAAAATACAAAAATGGAAATCAAAATCCATAGTACCCATATAATATAATAAAAGTAATATCCCATAAGGCAGTTCAGATCGGCATACTACGTAATATGTAATAATCTGGATTGTTAAATCCCATTGAACTTGTGCCCATCCATCAATTAATCGAGCCCCAGTGGCCGGCGACTGGGCTTTGTCATACCATATCTTGTCACTATGTCCAAATGGCCTTTCGATGTAAAATAATAATTACAAATATATAAAATACAATTCGCTACTTAAAGTAAATCATTTGACGGAACAAAACAAACAAACAGTAGTCAGCTAACAATTTAAGCTACTCACATTACGATTATGCTCAGCTATAGACAATAGACAACTGGTTCGGCAATGCTGTGGACTTGTAGATAGTGCAGGCAGAACAATATTGGACTCTCCAGATATTTGCGGCGCTCTTTGAATTCAACTTACTTTGGTGGGTCGGCAACTCTGCGTTGCTCCGTTTCTCTGTTTGTCTGCTTCTCTGGCTCTCCAAAACACACGCATTTAGCCAATGATCTGCAAATCAAAGAACGCCGAAACATGCCATAAGAGCCCCGGAGCTCTACAATTGTCTCTCGTTAGGCGCGCCAACATGTGAAGGTGATTTCATGACCAACCGCCTAACCAGGCATTTGTTAAGTTTTCTTTTTTTTCTTTCCTTCTATTGGTCACGGGCCAATCAAATCGAGAGCGGTGCGTGCCACGGCAGCAAACGGTTTCAGCAGATAAAAGTTAAACGAAAGCTGTCAATTTGAAGTTTCGTTGTTTGAATTCTATTATTGCTTACTTATTTTTGTTATTTCTATACCCTAAACCCAGGGAAAATGGGAATGCAGGGTATCATGTTTTTGTGCAAATGTATGTAACAGGCCGAATGGGGGCGTGTATATACAATATATGTATTTTTGGATTTTGTATTTAGACACATTTGAATATCTTTATCACGCTATGCTAATTAAGATGTGATAGGAAGTATCTATAGCCAATTCCCAATAGTGTAGCCCAAGCACATCCGCTGCATAAAGTGTGCAGTAAGCGAGCCGCGGGCCGCGTGCTACGTGTGTGTTTGATGTTAAGAAGAATTGTAGATTGTGGCTGCACCTTTGTGCAAGGTTCAGGGTATTTCCTAAACGAGCACTCCCGACTAGAGCAATGTTCCCTGTTTTTTTTTTTCAAAATTGAATGTGCTTTTGAAAAGGGTATATTGATTCAAAATGATTGTGCTTGTGACAGTATGTAATCCAGCTATTTAATTGAACTATTAAAAAATTAAAATTTTTGTGTATGTAAATAAGTATACCTCCTTATGCAGATGGAGGGAGATATGTATATGCACCGGGACAGAGAGAGAATTCCTCTATCTTATATTCTTGTTCCATATACAGACAGCTCTTATCGATATCATATCATTTATCTGCTCGCATCTCGTCGTTGTATACAGGGTATCTCCTATCCACTTACTGCTAACCAGATGATATCGTGATATTTGTGCTTTTCCTATATCAGTTACGAAAAGGCGATATCGAGCGCATTTTGACCCTCTCTACCGCCCACCCCCGTCCGATGAGAACAATGGACACCGCTTGACGCTGCTGGGCTTTAAAGTGGACATTGTAGTGGCCTCTGGTATTATGTAGGTTTGTACGCTTGAACTTCAACTGAGCGTTGCGATAGGCGCTGCTTCATTCACATTGGATGGAGCTAATTGATGGATATCTCTGCATGCGCCACAGAATGTGTGCCTAGGTGTCCACCAGGTGCATTAAGGCATTAGCAGAATGGCACTTTGTTGGCTTAGTTAGACGTGCAAAGATTTCGATTTCGGTTAAGATCGATCTTTCATTTTAGAGAGAATGGAATATACCCAAGACATACACAAACGTCTTCAAACTGTATGCTATGGAAAATGCAGTGATATAATGTGATTTTTCTCTAAAATACAGAAAAAACATCTTCCGAAATTTCTCTTTCAATATATAAATATAAAATATTTCAAGAATTATTTCAATGTTATCAGATGACAATTGATAGACCTCTAGACGATAAGTAAGCCTGATATAAATTCAAAAAATGTTTATTTATTCTTAAACAAATTGAATATAATATTTTTGTATATAATACTTATACACTTTTATTTCAAATACCTGCATATAGAATGCAACTCATGTTTTATTCTTGGAACCTTATCTAAAATATGAAATAGCTTTTTAATTTGAATACTCCTCTGAAAGTTGGAACAAATCTATATTAGGGCAGATAATAAAGCGATAGACGTGCAGTCGCCCTATTGGATCCAAAAATGATAATTGCTTTAAACGGAATTGTTACTAGCCTGATAGTGCCAAAATAATAACGAGTGCGAGTGTAAAAATGTATTAGATTAGACCTAAGCATTTATTTTTAAAATTATCACTAGAAAAACTCACTTCCAATCGCTAAAATAAGAACTGACTAAGTTAACAGACAGCAGACAGTGTAAGGAATTTCGGAGTTGTGTTTGCGTGTGTGTGTGGCACAGCTGCTTGGTACGTGAGCATGTGTGTGTTGTGTTAATTCAATTCAATGGCAGAAAAAAAAATTAAATCTTAATTCGAATAATACATTCTGACAACATGACGGATCACCAACGAAAATGCAGAGCCACACACTCACACACACACACACACACACACACACACACACACACACCAAATGGCAAAGTAGATGCGCATAGTTTCCCTTTTGTTATTTCTATGTACTTGGCTGTATATAGGTTTATGTGTGTGAAATTCTCTTTCGACACAGCCAGAGTCTCTCTGGAAATAAGGGTGTTCGATAAAAGCCAAGAAAAAATGGCTTCCAAGTGCCAAATGTGGGTTTGACAAGTAGTGTAGTGTGTGCGAGTGTGCGTGTGTGCGTCTGTGCGTGCCAATGGCTGACAGTCAACACTTTCAGTGCTCTAAATTGAAATCCACTTGACACGCTCCACCCACCTCCTCATTCAATTTTATTACACTGCGCCGATCGAAAATGGTAATTTCGGATATATCGAGTTTGTTCAAATGTATTTTAAAGAGAAAAGGAGGCGTGACCGACGACAAAAATAAAAAATACATTGCATATAAACTTGCTTAAAATCAACAGCCGAGTCAAGCGAATTATATCTGTCTGTCTGTCGATAACTTTTTCTATTTCAATTACATAAATCGATATAAATCGATGTTGAAGTAAATTACGTTATTTGAACATGAAAATTGTCTTCTATTTAACAAAGTAATGTCAGCTAGAAGAGGCAGTATAACATATAAATACATTTACATTCGTATGTATAACGGATAGAATATCTCAGCGTAGCGAGGTAAAAGTAACTCCAAGTCGGATAGTCTTACACTTACTTAGTCTTTGACGACTTAATTCAATAAATGCCGCATTCGTGTAAGGTTTTTGGCATACAACAAAAATTGATGCGCTTAGGAATAATACGATATAGTATATATGTATATATATTATACTATATATCATAAGTACATATATATATATATATATATATATATATATATATATATATATATATGTGTGTGTGTGTGTGTGCGTGTGTATAAGCCACTATAGCATGTCTATAAGTATTTGCAAATTAAAATGTCAACAGAACAAATTTGAAAACATTTTGGCGACTTAACATTTTCAAGACAGTGACAATTCCAGACGGTCGTACGTCCTTTGATAATTTTGTTGCCGTTCTTTAAATTTTTCGACAATGATGCTAATGTCATCATCAATCTTCGTGCAAAAACTCAGCCAGGCAGCGACGTACAGAGAGAGAGCAAGAGAGTGAGAGAGTGAGATAAGGAAAGTGAGAGCGAATACCTCGTCTAAAACTGTCGTCTTCAATGTTGGCCAATGTGTTAATGCTCTGCCCCAGGCCATTTTCACATATATATTATTGGGGGGCTCTCAAACATTTTTCATTAGACAAATTAACAAATTTGGCTGACTTTGTGGCGGGTGGTGCTACTGGTTGGGCTGTTGTTGCCGACAAGTGGCATTAGCTCTGCTTGGCAGCTTGACTTGTTTACATGAGATAATTTCAATATAATAAATCATTTTGCCTTGTGTCTATACGCGCATTTTCTCAACAAATTATATCGAATCTAGCAAATGCAGCGCCTTTTCAAAATATTATAGAAAATTGTCTTGTTGTCGGCCTTGGATTCAGACTGTCAGCCCAAAAGAGTTACGAGTTTACCTATTGCCAACACACCCACACATACTTAAGCTCAAAGTTCTGAACTATTTGTATGCCAAATGACTCACTAAAACGTGAAACTTCGAACTCAATTTTAGACTATTTGTTAGATAGAGGATTAGGGTCATGATTCATATTGCATTTCAGCATGATTCACACCTAACAATCAGTTTTTAGTTTTTAGTTTTAAAGTATTTACTTCTTATTGTAGTTAGACATGTTCCCATCTCTGGGAAGAGATTAAGTTTCACATATAAAATGATCAAAAGGTAAAGAACTCTAGCGTGAATTTCGAAAAAGTTCTATGAACCTTCTTCTATGAAGCCCCCAGTTTATACACAATTAATTCATATTTCCCTTCCAACATTATTCTAACTGAATAGATCGTGACATGATAATAACAAGAATCATTGAAAAATAAAAACAAAATCGCAATGATCTTAGTGCTGCCAAATACCAATATGGAAAGATAATATATATGAGGACCAATCAGCAGGAATTGAGCATATTTTGTCCTTCTGAGTGATATATATATGATATATGTAACTAGACAACATTTGCTCAACATTTCAACTATTTTGGCCATAGTCAAGGTAACTTGGATGCCCATGTCCATCAGCCTCTATAGTTTTCAGTTCCGATGTGGACAGAGTGTGTCGGATGGGTCATAGGTAGCTGGCCTGAGCAACTCGAGCCCTTATGTTTGGCGTAACTACTGTATAAGCTTCAAAAATAATCCATCATTCTAGACCTGATCGAATGCTTATTTGACGTCCTCAGCTGAGTTCGATACGATACGCAGCTGAGCTCGATTCCCAGTAGAATTCTGTCAGCGAGTCTGCCGTTTCTCTGCCTAAACATAGGCTGATGGACTAAAATCATCGCGAATTTTCTAATATTAGTAGTAGTCTTCGCGAAAGTTCCTTTTCAATTACAATATACAATATTTAGAGGAGTAGTCAGAGGGCGGATTGGGCGATTGGGAAATAGAACAATTTGAACACTGTTTAACAACCTCGTGGATAGAGAAAATCATTAGACAAGTCTATCAGCTAAACATGCGATGAAAGGTATAAAAAGAATCATCCAGATTCAATTTCCCAATATCAACTGCCAACTTCGATAAATCTAAATTTGAACTAATTCCTTTTACTATACACTTTTTTATCTAGTATTTCAAATGTGTTTGATTCTATTTCTCACAATGGGACTTCCTTCAAGTCAAATGTCAAACTCAAATGAACTCAATCTTAAACACACTTTCTATCTATTCTGACCGACATAAACGCACATTTCAATTTGTTGTTCAGACAGACAGACCGAGACAGACATGCACACATGCCACTTCTTATCAATGGAAAGCAAATAATGTTCAAATTCTCAGCTACTGGAATTCGATTCTGTTAATCTATGTGGAAAAACAGTAGCCAAAATGTTGCTATTAATGCTTGCATAAAGTAAACATGTGCGTATCAATGGATCTATGTCAATATTTAAATATCGTTTTGGTTAAAAACAAGAAAGCCAAACGAACATATATATATAATATATATATATATATATATATATATATATATATATATATATATAGAGAGAGAGAGAGAGAGAGAGAGAGGGAGAGAAAACACACACACACACGCACACAAAGGTGTTGATAAAACAAAATCTAACCTGCTTCCGGCGCGACAGACAACATTTTTATAATGAGGCGCCATTTGGGATATACGATGTATGTTTATGTGTGTTTGGAAGTGAGCTTACAGTTTTTACAGCTCGAAACGATGGTTAAGCCTTTTGTGAAACAATTTTCACGTGTGTCCATAATGCATATCGTGACTAATAAGCCACGGGACGTCCCCAGAGCAAAACAACTTTCAATTAATAAGAAAAGTTTTTTCTTTGGGGAAATTTATAGAAGTAACACACACATATATTTGTTGATTTGTATGTGTGTCAGCTCCAATGCAATGCAAGTTAATTTTTGTGCATTTCATGTTACCAAAAAAGAACAGAAAGTGCAGCATTGCATGACATGTGAAAAGTTCAAGTTGACAGCTGACCAATAAAACTGACAGCATATATGGATTGGATTAGTTATAGTTAGTGTAGGTGTGTATGTGTGTGTGTGTGTGTGTGTGATAGACATTTAGTCAAGTCAGCGAAGGCATTGAAATGACCAACATGAGAAAACATATTCCAAATATGTTGCACACACACACACACTCGCCCCCAGGCAGGCAAAAAGGGTTCAAGTAGTGTGGGGTGTAGATAGTCAATTTGTCCTGCGAGCCAACAGGATTATTGTATACCCTTTCAATAGGCATTTATATTTTGTCACAAAGTGTGTTTTCATTCAGAAGGGCTAAATTAACTACATAGCGCCCTAGTGACAGGATTACTTAGGCTGCACTAGCAGAGATAGAGATAGAGATTAATATTAATAGTTTTAAAAACTCTAATATTTACTGTTACAGAGAGTAAGAGAGAGAGAGAGAGAGAGAGAGAGAGAGAGAGAGAGAGAGAGAGAGAAAGAGGGCAAAAGGTGGAAACAAACACTTATTAAAATCTTATCATATGCAAGATCTCATTTTATTGAACCCTCTGCTCTACGAGGGCGACCAAGTGTAAGTGCTTAAAATATTTATTTGCCAAGTCATTAATGTTATGAAGGGTATTCCACTTGCCGCATATGCCATGTACACATCTAATCCTTTCTAAATATTAGTCCAATATCTGACTGACCTCTCGCGGCGCATTGGTCAGCTGTCAGCTGTGCCGCGAATGACCATCTGCTGATCTTAACACAAAGTATCAGCGTATCAGCGCAGATTGCGAAATGTTTCCAGCCGAATGTCTAATTAGGTTTTGTAGATTTTATTTTCAAACGACAAACGACTGGAGGCCATAAATTATGTGAGTTTTGGCAAGTTGATATTTAGAATCGTTTAACTACCTATGTGATCAATCAAATCGTCAGCGATCGTACCCAAAAATTGTTCCACTCTACACATTTGTGTTATGAATGTGATTAGGCACGTTGTCGTCTTTTCTTGTTGTGTGTTTAAGCAAGCAATTAAAACAATTTATTTTTAATTGCAATATAATTTTCTATTTGCACTCGAATTAAAACATATTATCAACTGAGTCGCTGCCCAGACACCAGAAGCCCCTCATCGAACGCTTGTACACTGCCCGTCGTCTGCCCACTTAATCGCCAGTCCCCGGGCCCCAGCCCACAGCCCCCAGCTATCTGTAATGGCTGTCCAGAGACGACGTCGCTGTCGAGTTGCTTAGGGCTGGGGGGATCTGTGTAAAGTGCTACTGGCGCCTACATATCATACAACTGATAATATCGTAGCAAAATGGCCGCCTAAGAATGAATCACTCAATTTGAACTATGCAAAATTCACTTGAGTATGTTATATAAAGCTACGATAGGCTAGTAAGAATAGGAGAGATCCATAGGTGGAAATAGTTTTAGTTTTAGCATTCATATAGATAAAGGCAAATATTTGTTTATTGTCGTTTATAAGCCAGAGTATCAGTATAGACACTAGATCAAATAACAGATCTATTGGTAGAAAATAAATTGGCCTTAACATTCATTATGTATGTACATACATAGGTAAGGCATAATTCATTTCACTTTATTGAAATATTCACTTGTTGAGCAAACAAAATTAAGTATATATATATATATATATACATATATATATATATATATATATATATATATATATATATATATACTTAATTTTATATATATATATATATATATATATATATATATATATATATATATAATATAGATGGGTAGTATAGATTCATCTATATTTACTCCGATCACTTTGTTAGTTGCACTTATTTAATTACCAAACAAAATAAAGAAACAAAAGAATTTGAACATGATAACAATTATTTTTGTGAAACATCGATATATTATAAGTAACAAGAAAACTCAAGTCGGTGGTGCCCGACTAGGAGATCCCCTGGGGGATACTCAGTTATGTATTTATTGACACAGAAAAAATGTAAGCTTGTAAAATTCAATTATGAAATCGAAATTGTATAAAATATAAATTAATCTTAATACAAAATTTGAATAACTTGACTTCGATAAGGTTTTTAATCGATAACAAAAAACGGAAAAGGTTATCGAATTTTTAAAACAAACTTGATGCGCACGTGCTGTAAAGGGACCTACAAAAAAAATCAAGTCTCGAGCTCTTCATACATACGGACAGACGGACAGGGCTAAATAGACTCAGCACTTTAACAAAACCATTATACCCTGATTCCCCATTTTCAATGTGTTCAGGGTATAAAAATAAATTATTATTATAGAGGAGCCTTCTAGTCAGACTTTCTTACCTAAAGATTAAAGTTGCCTCAAGATAGCCTAGACATTGGAATTATCAAGGTCTAGTTTAAATATTACCGCTACTTTTTGATTTGATGAGCTCTACGTAATCAGTTGACCTAGTTCTTAGCTCAAACTCAAAAATAAATCCCTCAGAGTTCTCTAATGAAAATGAAAGAAAAACACTTGAGACTTTTATTCACTTTCCTTTCACACGAGCATTTATCAAAGTTATGCAAAAGTCAACAAACCGCGCAACTGAGCTAAAACCTGCAATTGTAATTAATGCTAGTTGGCGATGATATCAAATTACATTGACTTTGTTACCATCTGAAGTGAAGGAGCGAGCCAACTGCCCAATTCTCTTCAGTCCCACCCGCATGCACAACGTACAACGCACACGTGCAACCCAGTCGAGTTGTTGTTGTTGCTAGTGCAACTTCTGCTCTTGTTTACATTGATTGTCAGCAGTGTCACTTAAGCGCCATGGTGCCACTGTGGCAGCCACTCACCCGCGCCTGCCACACCAAGCTAATAGACAGTCACAGCGAATGGCCTTGTGCAACTGAGTTACCCATCGTCCGTTGCCCGTTGCCCGTTGCCCGTAGATTTTCTGCTAGCGCACACTGTCAACATAGTAGGCGACACAGTCTGCAACGCATTGCGTGCATTCAAGTGGAAGCGATCCATCGATAATGCTCTCTAAAACTAATACTACAAATGTAGATACCGTTTGGCGCCGGACGCGGACGCCAGTTAAAGGCGACGGTGCCGCCAACTGTCCGCGACATGTTTGACATGTCGAGCGACACCAGCGCAGCCCAGCCCAGCGCAGTTAACCAACACCAGCAGCAATAACAGCAGCAGCAGCAGCAGTAAATGCAGCTCCATACCCAAATACCCACTATCCCAAATGCCCGGGCTCATTGGTTAGTGGAATGCGACACAGCTTGTTGCTGTTTGTTTGCTTGAAAATTCAAATGTAGCCCAGGCCACTCACAGCCTAATCCTTATGCTTGTTTTCTTACACACACATACATACATACATATATGTGGCTGTCTGGCTTGTCTGTGTGTGTGCGTATGTGCATTATGATAGCAGTTTTGAGTTCGATTTGAGTTTCGAGCTCTAGCAGTGGCTTATCGACTCTCCCCCTTCCATCTGTATGGTCCCTGCCATCTGTATACGCCAAATTGACTTCTCTTTTGCAGTAGGTGTCATAAATTCATCATTCATTCGCGTGCTTAGAATGGACGGCCTTTTTCCATTATTTTTTCCACTTTATATTCTTTTTTGTTAATTTATGATATCGCCCATTTGATTTATAGTGTGTCGCTACCAATTGCCGAAATGCATGAAATACAAAAAGAAACTCAACTACTTACGCTCATAATGCTCGAATATTGTTGTTCCTACTTATGAGCATTACTTGGTGCCCGTCCAGCTGCCTGCCACCTTTTAACTTAACACTAATCGTCGTATCGTTCCAATAATACTGAACACTTACTGTCGTTATTGCTACTTATTGCTCATTAATTGATTTATTTGAATGAAACTTTCATTTAGATTTATGGTTGTGTGAAAAGGTTTTTATCACCAACCATTGGCTTTAGGCGTTTTCAATATTTTTATTGTATGTAAAGAAAATTAGACGTTCCTCTACTCGATTGCATCAGAATATCATAAGAAAATATTTTACAAACTTTTACAATTTCTTTTTGAATCTATTTGTTGCTTAAGTTTTTTCTTTACTCGTAGTTACGATCCAATTATGTTTCTAGATATCCAAAAAGGGTGTTAAAGATTCACTTATCATTAAAGAAGCTAACTAAAGTTTTAATTTTTGTTGTTTACTCAAAATATGTTGTTGCCAAATTAAAAAACATTTACCAAGATTCTGAACTGAACTTACTTCATAAACTTTATTCAGTAAGGCTATAATATAAAAATAAACCTTCTGCTTTATCATAATTACTGTATATTTAATTCATTATATTCCGAGCCGAATCGACATGAGGGAAAGTTGTAGAACTGATCCCAAGTACAACAAGCTGAATGGAACTAGTCTTGTCCGTCTATCCCTATTACAGCAAGCTGCCCTTTACATTAGTTCGCAGTTGCTTGCTTTATAGAAACTCCTTCACAAGGTGTGAAGAAGTCTGTGCAGATTCGAAAACACCTTTTGACGCGTCGTTGCTAAAGTAACCAGTCAAGCCCACTGATTACAAATACAAGAAAGGCAATTTCCGTACCACCCACAATTATATTTGATTTATTTTTTTGCGACTAAGATAAAGTCAAACCCGCTGTCAGGATAATCCCAATATTTTCAAACAAACCTATTAGCCACATTAAATCCTTCTATGGAAAGGGCAGAGATTATTTTCATCATCGGCGGCTTTAGCCACGGGGCGCATGTCAAATTATGAATAAAATGCAGAATCACGCAAAGAGCAAAAGTCAAAGGCACGGCCCAAAAATACAAACAACACACAAACACACACACACACACAGATGAATGCCATAATTCTTATGGTTAGGCCAGGGTCTCGGGTCCTCTCACACTGATTAGGTACGACAGCTAGAGATCAACGCCAGGGGATCACTCAGCCCTAACCCAAAACGTAACCACAACAAAAAGCCAAGCAACTCTAACTGAATGACGATCACTTTTCTTACTTTTCTTCTCATGACTCTCTCTCTCTCTCTTTCATACACACAGCACCGAAACTACCTGCCAACATGAGCAACATGCACGATTACCAGCTGAATGGTCACCTGGATCTGTGCCGCGGGGGCAGCTCTGCCGTCTTGCCCATCCAGAATCCGCTGCTGCCGAACAGTGCGACCACGGGCGTCACCACCAATGGCCTGGGCATTGGCAACGGCGGTGGTGCTGCGGCTGTCGGTGGCGGTGTTGTTGGTGCCCCTGCAGGAGTTGGCCTCAGCAACTGCAGTCTATCATCCACGAACAATTCGGGCCGCACTAACTTCACCAACAAGCAGCTGACTGAGCTGGAGAAGGAGTTCCATTTCAATCGATACTTGACCCGAGCTCGACGAATCGAGATTGCCAACACGTTGCAGCTTAACGAGACGCAGGTGGGTCAAAGTTTTCAGCAAGCTGAAACAATTTTGAATCAAAATTCGAAAGACAGTAGCTGAAAGTAGCAAGTAGAGAGACAACATAGAATAATGCACCCATATATACGTGAGTCAAGCTTACAGCTGGAGATTTCGGCGACTTCTGCATCTAGTTTCAGCTAACGCCTTTTAAATAATGCTAAACTCTTCAATGTATGACACTTCTTTAATGCTTGCCCAAAAGCTTAGTTTACATAAATATTTGCTAAGGTAATAAACCAAAATACAAGATTAAGAGTTGAAGTATTTGGTTATCAATTAATTTAAAGTTAATAGTTAGATTTTAAATTTAATGAGTACTTAGAAAAGCTTCGACTTTACTCATTTTATGTAAATTGAATGTTCAGCAGCTAAAGGGATTTTTATTACAGACTTTTCTGCTAACTCGCTTTCAATAACTTCATCAAATTATGGTTGAATTCCAATTTTCATTAAATATTCGTTGCAAACATAATTCTAATGGAATTTTTCATTTCACAGGTGAAAATATGGTTTCAGAATCGCCGCATGAAGCAAAAAAAGCGTGTCAAAGAGGGTCTTATTCCGGCGGATATGATATCGCAGCATAGCGCACCCGTCTTAGCTGAAAAGCAGCCCCTACAGCAACATCAACAACAACACCAACAGCAACACCAACACCAACATCAACATCAACAGCAACAGCAACAGCAACAGCAACAACAAACCGATTTGAAGGCTTCTGAATTGACCAGCAATGAATTGCCAACAACAGCATCAACTGCAACAGCAGCAACGGCAGTAGCTAAATAGAGTTGAACAATTTGGAATCGAGCTATTGTTGTTGTTGTTGATGTTGTTGATGTCGTTGCTGCTGTTGTCGTTGATCTTGTTGTTAATAATACCCTGTACTCATTTGCTCATTTGCCAAATACTATAAACTCAAGCCGGTTTTGTCCAAATGTATAGAAGCACACATTATCTTTGAACTAGTAGAGCATATAACATACATATGTTCTTAGTCATCAGCAATAGCAATTTTATCATGTCTACATACATATATATTTGTCTGTCCGTCTGTCTGTTTGCCTGCGTGCGTATCTGCGTATAACCTATCTGCGCCTATCTTATGTGAGATGCAATAGGACCTAGACCTTGGCAAATTCAATTAGTATCAATTTCCAAATTTGATTGTTATCCTCTTTCATTAAGTAATTAGAGTATATTGGTTTTGTTCGTCCGCCTGTCCGCTATTAAAGTTAGAAATTTTTGGACTTGGACTCGTACAAAGCAAATTTGACATAAATAGGTATATCTATTACAGCTACACCCCAAGACTAGACTATTTACCTCTTTTATAGATTGACCAAAAATGTTTTGTATAAGTCTTCTTATCACATTGACCTCCAATTATAGGTTTAACCCATTGGGCTGTGACCAATTCGAAAATATAAATATAACTTTAAATTTAAATGTTATTGGAGCCGTGAGAGTATTTGACCGTTAATTATCTTATCCTGCTGCAAACACTTAATTTAATAATATACTCAGAGCTAGAATATATATATAAATATATTGTATATATATATATTAAAGGATTTGCTGAGTACAAGGTATCTGCTAGTCGTGCTCTGCCGACTAAATTGTTTTTTTGTTATTATTTTTGCTGTTGTATAGAATTGCCAAATGTCTAGTGCATTTTGTTGTGATAAATAAATTGAAGAAATAAACAAAATCTAAGAAATATATAACCCTAAACAATATATATATATATATATATATATATATATATATATATATATATATATATATATATATATATATATATATATATATATATATTATTTCATATTTATAGCCAATTAGCTGCATACTAAAAATGCACAGACAAAAAAAAAATTAAATTAAATTAAATTCATATGTAATTTGTACAAATTACTTAAATCAAATACTAATATAGCTACTCTTTAGAATCGGCAGCTGAAAGTTCGACTAGAATAAACTAAACTCAGGGTTATATAATATAAACAATTTGCATACTTACTAAAATATGTACAATACAAAGCCTAACAAACACTATACAAATACGTTAAACTAAATCAAAATCTATGCGGATGCTGCCATAACTGCAGCTTGAGCCGAATCGAAAGAGAATAGCATTGTAATTTACTCGTACTCGTACTCGTAATCGTAATCGTATTTAGTATTATTATTCTGTTACTGTAAGCAAGGCCTTCTACGACACAAGAACAAAAGTTATTTGACAAATTGGTATTCAATCTTGATGTATGTACTATATATATATATATGTATATATATATATATATATATATATATATATATATATATATATCACATATATATACATATATATATATAGATATATATATATATATATATATATAGATATGGGTATATATTTATACATATAATCTAGTCTTAATTGTAATATAATTATAATTGTACAACGCAACCAGATACAAATAAATAAACTTATTTGAAAATTGTTGATTTAAAAAAAAGTTGGCATACAGAATATTACAGGACCTTTATATAATTATTTAAGGACAAGGACGGCGTATAATACCTCAAAAATAAACAATAACAAGGCAACCTGGCCACTTAGTAATTAAATTTTTATCAATATACAGAAGAATGTAATTTTGATGAATTAGGGGATTACAGAAAAAGCTCTATCACAGCAGTTCCTTAAAAATCACATGTGCGATTCTTATTTTTGGGGATTTGCTGGGCTGCTTTGAAAATTTGACTAATTTGCTAGTATTAAAAACAACATGGAAAATTCATCAAGTGCCTTCATCAAAGTCGGTTTGCATATTTGATGGATAGGATTTTAAGACCACATTCAAAATTTCCGATACATCAAACTCTATTAAATAACACATGATTGTAAATATGCGTCTACATATGCACATACATAACAAAGTGTAGCTTATCAAATGTATATTTTTATATTCACTACACTCATAAGAACGATGTAATCTTCGTTGCAGGCATACATACATAAGTATATGCATACATAACAACAATAATCAGCCCTGAAGTTGGCTCAGGCCTCCATTGCTATAATGAATAACAGCACCTTTGTTGTTTCCATTTATCTGTTAAAATTTAATTCGCTAGTAACAATAACGGCGCTGTTATGAATAAACACAATTTGAATTTAAATCTAGTTTGTAGCCCTGGAAGTTATCGATAGGTTGCAGCTCGGATCTCTTCCTAGACATCGGCAAAAAATTAGTACGTGGTAAAAAGCGCAACACGTTCAAATTAGTACGTGTTAAAGCTTGAAAACGCAACACATAAAAATTAATGTCTAATTTTCTTACTTTAAATTTTGTGAAGTTATTCTGTAATGAATTAATAGTAGACTGTATAAAATGGATTATATATTCGTGTTGCTTAATTTAGCTTGCTAACTAGAGTAGCAACATTTTTATTTATATATGTTGTCGTTCCTTGGATGTATGGATCACAATAGTTTTATATTAGATGAACAACAAGTGAGAACTTGCGCTACACCGAAAACTTCGGTTCAATTCGATATCTAACTTTTCTCAAATGAACAAGGACAATCGCAAAGCTGTTAAATTGTGTACTAAAACTAAAAAACAACAATTATCGAATTTAAACAATAGACAGAAAGCGAGAAAGGTCCATAATTCTGAGGGCATGCTGGTCCCTTATTTTTATTTCTTTGATATGACTTTAACATTAATTTATTGGGTTTCATTTTTTCACTAGAAAACTTTAAACCCTCTTTTTGGAAAAACATGACATTTATAAAGTGCATGTAATTGTCATGTCCCTTATTTACATGATACTAAATAATAGCAAATATATGCTAGCAATATCATGTACCAATTTGTATTGTACTATTATAAAAATGTATTTTTGAAAATTTCATTTTAAACAGGAGACATTTATATCGATAATAATAAAAATAATTGTGTATCGATTGATTTACTTAATCGTTTCAGGGCTGCAAGCATATATTTTGAATGGGGCAAAAACATATAGCAAAATATTTATTCGGTATATAAATACTTTATTTATTGTGGAAAGTATTTAGTATTTTAAATGGAAGTAAGAGTGGTTTCATATGAGTATGCTGGTGTTTTTGCAATATGAAGCTACGCTAACACTGATATGCAAATAAACCAAAGTTTAAAAATATTAACTTTCAAAATGTGGATATTGAATAACTTACAAGTGTCTCTAACACCACTACAAGTATTACCAGAACACATTAAATATGGCTTCATTGACACAAAATTTGGAAGGATATTGCTTGGAACGACGTTGATTCAAAAGGGCGGCAAAACCAGCGACGCAATTTGCGTTTTGTATTTCGTGCAGAAGGATGACAACAAAAGTTTTGAAGAACTTCATCGACGTTGGCCTAAAGTGAAGCTCATTGCGGATGAAACGGCCATTGAAGAGACGAGTAATGTTCTATTTGACGAAACGGATAACGCAGTTGTCGACATCGCAGTTATGGGCACAGATCTGCAATTGGCCGTATGGGCTGAATTATTAAAGATGAAAGCTGGAACCACATGTACATACTCAAAGCTCGCCGAGCTGGTAGATCGCCCAAAAGCTGTTCGGGCGGTAGCCAGTGCTGTGGCCAGGAATGAGGTATCAATTCTAATACCCTGCCATCGTGTTATATCGAAGAGTGGCGCCGTAAAGTATGGATGGGGCGCAGCTCTAAAAAGTTCCTTACTACGCCATGAAGCAAATATATAAATAGTTTGGTTTTTCATTTGTGGGATACATATGTATTTATAAAATGGTTGGTTTATTGAAATTCAGCTCCGGACTTCAAATGTGTAATTCTTCAGTTGGTTGGTTGTCTTATATAAAAAGAAACAAATTACAAAATGCACATTCTTTTCGAATAGCACAAACTGAAATGCAAAATATGCTCGAGATTGTGCAACAACTTCTACTTAATTTTAACTAGACATTAACGTGCTCCTATTCTCGATGCAGCAGCACAAATATGGCCAGAATCGAGAGTATGGCCCACTGCGGATATACAATTAATTAGCAGGTGAAAGTGTAATCAAATCACATTTCACACTCACCTTGACTTTGGGGTATTCGTTCATGAAAATTGTTATGATGCCCACATAGGGCAGGAACCCTCTGGCACGTCCTACAATATCCTTTTTGGTTAGCCAGAGCTGGCCGGGCGCATACAGCCCTCGATCATCCACATTGTTATTGTCGCCCTTGGTCAGGAACTTAACTGAGCCATCTTCCCTATTTAAATTCAATTCACAATCATTTACTTTAAAATATAAGATGAGCAACAATAATTGTACGCACTTTTCGTGCAATTTGATTACACGATGCACTATGGGTATGTCCCGTCCCTCCACTTTGAAGACCACAATCTCACCCACACGCACCGGCTCCTCTTTGTAGTTGGTGAGAAAAAGCAGATCGCCGCGATGAAAAGCCGGTTCCATGCTACCGCTCAGCACGACAACAATTGGCGACTCGCTGCCGGTGACAACCATTAGACCTTTCCAAATCATCAGTGCAGAGGACACGATCATTGCAAAGCTGAGTACTTGATAGAGCGACTGAAAATATGGCAGATTCTCTTTACTAAACATGGCCAGAAGTCGGGCTTTGGCTGCAGCACTCACCTGGCGTTTGTTCATTCTATTGAAATCGCCCAGCATTTCATCCACTTGCAATATGCTGGCTAGGCCCATGATTGTGACTTTGTATTTGCTTCACTATCGATAACGATCTAAACCGCTTACTGGAAACTTATGCAAATTTGCAGCAATACAATTTCAGTTCCACGAAGACAAAAAGTGGCAAGTTTTGTAGCGCCGCAGACGACGCGTTGTTGGTCCGACACGTCAGTAGGGATTTGAGTGTAGCCAAATTGCAAAAATACTGAAATCCTAAGACTGCTTGCAAATTATACTAGAAACAAATGAAAATACTACAAAATGACTGGTTTTAGTACCATATATTTCTGTTAAAGCCTCGATATTTGTTATATCAACATCGGACAAGTAAACTGTACGGTGGTAAGAATAACAGAACTATGTTGTCCATTTGATATATGTATGTATGTATAGTACAAGTGTGTTTGTATTATTTGCCTATTGATAAAAGAAGTATACAATAAAAATTAATCAAGAATGACAAAGCTATAAAACTTATAAGTGGATTGACTGAAATGTTAAAAATATCAGAAACTTAAGAAAATAACTAGTACAGCAGTTGTCTGTAAATACCTCGATAGGTTTTTCATTGATATCGATTCTGTAAGTAAATAGTAGTATAACAGCACTATGTTAAGTGAATTTGGCAGCTAGCTCAATGTCGATTTATTTCACGATAATTTGAAATATATATTTATATCGGTGCCGGTGTGCGAGCATACTTCGCATTCTCCGCATTTAATACAAAGTAGAATACAATAAAAATCAAATCAAGAATGGGTGATAAATTGTTGGACACAACACAAATTATAAATGGATTGGCTGTGATGATATCATTTTTTGTCGGTTACAAATATGCCCTAAAACGTGGTGAAGCTTGCGCTAAAATTGACGACACTCCAACAGAGACGCCAGCAGATGGCGCAGCTGTGGTAGTAGCAGACAAGGTGCGAGGACAAAAAATATAAATGGCAAGAAAATGCAATAAGCTGTTCTCTACTTCCAGGCCTATGGCGGCTTCAATGACAACTACAAAATGGTGCTCGTTGTACGCAACGATCTGAAGATGGGCAAGGGGAAGATTGCCTCGCAGTGCTCCCACGGAGCTGTGGGCGCTTACCAAAGAGCTGTGACTCGTACGCCACGCCTGTTGCGTGCTTGGGAAAGTTGTGGATGTGCAAAGATCGCAGTGCGCGTCGAAAGCGAAGCCGAACTGATGGCCATCAAGCGAGCCGCCGAGCAACATCAGCTGAACACTTGCCTCATTCGCGACGCTGGACGCACACAGATCGAGCCTAATTCAAAGACTGTTCTCGCCGTGGGACCCGCAGCGGCAGTCGAAATTGATCGTGTGACTGGTCATTTAAAATTGTTGTAATTTACAGCTGCCAATCGCAAGTGCAGCCAGCGCTAGGCAACACGCAATTCCCAGCAAGCAATATCTGTGGCAGCAGGTGGTAAGCAACCACGACGATGACAATGACGACCATGACTGTGACATGCACGTTAAACTAGGGTCTAGTGCTTAATTGCGTTTATTTGTAAACTGAGCTATAACAAATTAAATCCTTTATAATGCTGCTATCTTTATTTACTTGACTTCGTAGTCTTTATTTTGATTTTCATTTCATGTCAGGTGTCACTTTTTGCTCTCGCCACAATCCTCGATGGCATCCCGCGACACCTCTTGCCACTTATCGGGTATAACCTTAAACAGTTCGGCCTTCACGTCGCCCTGGATGACAATCTCGTTGTCGCCGCTCACTGAGGAGCCGCACGCAAATTTGGTACCAAAAAATTTGGCTGCCGCTCGCAAATCGATCTTGAATGCAGCCATCCCAGCCACAAGGGTCACTCGCTTGTTCTTGCCCCGCATGGTGCAGGAGAGTCGAATACGCTTCGGTACATCATCGTCGTCGTTGTCCTTCTTTACACGCAGCATACCCTTCCCGCCACGTTTCTGACGCTTCTTTTCGGAATCCATACCACAAGCAGTTGCATTTGCATCCGCCTCGGCTTCTCTTAACACAAGTTTTTGATAGTCTTCGGGATAGTTCTTAGCCAGCCATTCCTTGCACTTGTCATAGTCGGTATAGAATTCACAGTACTCGATGGGCATGGAACAATGTCCGCAGTACTTTACCTCAATCGGATAGATGACATCCAGTGCGCCATGGCATTCAGCCTCTTTGTTTTTTGTCCTGTCCAACTCTTTTATGGCATCCATATTGTAATTTCTACCCGAACGAATGTTTTCTCTCGAAAATGATATTAGAAGCAAAACATGCTTAGTATAATATTCTCTTTTTCCTGGCAACGGTCTCAATATATCAAGCTTAGCAACAAAACTTTATAGTCTGGTTTCTCAATGGCTTCAGGAGACGAAAACTTTTATTCCCTACTGAATATTAATTATATAAATACGTGTATCTATAAAGTAATGAATTTTCGAAATCAGTTAAGCCAACCTACGTAGGTACATATGTATATGTATATTTATATGCGTATTTGTTTGTTTTATCAATAAAATGATGTACGCATAATATATGTGAAACATGTTATAATTTGAAATTCGTAAACTTCATTTAAAAGCGTAAAAAGTAAAAGAAAAATTAATAATAATATAACTAATCTTCAATTGATTGTAGCTAATTTATGCTTATTCTGTACACACACAAGTACATAGTCTTCTGCGTCCTTAGGGAAGGAAGGACACTTTACTAGATATCTAAATTATCAATCAGTATTCACAAATCGTTAGGGTTTTCTTTTATTATTATATAAATTTATTAAAAAATTGAAAAAATTTAATTGTGGAAAATTAAAGAAATAATTGAAGAAAATTGCTTATATATAATAATAAAAAAAGAAAAAAGTGAAGAACTAAAAACTAAAAAGTCAGCCAATCGTAATCATTTTCGCCTTGTGTAGGCTGCGGCTCCACCTGCTGTTGCATATTTGTTGGCTGGACTTGATCAAGTTCTTGTCCGGGTTGATAGTTCAGCTGTTGAGGCTGATAGTCAACGGGCTGGACGGGCTCATTGGATGCATCCAGCAGATATATTTGCTGCGCGGATTGCTGTTGAGATTGTTGGGCAGCCAGTTCGACATCGTCGAACAACTCCTTCTTGATGCGCACACCACTATTATCCTCATCATCACTGTCTGATATGTCGAGGTCGTCATCGATGCCCATGGCATTGTTATTGCTCGTAGCCGCAGGCGATTCGTCCTCCTGCTGGCTAGCTGCTGCAGAACTAGTGCTTGCTTCCGGCGGATTATACTGACCATTGTCATCCTGGGCTTGGTCCATAAAATCAGAGAAGGCGCTCGATGCATTATAGTTTTCACCAAAGTTTTGACGTGGCTTGTGCATGGCTAGAAAGTCGGAGGGATCATAATTTGGATCCACATCCATAGATTCATCTGAAAGTGAAAAAACAAATTAGTAAATGAATTTGAATAGAATTCCAGGTGCCGGGAGCATTCACTAAACTAAAACTATATTATAACAAATATTAGGGTTGAATATAGGGCAAGAGTATTTTGGTGGGTAATATATGAACCTTGCTGCTGTTGAGCGTAGTAGCCAACGCCACTCAACTGCACCATAGCTTCAGCCGCTTGCTGGCTGTCATCCTCGCCGCATTGCTCCTCTATTATAAAACCGAAAGTACGAAATACGTGAATGTAGTAGAAAAACAGAATCCAAGCACACAAAAGAAAACACATTTAGATTGAAAGAGTCAAAATTACGTCAAAGCATATAACAAATATAGATATAATGTTGTATTGTATATGTTATGTGTTCATTCTATTCAAAGGTTTAAAACACATTAAAACCCGAATCATATTTCTCTCCTTTATATATGTACGTATGATTACACACCTGCTATTTGCTGTGCCTCGATATCAATCTCTGTTTTGATGTTCTTTGGATCGATGTAATCCATTCCATCATTGGGCGCATGCATACGCTCTCCCTGATCCAAAATATTTGCAGCATTGTTTTCATCTTCAGACACCTCCTGGAAGTCTTCCTCATCGTCCTCATCATCATCTGTCGAGCATTGCAGATCTAATTTGTCGACGATAATAAATATACAAAAATCATTATTCAATATAAAATGCATTGAAATTAGTTTCAACCAAATAACTGAAAGAAATTTAATGCAAAAATTGTAAAAATTATTTAATTTAAAAGTTTAATGTAATTAAGTATTCTTGAGGTTCAAAGCATAGCAATTATTGTCGTATTGTAGAAAGTTTGAGAAAATAAATTTAAATATTTTAAATGTTTTAATTGAACAAAAATTTAAAATTTATGAAATATCAAATCAACGTTTTAAAATTTTTAAATACAAATTTTTTTAATTTATGTATATCCTAGATTATGGAAAGAAGAAATAATTAAAACTCGTAATTCGTATTTTATATACAAAAAGTAAGAAAAAAAGTTAAGAAAAACCCAAAATAAAATCAATTTACTATATAAAGTAACTAAGAAAAAATGATCAAACTGCAACAAAAACTGCTTCTGAACCTCTTTAAATACTCAATTAAACATCTGTTATAAATAAAAATAGTTTGCATGCCCAAAAAATCAAATACAAATGCTACAAAAGTAAACACTTAATAATTAAACCATAAATAATAAACAGGTATAAGAAATTGTTAAACTTATTTATTGTTAAATTGTGAAGTTTTTTAAATTTGTAAGAAATTGAATAAATTTGTTAGATGTTCAATTAAAAACCAAATCCAAAACAATGCAAAATTTTATATGAAAGCTTTAATGGGATACGTGTGTGTATGGGCTGTGTATTCGTGTGTGTTTGTAAAAATTCGTTGTTAAAGAATGATTAAAAATACGTCTGTGTGTATGTTAGAGAGTGTGTGTGCGCGCGGGTTTATATAGCTGTGGTCCACATAGTTATTACGTAAGTATATAACTGCGTATAAGTCTTACCTTCGTCCAGAAAGTAAGCTTGCGTCTGACTCATATTAGAGCCAAGGCTGTCCTTACGGGGACGGCCCCGACCACGTTTAACCGTATTTGCATTTTTGACTAGAAAATAAAAGTTTTTTTTTGCAATTGCACTGTTTGCACTTTGTATTGTTTACAGGGTATATAGCGAATAGCGAATAGCGAATAAAAAGTGAACATTGTAGTTGGCTTGCAATTAGTTAAAAAGGTTTTTTTCTGTGTGACAATCAAAACTAATCACGAACATAATAATTGCATTGTCGTTGAAACATCGAGCACATACATTGATTTGAAAGCAATTTGCAAATTTTGTCTGCTTAACTCTATTGGGGGGATAAAGTCGCGAGTGAAGTACGTAGATATAAACTATAGCATTGCTATCTTGGGGTCGCGAACTCGTGAACGGCTTCTTTTTTCTTTGATGAGTGAAGTACGCTAAGTTTTCTCTCTCTCTCTCTCTCTCTCTCTCTCTTTATATATATCTATATATATATATATATATTTATAAATCCATGCATTAAAGTCTAAAACTGAGTAAAAGCAGCTCTTAAATATACACTTCTCAACTTAAATATAATTCGGTTAGAAGAGAGTTCTGATTCTAATTCTGATTCTGATTTTGAGCAATTTTTGATTTCGAAATGTGGAATTCACGGTTTGCTTTAAGTACCTGATTTGATTTTTAATGGAACAACCTGGTTTTCATTTATATATTTTATTTTTCATTCATTTTTTTAGTGCTCGGTCATGAGGTAAACCAGAGATTTCTAATTTGGGACATATAATTGTGGGAATTCTCATCTGATAAAAACTGTATATTCACTAGCTTTAGTGAAGATTGCTAATAATTGTATCCGGCTATAGTTGCTATATTTTATTTATACAAATAACATCGGTTTTTTTTTTAATTTAGCGTTTTTTTGACCATGAGCAAACATCATGCAGTTAGTCGCGCCCGACAGCATCGTTCTTGTTTCTTTTGATCATATGTAATGAATTTTTAAGCTCAAACGTTGATTGAGCTTGATTTTGAAATAATTTAAATTCATTAATCGAAATACTTAAATGAATTTGAACAATATATTTTATAGTTTGAGTCAACTATATTACCTTCAGCAACAACAAAAAAAAACATATGTATATAAATCGTTTTCTATATACTATTTTGATCCGTATTTTGAACTTAATAATATATACTACTCTACTTATTATTTTCAAATATATTTAATTTCAAATCAAATATGTAATATGTTAAACAAAATACTGAATAATTCAATTATCTTGAAACGAATTTTCAGTTTGCATACTATCTATACAGTCAAGCATTCAAGATATTTAACATTTGCATAGTCTCTTTGCTTGCTAACGAACTAAGATATGTGCTAAAACTAAATATATATGTACAGATTATAATCGAAAAGCTATCTGCTAAAAAGTCGAGTATTTTTGTATTAGTAAAAGCGAATGGAACAAACGCTATGTAGACCATAACCAAAGGATCATGTGTGATCCTATAGATATATATGTTTATGTATATGTAGCATGGAACAGATAGTAGAAGCGTGAACATAACCAGTATTAAACAAGACCAGGGGTAGATATGTTCATATGTATGTATGTATATGGATGTATATATAAATTTATGTATGTGTACATATGCAACAACAATTCCCAGACTAGACCGTATATAATATGATAAGGAGTAAAGCATAATCTAGACATACCCTCCTCCACGGGATCACGTTGCTTGCGTGGACGCCCACGCCCGCGTTTCACCTCGCTACCTACAGGCATCGTCGGCTTACGCATCGGAGTCGAGCCATGTGATAGATTACTGTCTGCACCCATGCTCCGATGTATTGAATTTGGTGTCACAAGTGCCAGTCCGCTATGACCCTCCACATCGATGTAATCATCGCCGGGCGAACTAGCCCGACTGCGACTCAGTTCATAGTCATCATTGCCCCAGGCCTCTTCAAATTCGGGAGCGTTTGCTCTAGCGAGTTCCTGGGTCTTCATGATGTTTTCCTCAAGCTGGGAGCAATGGTCGGAAAACTTTAAGGATATGAGAGATGTTTTTAGTATCTCTAGTTCGTGTTTATCCTACTTTCAAGCACTTACCTGCACGAGCTGATTGTGTGCATACTCTAGCACCTTCTTGGCATACTTGGTGTACTGCGCCTCACTTCCATTGTATTGCTCACAGTTGGCAGCGATTAGCTCGATGTCTCCTAGATATTCAGCACGGCTATGATAAACGTGATCTGTAATATATATCAGATATTTTTTAAATTTATTATTTTTAGAATATTACATAGTATATATATATATATATAAATTATTCCATCACTTACTTTCAATATTCTTGGCAATTGTTTCCAAATCCATCGGCTTCTTGATAACCGTATAGTAATCCTTGATTGTCTTCTTGTTAACTGGTTTGTGAAAAGGCCAGCTCTCATTTTGAGCTTTGATCTGTGTGTGTAACTTATCGAAAATGAAAGACAATGCCACCTGGTCGTCGTCATCCAGCAGAGGATTGATTGCCTTCTCGAGTCGCATCAGCTTATCCTCGCGCTCGGACAGCAGCTCAAAACAGCTGTTAAACATGCGCTGAGCGGCCAACGTGTAAGCGCTCTGTGAGCCATTGTAGAGCATCGAGTTGTCCACGATTTGCTTGAGATCCTCGAGGAAGACCTCGCGGCTGGTGTAACGACGCTGACGAATGAACTCGCGCATAGTCTGCAGATCCATGGGCTTCGTGACCACACGATAATAATCTGGCACGCGTTTCGCATTGACCGGAAAGAGAAATGGCGATACGTCCGGCATGGAGCGCAGCTCATTAAGTATATGCTCCAATATGGAGGAGAGCACCACAACGGGATCGGTACGTCGACGGTTGGCTGTCTTATTGTGTCGTTGCAAGTAGTCGCAATGCACCTCGTTAGCCATGCGACGCTTCTTCTTGCTCATGGCATCTCTCGGTACCTTGAGTGTCAATCCGCCACGTCGTTTGCTATCGTCCTGCAGCTGACCATGACGCTTGAGTACTTTGCTACTGAGGGTAACCTTTGTGCCGTCCACATTTACCAAATCATCATCATCCATATTCATTTCCTTCTCACTGTGCTCGTCTAGGTCATCAGCCAGCGAGGGATTCGACTGCGATAAGCTACTCTGCATGCCCGTGTATAGAGGGCAGGCCTTGTTGGTGCGCATATGACCTACTTGACCGCATGCGCCACACTTAAGTTTGAGATCCGGTTTCAGCTTAAATTTCTTGCGTGACGGGCTAACCTCTTTGTGGCTATTATCGCGCTCCTTGTGCGCATGTCCTCCCGAGCTCTTGGGATCGCCCAGCGAAGTGGGCATGCCGCCTGGCTGAAGCTTCTGGTTTTGTGCCAGCTGTGCTAAGCGCTCACGCTCCTGATTGCGCTTGATACGACGCAATTGCTCCTGGATGCGACGCTTCTCGCGCTTCATCTCCTCCTTCTGCTGCTCGTCCAGCGTGGCAAATTGTTTAATAAACTGCTCATCCTTAGTGGTGCGTATCTTGATATAAGCATCGATTACCGCCTGGCGGCGAACCGTCTCCACTCGCGTATACTCCTTGCCATCGTTGCCTTTGAAGGTGCGCGTTATGCGTAAAATGCGTCCCTGATTATTGTTGCCCGTTGGTTGCTGTGTAGCCTCCTCTTTAGCTTTGGCCGCTTTGCTGGCTCCATCACCCTGTTCTTCTTCCAATTGCCGTAACAGCTCTTGACGCTCCTGTTCCTCACGTTCAAGAGATAGCTGTGTAGACGTTTTCTTATTGGCCAGCATATTCTCGAGGTTCTTGCCTAGCTCCTCCAGGTCAGATTCTTCGGAAGCCGAAGATTCATCCTCATCAGTGGACAATATCTCAGAACTGGCGAGTACACGATTCTGAAGATCAAAGATACGCTGGCATTCCTCTTTATAGCGTTCCTGATGCTCGGCTATGGAGAAGCGATTTCCGCGCGAGAATTTATCCATGCCTTCCTCACCGGCCTTGGCCTTCTCGGTGGACAACGTGCGCACCACGTCAATGACCTCCCAGCGAGTGAGTTTCTTGATCTCCTCCTCGGGCACTTTGAACTTGCGCAACAGCTCCTTGGCCCGCTGCAGCGGCAGACGACGTAAATCGGCGTCTGTACCGGTAACCGAACGTTTCGGCTGAGATTCCTGCTCCTCTTTTGTTTGCTAGACAGACATATAAACATATATATACATATATATATATATATATATAAACATATTTTTTTTTTAATAAACACTTACCGTGGGCTTATTTGGCACGCGTACATAGGAGAAGCCTTCGCCACAGCCAGTGGGGTCGGCAGGTCCACTCAGCTGCAGCAGGCACTTGCCACGCATGGCTTGTATGTAGGCACGCGTGGTATTCCAGGGCGCCACCTTGACCTCATCGTCCAATAGTTGCGCCTCCTCATCATCATCTTCCTGAGGGGCAAACAGCGATTTCTCACCATAACCCGCATCCTGGATTGTAATAAGAAAAAAACTCAGAATTTGTTTCAACTCTATAACAAGTAAGACTCCTCTAGGGGATATCCTGAAGCTGTTCTTTGCGCAAAGCTACGTAATAATTTTGGTAAATCTCGCTCAACAGATCTTGAAATTATGTTTTACGATATACAAGAATAAATATCGTCTAAATTTCGAGTCTATCGCCGATAAATACAGATTGTCAAAGCTAGATCGACTTATGGACTCTGAGACGCCTCTCTGTCACGATACATGAATTCGCATTTTGAATACGTTGGGATCAAGGTTTATTGGTATTGAAAGATTGCCCACCTTCAGACGCTGCTCTGCTGCTATCATGCTGAAGTACGCACAGCATTGTTCGGGTGACACCATGGCACGTATTTCCTCCTCGGAGGGCAGTCGAAACTCTGGCTTGATGACCCACCAATTGGAGTCCATGCCCGTGCGCTTAAAGTCTGCACATTGCTTCAAACGTTTGCGTATGCTGCTCTCTGAGTGGGCCGGAAAGGCGCGTTTCACATCATCCATGCGTATGCGACGAGGATTGTCGCGACTTTTCCAGAACAGTCGATAAATGAAGACCTGAAATGTACAAACATTTAAACAGACCTGAAAGCGAATATTTAAGCTTCAATACCTGCAAAAAGTCACGTGTAAAGTTGTTGGCTCTCTTTGAATTGGGTCCTGGCACTTCGTACAGAGGACACTCCTGACCTACAGTAAAAATTGCATTCACAACGCGTATCCAATAGCTGTTGCGCGTGCGAATAATCAAGAAATCCGTAGCGGACATTTTGTGTGGATAAATTGGTGCGCGATACATATTGTTCTCCAGTGCTTGGATGCACTGACCCGGGTGCAGAATACCCAGAAACGGGCTCGTATGAGCAAAAGCCACTTCACCATAGACATAATCCTGAGGACCGCTATCCTTCTCGGCTTTGCGTTTGTAATAGTTCTTGATCTTGGAACACATGCCCACTTGATTCATAAGCGGCGGATGCTCTTCGCAAAACTCAGCTAAGACTATTTCACCATCTTTGCCGCTCAGATCTTCAGGATTGCGCATAAAGAAAACGTCGCCGCCACCAGACGCAATGCGCTCCACCTCCCGTTGTTTGGCTTTCTTTACAATATGTTTCAGCAATGGATAAACAGCGTGCGGTATGGTTTGTGAGAGTGGACCGTGTGAAAACTTCTTTAGCGGCGGACGATGGAAGGAACGCAGTTTCATCGGTCCCATATGAGTAGGCACAAACGGAGCACGCAGCTCCACCACCGGAGTCGAGTGCTGTATAAGATTGCCACCGCCCACTTTAAGACGCAGTGTCGGCTCCGTTTTGGGCGTGTAGTAGCTGTAACAGAAGAACGAAGAACGAATCGAGTTAGCACGAATTTCAATTCAGATTTGACTTCTACTTACGAGTCATTCGATATATTAAAGGGATCACGATCTGGGCTCTTGGGCGGCGGTGGTGGCGTATCTTCGGCTAGTACATTGATCACACCAGCCTTGCCTAGCAATATTTTTGATTTCTTAACGTGTGGATGTGGTATCTTAATCTTGGGCGGAGGCCCAGTGTTCTTATTAATCTTAGACGGATCTATGTCATCGGGTATGCCGAGTATAATGTTTTCATCATTGGGATCTAAAGTTAAGACTTTCGGTTTGGGCACTTTGGTCATCTGCTGCGCATCCCAAATGACCTCATCCTCCCACTTGTGATAGATAAGTTCCTCATTCTCCACGGGAAACAGACTGTACCAAGTATCATCAGCAGCCTCCACTTGCTTGTTTTGAGCACTAAAAATCAAAAAGTTCAAATTAAGTTGTATTAAGCAAAAGGAGTAAGTGTTGTTAATACAACTCACCTCTGCAACGCCTTTTTATTTGAGCTACCAGCGCTTTGTTTTCCGCTGTTGCCGCCATTATTTCCGCCGTTGTTTCCCACCGGCAAGGCGGATTTACCCGGTTGACTAAAAGCGCCCGCTGTACGAGAGCCACTAGAGGGCAGCCAACCCGCTGCATTGGTCTTGGAGTTCAGTTTTTGCAGCACCTTGGCCTTAATATCGTTGCCATCCCAGACCACATCATCCTCCCAGTGTAACTGGGAAACCATTAGAAATGCATCATCCGCAATGCTAAGCTGTTGATCGGAATTTTTATCGACACTACTCTCTGAGCGTTCATTGGCGTATTTTGACTGCGAAGAGGAGGACTTATCCTGTTTGGTCTTGAAGCCATAGTTGAATCCCTCACCAGAATCGGGCACCTCTAGCATGTCATACCAGATCTGTGCGGGTCCATAGCGCCAATCCGCGACTTTTGGTTTCTGATCGCTATTTTCGCCATTGTCCGGTCCCTCCTGTCGCACATCTTCGCTATTCAGATCGCTCAACAACTTGTCCTCATCATCGGACATGCATTGTGACGGCGTTGGCTCTGGACCGAAATGAATACCAAAACCACGTCTACGTGGCTCCTCCGTATCGCTTGGCGAATCCGATCCACCAGTATTGCTTGTTTTTTGATCACGCGATTGTTTGCGCTTGCGGCGACGATTGCGTACATGCCGCCAGATCTGTGGTAAGCTGGTGGGCTTGCCCGGTCCGAACAGGCGGGAAAAACGCAGCACCTTTTGTGGACGAAAGTCGGGAAACAGCTGGCACACATCGACGTTTTGGTATTTAGAGGGCAAGATATCCGCTAGAGGCGTGTCCAAACGACGGTCTGCATCGGCTGTATACAAAAATATTAATGGTATTCAAATACAAATAGTATAAGCTAACTTTTAAGCTCATTTCAAAACTCAGTTACCCTTAGCATCGCTTGACTTTGCGTCGTTGGCGCCAGACCCATCTGCCGTTCCCATTTTTGTGGGGGATTCCTCGTTTCCAGATGACGTTGCGCTGGCATTGCGCATCGGCGCACTTGGCGGCGGCATTAACTCCTTGTCATCTTTAGCTATAAGCATAATACATTCAGACTAAAGCTTTGTCTAAGTACTAAGCTACCTACTGGACTTGGCCTCCACTTTGGTAGCTGGAATCGCATCCTCCAGGTCGTCAAAAATAGATGCCGCTTCGCTTGCCTGCTGTGCTGGAGGCGATGGTGTGCGTGGACAATCCTCGGATAATTCATTTATATCCGAATAATCGATTGCATCATCCTGGGCCTTAATAGCGCCATCCTCGTTGGCCTCATGGCTTAGGCCAGCCTTCAGGGCATCAAAGGCGCTTAACGCTTCAGCGGACTCTGCCATCGGTTTCTCCTCAGCCTCCTCATCCGAAACGACGCCAGCATGCTGATCAATCACTTCGTTCAAAAGTGAATGAAGACCCAATCTGAAATATCAACACAGTCATAGATGTATATATATATATATATATATATATATATATATATATATATATATATATATATATATATATATATATATATATATATATATATATATATATATATATATATATATATATATATATATATATATATATATATATATATATATATATATATATATATATATAATGTGTGTAAATCCTACTTGGATAAAGAGCCTAAATTTTCACGCAGCTCCGCATCAAATGCATGCCCTTTGTCATCATCGTCGTCCACAAGTTTGCCCTCTGAATCAATGTTCCCAAATAATATACCGGTGAGATCGATTCCCGTATCATTTGCAGCATTGCCGCCGATAGAGCCTTCATCGCTGTCGTTGTCGGACGCAGTGTCCATAGCTTGCGCTTACTTAATACAACTTCAAAAGTACATTTCGTATTATTCAGCATGCAGTAACACATTTTTTATGCATACTTACGTTTTGGAAAAATTATATTTTTTCGAAGTACACTCTTAGGTCTGTTTTATTCTTTAAAAGAAAATTTTGTGGCCTGTTCTTATTTTTTGCTCACTAATACAATGTGACAGCACTTCCTATATGTCAAAACACCACGACTTTTGTCAAATGGAGGAGGCTTGCAATATGTTATCGATATGCAGCATTACGAATGTTAATAACAGATGTGTAGCTCAGACTTGAACCAAAATGTCCCAAAACTAAAAAAAAATATTTTTTTTATATACACTGCAATATAACTTTCTTCAGTTTTATTCATTTAATGTGTTAATATTAATACAAATAATGTATATAATGTTTGTTTATTGCTCATATAAAGAAATCAGCCCACTGTTGTAATTTTATAAAACTGTAATACCAACAGCTTCGCGGTGTGCCATAACAGTAGAAAATTAGCTTCGAATTTTGTTAATGTTATTATTTATTATGTTATGTTATTATTTCCCCAAAAGGGAAATGTTAGTCACGCAGCAGCTGGTACCCTTTTTAATTGGCCAAGTTCACGAAATACAAGCGTGTGGACATAACTGCTTTTGAAAATGGAGGTGGAATTCAGCAAGGACAACTTTTTATTGCCCGAAACAAAATATGAATGTGAGCAACAATTATTGTATTAATATTATATATTAATATTGTATTCACAACAGATTTGGATCACACAGCTGACGTGCAGTAAGTATCCCTCGTTGGAGGCGGCAAATGAACCATAATAAAAATGTTTCTGTGCGTTCGCTTAGATTGCACGGCTGGGGATCCACGTTAAAGGAAGCATTCGAGCAGTGCGGCGTCGCCATGTTTGGCTACATGACGGAACTGCCCTACGTAACTGTGAACAACTGCTATGAGGTCGAAGCGAAGGGCGATGACATTGAAGGTTTGCTATTTCATTTTCTGGACGAGCTGCTGTTCCTTTTTTCGGCGGAGCCGTATTTGGTGTGCAAGAAACTAGAAATCACAAAATTCGATTTGGATAACTTTGAGATCGTATGCCGCTGCTATGGCGAACCCTTTGAGCTGGGCAAACATCCACAGGGCACCGAGGTAAAGGCAATCACATACTCGGCCATGCAAGTGGTGCAGGATACGGCGAAGGACCTACACGAAGTGTTTGTCATAATTGATATTTGAGTATTAAATGTGTTTGACTTTGTTGTTGTGAACTTAACCGTACGCAATTCGCATTTGTGCATACCTTTTGTTCAACTCCTGCTTCCATTAATGTTAAGTGAAATGCCAAAAAAAACTATCAGAATAAATACATATAAATGTGCAAATATATATGTATGTATGTAAGCCAGACAGAAAATTTGCAATCTTGAAATGCAAGCCAAAAATCTCAGACATATGACATAGCCCTGGGGTTACGCTGAATGACTCTACAAGCAGCATTCAATTTGTGCTGCAAATGCAATTAGAGAATCGAGCTACCCTTTTTTGGGCATGCTTTGTGAATATGAAACGTGCTGGAATCTCAAACAACCCTCTCTTAGCTGTTGAGCCTTGTACGGCCAGACCGAAGTTCAATGCACTGCCTAGAAGACGGACCTTTGTGCCAAAATTTGGAAAATGGACTCAATCAAATGTTGTTAATAATTTGATTGAAAACGAAAAATATCGAAAATTGAAATTTATTAGCAACAGTTGGCAGCTTCACCAAGGCTTGGTAAGGCTGCCAACTGCGGTGCCACCTATGCATGTCAATAAACAGACCTGTTAACAGGCGCGCTTAACAGCTGTTTGTGCGCACAGCTGATCAACAGCTGTTCGACGTAAACAACAACAAAAATAACATCATGACGCTCACGTTTTAGTTGACTGTGTGAGTGCATCTGTGTTTTGAGTATACCTGTATTTCGAGTTCATGTGTCCCGACTTTAATTTGCCATCAATTTTTGATAACCAAATTAAAAGCGAAGCGATATAATGTGTTAATATTTAAATTAACACAATTGTCGCGGCATTGATGAGTGCAAAAAGCAACACTGTGTGTACAAGAAACTGCGTGTAAAAGAACAAACAAAGTATCAAAAGCAAAGCAGGCAATAAAACACGTACGACGACGACAGCGACACCAATACCAATATACAAGTTGCTCATTTCTCGCGCGTCGCGTACGCAAGTGTTAAAAAAAAGAAAGAAATAATTGAATTTCTCTTCAAATTTAGGTACATTTGATCAGTTATAATTGTCTATAAGCAAACTTGGCGCCGTTTTGGCCACCGGACTCAACATTTTACAAATCAACAAAAGAAGTATTTGCCTTAAACGTCATCAACGCTGCCGCAGTTACCGCACTTCGCTGCTGTTGCTTTTCAATTCGCTTGTAGCCGCCGCTGCTGCCGCCGCCGCCGCCGCCGCCTGCTCGCCTGCTCGCCTCTCATTCTCACTCACTCTCTCGTTCATTCTTTCTGCAGCCACCAATTGTCGTGTCGAAGAGGAAGCATTGAGCACATTTTGCTTTTATATTTTTTAAGCAACGCTTTTTCGCGTAGCAAACGTAAAGCGAGCTTCATTACACTTAACACAATTTAATGATAATATTATAAGCTACAAATTGAGATCAATACCAAGTGTGTGGCTTAAGTAAAAGTGTGTGAAAAACGTGGCAGAAAAATCCATATCCCAGGGCATAGAGGAACGACAAAAATGTGGTAGGTAAATATATATGTATATATGTACATATGTATATTATATATACATATGTACATATATAATAGTATTAGAATGTAGAGGCTGTCAAAAATGTGACAATCGTATTTAAAAGCGCATATGTGTATGTATATACGTACATACATATGTACATATTCCAATATATATATATATATATGTGTGTGTGTGTGTGTGTGAGTGAGTGAGTGAGTGTAGGAGGGTGCTGTGCTGGGCAAATTCATATTTAAGTAGCACTCGGTAATGCCGGCCTCTGGCTGCCACGCTGCTGCGACACGGCAGAGCGAAAAGAAGTTCGCGCAGGTTGAAAAACATTCCCGACTTTCTCTTTAAATCGCAATTTTTATATAATTGTCATTTTTGTATGCCTGTGACAAATCGCGATCTGCATTATTCGATATCTGTAATCTTTTCTATATGTGGCAATACTGGTCACGGTGCCCGCTTCCCGATCCATCAACCTGCTGCTGCTCAATGGCTGTGCGGTCTCTTTTTCTCTTTTGCTTGTGTGGCAGCGTGTGCGTTCGAAACTAACGGCTTTTCAACTGAGCAAGCAAACTCCCAATTCATTGGTTCAGCGGTGACGCCACATTATATTGGCATCTCCAATAAGAATATTCGCAGATGTAATGCTAAATTGCCATTGATGTATGTGTCTATAATTGTGTGTAGGTGTGTACGTGTCAGCCTTGTGTAAAACAAAAAGAATCATTTAATTTAGAACCCTATATATTTATTGGGTTATTTCAAACTGCGCTTTTGACAAAAAAAACGTTATATGTGTATTTAAAAAAACACAAATGAATGCCCAAATAATAAATATGAAAAAACCAGTTAAATTTCAATGAATATTTTTATAAATTCAACGTGTTATTTAGGTTCTAAAGTCTTCTGAGTTTCTTCCCGGTACTTTGAACACTAAAATAGTTTTTATATTTTGTAAATATATGGCTATATATATATGTAAATACATCTTTCGATGTGTAATGGAATTACATCTCTGCTCGAATATTTGTAGAATGGTTTACAAAGCTGTTTCCGTTGCATTATAACGGCTTCTCAGCGTATCAATTTATAAAAGAAACCTTTCGGAATTGCACGTGATAAGAAGTGTCCAAATTGAACTTTTCAAATTGAACTTTGGCAAATTTAAAAAAAAAAGGAAACAACAGTGAAACCTAAAACTATATATTTTATCTGTCCCACTCAACAGCTCTCTTAGCTCACTTTTCTATATTATTATATTTGTCGAGTGAATACAAATGGCGCTGGAGATGGCGACGTCATCATAGTTTGATGACCTCCGCCTGAAGCGTCGTCATAATTTTTTTGTCGATTTGCAGTGGTCAAGACTTGGAGCTGAGCCACCAACAACAACAAATGTAGATAACTCTGCATATTTTTGGTAACAGAGTTGTGCTGCTTCTTCTGCTACTGCTGCTGTTGTTGGCCTTCACTTCTTTAACCAGTTGCTTCTTTACCTGTTTTCTAATTGGTATACACACACAAATGTTAAGATTTCTTCTGCTGCTGTCTATTATATACACGCCGTTTCGAAAGATATATGTTTTGATATATGTACTACACATTCCTTTATAGCTATATTTTATTATCGAAGTCGTGATTTGAATTTTGCAATTGTTTTTCTCATTGGCAGCAGTTATTATTACATTCCAATAAGACATCAACTCCAACAAGTCATCGATTAGTTCCCATTAAAAAGAACCACAAATGAATATTAACAAACCAATATTTATGGTCCTTAAATGAACGGATTTGATATTATATGTAATTTATTATACCTAAAATAAGATATAATTGAATTTTTTTTTTATAATTTAGTTTTACAAGTATTTTTAAAAACGCATATCAGACGGGGTTCAGGGGATCTCCAGTCGGGCACTACCGACTAGAGTTTTCTTACTTGTTTTAATTTATTTATGGTTGTATCCATGCCCTTCAAATTTAGCATCTAAACAGCACAATTGATGTTGTAGTGGGCCAAACCAAATATTTGTGACTTGACTAACGAGACAATTTCTATGCAATTTATTTCCGTTAAATATTGTTAAAGACTCTTACAATCGATATGGCAACGCTGCTGCACTTTGTAGTTCCAGGTGCCAAAGATCTTTGCATTGAGATACATATGTATGTATGTATTCATATATTTATGTACGATAGAGTCAGCGATCAGAAGTACGTACCAAAAATGGGTTCATACAACTCAAATCCGATAATTAATATACAAATGGCGGCGCACTTGCTTCAAGCGATCAATTTCAGCTAAAATACCTGTTAAAAAATAATAATAAGATCGAAAATAAAAGCACGCTCGCATTTAACTGTTTTTTTTTGTTTTTGACTTTGATTTTGAGCTTTTTTTGAATTGTAGTCTCTTTCTTCTGTTGCTGTTGCTGTTGCTGTTGGATCGTCGTGTCGCGTCGTGTCGATCGTATCGTGTTTGTTTTTATCATTTATATTATATATCATATAGCATTCATATATGTATATACATATGTTAATGTACATATGTATTTGGTGGTTGTTGTTGCACTTTTTTATAAACAAGCTGCGGCGAAACTCAGAAGAGCGAAACACCAAACACAACGAGAGAGGGCCACAGTAGAGTCAGATACAAGTCCCCCACAACAAAACGCATGAAAATACTTAAGCGAAACGAGTTAAAAACGATTTCATTAATATGTTTTTGTTGCCTTTTGTTGTTGGTTTCTTCTTCTTTTTTGTTCGTCGCTTCTGCTGACGATACCCTTTCAACTAAGCCTGGACCATTTGTAGCTGATTGCGACCGATAGTAGAGAAATATTGAAATATCTGCAAAGTGACTAATAGTTAATTTGGAAATAACATGAACTCTTTGCTATATAGTATATTTTGGGCCCTGAAAGTATGCTATACGTATTTTGCATTATATAGTAAAAAGAGACTTGTTTAATGCGTAAAAAGGACTTGATAGAATTGTTTTTTTTTCTATACACTGGCTCATTAGAATTCATGGAATTCATGGTATAACCATGTATATAAATGTATGTTGCAAACAGAAGGAGTCATGGTAGACTAGAAGTATATATGTATATATTGTTGATCAGGGCGGCTGAATGAACGCAGAGATCTCGTAAACCACATAACCTACAGAGTTGGCGTTTAAAATATATAATGTTATATACCGAACACAGAACAAATTTGTTAAATTGTATTTCCTTTTTTCGATAATAATCAATGTTTTCACTTTGGCTTTAGCCAGTAATTGAAGATTATAAAAGCTAGACACACCGAATAACCTATAAATGTTCTTGTAAAGATTCCACATATTATTAATATTTCGGATACCTCCCCATTCCACCATTTGGAAATGATTCTTGTTTTTAATTAATATTATTATTATTGTATGAAAATATTTCGAATTTCAGATGCGACATAAATGACATCTGTATCTGTATTTTTAATATTTGAAACTGTATTTAAGTAGTGAAGTAAATATTTAAATTAGTTTTATTATTAATGATTTATTAATTATTATTTATTATTTACCATTTACCATTTCTTAAATATATATTCTGGGTTTTTGAATGGGCATTTGAATGTGTTTAAATTAAAGAGTATTTGAAATGCGGTGCGCTTTAAAACGCTCGCACTCGCTTATTTTCGATGTTTGGTGTTGCTGTTGTTCGCTGTGTGCTGGCCTGGCTATTTTTAAAATGCGCGAAAGCAACAAGAAGAAAACACGAAGCAAAACTTGACGCAGCAACATCGCCTTTGCTTTGTTGCTTTTGCTTTTGTTGTTATTGTTACTTCTGCTGCTGCGTTTGTCGCATAAGCAATGTGGAATATGGAATTTAAGAGTGCTGTTCCCATACAAACGAGCGCCTGAGAACACACATACACACACAGACACAGACACAGACACACGCACACGCACAGAGGCACTCACGAGCGTCGCGACTTTGTTGTTGTTGTAGTTGTTGGTGCGTGCAAATTGGAGCAAAAAGTTTTTGTGCGCCGTCAGCAGCGCTGCTCACGACAACATCGATTTCCTGCTGCAACCAGTAACAGAACGCGACAAATAAAGGAGGGGAGAGGGTGCCAAGAGCCGGGAGCCGGGAGAGAGATGCCAGACGATACACAGGGTTGGTCAGAATCAGACATGACCATTGTATGATAACTCATTTGTTCTTGTAGACGGTGCTGTGGGTGATGTCGTCACTGAATGATGCTGACGCCGACACTGACGGCAGCAACAGCAACAACAACATCAGCACTCCATAACATAACATAACATACTGCCTTCAATTGGGTCATATTGGCGTCGACAGTTCTCTCTCTCTCTCTCTCTCTCTCTCCCCTTAGCAAATCACTCACTCTTGCCTTTGGGTTATGCAGCTACATTGCTAAATTGTTTTTTTCTTTTCTTTTTATTTGCAACATCACACTTCATTGATAAAATGATTAATCGTTATTATTATTTGCGTATATGTATATGTACATATACATATGTATGAAGAAACAAGAGTGCTCTAGTGGAGACTGCTCGACTAAGAGATACCCTGAACCCTGCGAAGATGCGATATTCAAATCACTTTACGCTTCTTTTATATATATGCACATGCACACGAACGCACAAGCACTTGCTCTAGCTGTTGCTTTAGCTTTTGTGGTTTACGAGATCGCTGCGATCACACGGGCGGACGGACGGACATTTCTATATTGACTCAGCTTGTCGAGCTGATCAAGAATATACTTATATACTTTATGGGGTCTGCCATGCCTTCTTCTGCCTGTTACATACATTTTCACAAAAACATTATACCCTGTTTTCCCATTTTCAATGGGTTCAGGGTATCAAAAACAAGCTCGTTCATATATGTGTCATCCAAACGGTGTTGAGGCGTAAAGCGGATGTTTAAACGATTTATATAAAGCAGTCCCGCCGTTTCCTCTGGTCCCATCCCCCTATCTGCAACATTGCGGTGGCATTTGTGATAAGCGACTGTAACAGAGAAGCTCGATTGGCTTCTTGCTGCCTCGAAAGTTCAACGGAGTTCAACATGAGTTCAAGCCAAAGCCAGCGAATTAGATACAAAACACATCTGAAGAGAACTTTGCTGGCTTGTACAAGAACTTCATGAACTTTAGCTTACATAGAGAGATAAGCCAGAACTCCTTATCGTATAATAGCAAATTTGCAACAAAAAAAAAAAAAAAAAAAAAAAACAAGTAATAAAACTCTAGTCATTGGTGCCCGATTAGGAGATCCTCTGAACCCCGTCCGATCTGCGTTTTAAGATATACTCAATCATGTATTTATTAAAGCAGAAAAAATGTAAGCTTGTAAAATTAAACTATTTAAAAGAAACAAATTTTTGTTAACCGGTGTCCAAAATTAAACAAAAATCAAAATTGTATAAAATATAAATGAATCTAAATACAAAATTTGGAGACTCTAGCTCCAAAGATGTACCAGATATAATTTTATTACTGCCTTTCGATAATGTTTTTAATCGATATCACTAAAACGGGAATAGTTATCGATTTTTTTAAACAAACTTGACCTGCGCGTGCTATACAGGGACGTACAAAAATGCAAGTCTCTAGCTCTTATAGGTTCTGAGATCGACACGGACGGACGGATGGACAGACGGATAGGGCTAAATCGACTCAGGTCGTCAAGAATATATATACTTTATGGGGTCTGCCACGCCCCCTTCTGCCTGTTACATACACTTGACATTTCAACAAAACCATTATACCCTGATTTCCCATTTTCAATGGGTTCAGGGTATAAAAAGGAAGCCCAAGTTTGTAGTATTTGAAATACGTTATTTCGAACTTAGGGGAAGGGGTGAGGTACGCCAAATCCGAAATATACAAATCAATGTATATACGTTTAATATTTCCAGTCTCAACTTTTTGTGGTTTTTAGTCCATCGACGCAGCTCGTCGTTCTGATCAAGAATATATTAACTTTATGAGGTCTACCACGCCAGAATTCCCATCTTTAATGGGTTCAGGGTATAAAAAATCCAGTAATCATTTTTTTACCAAATAGCACTTATGATATTTTGGACGCACCAAGAAACTACTGCTAGTCAATTAGACACGAAAATGATTCGATAAACGTTCTCAAAGAGGACAAACAAATATATGCGACAGCTGCAACAAAACCTAAAAATAATGTGTTTTTGATCTAATTGCGAAATGCATATGCAACTATGTATTATTCTACCTGGAAGAAAAAGATGTGCGAATCAATTGCGTTTGCAAATTTATGAGACAGTTGCTCTGTTTTCTTCATCTGCTTGTTTTTCTTGTGCTTCACATCTGCTCAGATTTGTAATGACCAGCTGCTGGGTTCGACGATATCTTTTCTCTGGTTTAACAATGGGACAATGCGTGCCAGATATAGCGCAAAAAGTCGTCGAGCCGTCGATGTCCTTTCTTTAACTTTTCACTTTTCACTTTTCATGGCAGCTGCTGTTTCCAACATTTTGCATCATCTTTGAATGAAGAAGTCTCATGTAACTAAACAGAAAAGAGCATATTGGCTTTGCGCATCTGTCTGTCGTCTGTCGTATTAAAGCAAAGCATTTCGCTCCAGTCATGTCCATTAACTCGTTAAGATTTTCAGTATTGTCCATAAACTTACAAATTATATATCTCTACGGTTTGGTACATGGCAAATTTGAAAAAATTGAAATCTGATAACAAACAAGTAACAGTGCTCTATTCGGGTATGCCCAACTAGGTCATACCCTGAACCCAGCGCTCATATTCCAATCGTTCTACGCATCTTTTATACCTATGTATATAACAAACAACACATGCACGCGTACATAAGCATCGCGTCTGCTAACTGGGCAGTTTACGCAGCGAATGCGAAATGTAAATAACAATTTATTAAATGCACTACTTTCTTAATGACATTTTTTTTGACGTGATGGCATCCCATATTTCAAGTATCTAGTATTTGAAATAAATTTTGTTTGCAAATTTGGGGGAAGGGGAAAAGGTAAAGGCATTCAAAATCCGAAAAATATAAAATGTCAACACTAAGTCTCTAATCTCTAACTCTTACGGTATTCAAAAACGAAACTTAATGAAAAATTTTTACAGATAGGCTCAGCTCGTCGTCGTGATCAATGCTTTATGAGGCCTGCCTCGCCTCCTTCTGCCTGTTACATATATTTTCATGCAACCATTACACCCTGAATTGCCATTTGCAGCTATTATGTTGCTGTTAGCGAGTATAATGCAGTCGGTTGCGCCCGACTACAACGTTTTTATTTATTTGGCCTTTGCCATCACTTAATCTCCTGAGCCTCTGTCTCTTATGCCAGTGATTTTGCATTGGGCTTTACTCAATCTCCTGCGCCCTCTCTTTCTGCTCTTTTTCTTTCTCTCTCCGGGTACTGCTTCTGTTTTTTTTATTATATATTCGAATCCTGCATATTCTACGATTCGAACGTGCTCATAATTTATGCCCGCTAGACACACACACCTGCTTCGACCCTCAACCTAGTTTTTCCTTTTGGCCAGCAGCTGCCGCTCGCCTAACGCCTGTTGTCGGTTGCCTCTTCTTCTTTTCTCCCTTTTTGCTTCTTTACAGCATCTTTCATCGTTTTTCCTGCTGTTTTGTTGTTGTTGTTTTTTAATTAAATATTACCTTTGTCTCTTATTGATATGATCACTATTATTGATCATTTGTAGCTCTTGTTGTTTTCAAACAGCTGTATAGAGTACTGTCTTCATTATATCCATGATAGTATACCCTTTAACATAGTGATTCAATGACCAAATGCATTTAGATGCCTTTTATACGAACTAAATTTAAATAATAACAAGTAAGAGCGCTCTAGTCGGGCCTGCTCGACTAGGAGATATTCTAATCACTTTACGGTTCTTTTATATACATTACAAACAACTCATAAGCATGCGCTCTGCTAATTGCGCTTGGGCTGCGCTTGTGCTGCAGTATGGGCTATATTATGGAAACCTATTATTATTTGTTGAATAAGTTTTCTTCTAGATAGACTTTCGTAATCATACTTTTAAAGCGTAATAATGACATTCATATGTACAGCTTCGGTCAGTAAAATAGTAGTGCGCCTGGGCACTAAGTGTTAGACGTCATAATTTAGAGATAAACACAATTTTTTGAATGCGATTTGAAAAGAATATTAAGATTAACATACATTCTTATTAATTCAGATGTTTTTTTTTGTTACAATCTTGGGACATGTGCATTTCAGAGCTTGAGAAAGAAAAATTCTCAAAATCAATCAGTAAAATAGTAGTGGCTACTAAAAAAGATTAAAAAAAACTATCTAATATTAGTCTAACTTCATGTTTTATGTTTTACACATATTTTAGGGTCTAATACTTAGCTTTGAATCCACAAATTTTTATTACGGCTTGCCACCACGTGGTATGGAGTCAATATGGTTCTGGCACCGTTTCAAAAGCATTTGGTGCCACGCCCCATGAACCACTTGGCGCAGTCGATTGATTTGAAGTTCCCATACTTCTCTTAACATCCCCCAAAAGGTTTATGATCGGATTTAGATCTGGGGACAGCGTTGGACATGTAATTACGTCGATTTTTTCAGTCGCAAACCAATCTTAAGCAAGAGGACTCGCATAATTTGGAACCTTATCCTGCTGGAAGGTTCATTTCAAAGACATTTCTCAACTGGTATATGGTAGCACTGTATTTTTTAATAAATGGATGTAGACATTTTTGTCCACGATTCCATTTATCACTTGGGGTACACTAATACCTGCCTATGAAAAACAAGGCCAAATCATGGTGCTCCAACCGCCGTGATTAACCACCTTCTGAGTGTACTTGGGATGATGTTCCTCCCACCAAACAGAACAATTTTGCTTTTATCCGTTCACAGTAAGTGGTACCACCTAGTGATGGGCCAGTTTCCGTGAATATTCGTAAATTGATTTTTTTGCGGCCAGGTACTTTTTAGTGAAAATTTATACGTTCCTGAGACTTTTGACAATTTAATTATGTTGCTTAGATCAACTACTGACTGTCACATCACTAACCGGCTGATCAAATTCGTTTTTAATGCTATATATACGTACATACCTAACGGACTAATCCTTGCATATCGCTCAATTTGTCTACCCTCCTCCAAGCTGGTTTTAAAGGTTAAATATTATAACAGCTCTGCACTCAGCAATATTTTAAATTGCCTTATAAGTTTTACCCAGATTTTTAATTCTATTCTGCCGACCAATGCCTTGCTCTGCCCACTAAAATATAAAAAAATTGCAATTCTAATTAATTTAAATTACTAAAATATAATATAATTAATAAGATTTAATATGGATACGTTTTTTTAAATTTAATATTGTTTTTAATTTTGTTTAAGCTCTCATACCTTACTTACATACTTTTTTAATGATCGGTCGATTTTCAATGCATTTCTCTAAAATCGTCAAAAACAAACTAAATATGACCGAAACTAACGGGATTTTTGCTTAATTCTCTTCTTTACATTCTATTCTAAACAAAAAGTATAAAACTTTTTATTTTCCATCGGGAAAAATATAGTTTTACTTGGTTTTTGTTTTGTGCTGTGCAGCACTACTATTTTACTGACCGCAACTGTATGCATTTGCCAAAGCACAAGTCTCCAGTATTTGAAATTTTTTTTTCAAATTTGGGTGTAAGGGAGCGTGGTATCCAAAATCCGAAAAATACAAACTGTCTGTATTTATTACATCGATGTGCACAGTAATTAGTTACGCCTCAAAAACGAAACAAAATTTGTGGATGAGGTATCGAAAAAAACATGAAACTCGTACTGCGTGTGGTATACACGAATATACATTTTAAATTTCTGATCTCTAACTCTTATGGTTTACGATATCGATGCGTTCATACAGACGGACATAGCTATTATCAACTCAGCTCGTCGCCCTGATCAAGAATATACATATATACTTTATGGGGTCTCCTGCCTGATACATAAATTCTGCCTTCTTGTTTGCATAGCCTTCGTCTGTGAGTCGGTACACATCGGTTCACATCGCCTGATTAGATTGGTACGCCCCCATACACATTCATATATGTATGTACGTATATGAGTCACGTATACCAATGCGAATTTCGGATGGTATTCCTTACCTCATCATCAAAAACGTTGGTGGCGTTCCCGTCGCTAAGTCCAAAGAAAATCGACTACTTTTACGACTCGTTTGAGTTGATGCTTTATCTAAAGTTGAGGCTACTTTAAAACTAACATGTTTTTCCCCTCCTACATGCTTTTAGCACTTTATATACAACATAAATTTATTTGTTGCCCATAGTTAGATCAATTTAGTTATATAAAAAGTGCAATAAAGTAATTTCATATGTGTGCTCCAAGAAGTATGCTAAAAATGTTGCACAGGCCTCCTTTTGAGAATAAAAGCCTTTAATAAGTTTTCGACTAGACCCTGAAGCTATTGAAAATGGGAATTCAGCGTATAATAGTTATGGTAAAGTACATATGTTCTTGATCAGGCAGACGATCTGAAACCGTCTAGTCAAGGCTACAGACTTAAAATTTTAAATGTATATGCCTGTATACCATACGCAGTATGAACCTATCTTTTTATACCCTGAACCCATTGAAAATGGGATATGAGGGTATAATGGTTTTGTTAAAATGTCAAATGTATGTAACAGGCAGAAGGAGGCGTGGCAGACCCCATAAAGTATATATATTCTTGATCAGCTCGGCAAACTGAGTCGATATAGCCATGTCCGTCTGTCCGTCCGTCCGTGTGATCGCAGCGATCTCGTAAACCACAAAAGCTAGAGATCTGAAATTTAAAATGTATACTCGTGTATACTCTACGCAGTACGAGTTTATCATTTTTTTTTCGATAATTCATCCTATTTCCTTATTATCGATGAAAATCGATAATTTTGCTTTGTTTTTTAAGCGTAACTTGAATACCGTTATAGATGATAAGCTTTCAGATTTACTGTGTATATCCGTGTAATGATACAAAAATGTTGTAATTTTTTGATTTTGGATACTACGCCGCCGTCCTCCCAAATTAAAAAAAAACGTTTTTCAAATACTAGAGACTTAAGCTTCGGCAAATATATACATATATATGAGTGTCATTAGTACGCTCTGAAAGTTTGATTACGAAAGTCCATCTAGAAGAAAACTAATTCAACAAATAAATTTCCATAATATAGCCCATACTGCAGCCCAAGCGCAGCCCACACGCAGTCGCTGCGTAAACTGCGCAGTAGCAGAGCAAGTGCTTGTGCGTGTGCATGTGTGTGTGTGTGTGTGTGTGTGTGTGTGTGTGTATGTGTGTGTGTGTGTGTGTGTATGTGTGTATGTGTTGTTTGTATATATGTATATATAAAAGAAGCGTAAAGTATTTTAAATATCGCATCTTCGCAGGGTTCAGGGTATCTCTTAGTCGAGCAGTCTCGACTAGAGCACTCTTACTTGTTTATAATAATTCACTTGACCTCCTTTATAGATCAACCAAAAATTATATATTATATATGCCTCTTGGCAGGAAAAAGCCATATCTTTCAAATTTTTGGAACTGGAATTGTTTAGTAGTACGTGAATGCGTCTTACTTACTTAATTGTTATTGTTGTAGTCTCAAGTATTCCACGCTTATTTTTAACACTTTTATCTGAATAATATTTCAAAGAAATTGCGTACAAAGGCTAAGCACTCTATTCAATGACTCTATCCCTGTCTGATAAATTTGCTAAGTTGGCTGCAAATATCAATCATCCAAATGTTGCCATGCTATAATTAGCCGTAGAGGAGCAGGTTTGAAGGGGGATGGTTGAGGCGACAACATTAAAATCACATTAATTTTTGTAGCGAGTATGTCGAAAATATGTTGTGATTCGATGGATTTCCATTTTCTATGCAAGAGCGTTCCACAGCTGTGAAAGAGGTTCAACGAAGGGGCACCGCAAACCCCACAAAAAACACGTTTCAGACAGCATCAGCATCATTGCAACATGATTATTATTGTTATTGTTGGCGCGTCCTCAGCTCGCCGTCTGCTTCACTTGCTTGGGTCTGTGGCTCTCCTGATGCGGTGCAGATGATTAGCGCTGCAATAATAACAGCAACAACAACAATTACAGCGCAGCGTTGCAAATGAAAAGAAAATTTACAAATTCCATTCATGAAATTTTGCTGCGTTGGCCAACGCTACTCTTGCCGTATCTTCCGCCGCCTCCGCCCCCGCTGAACTGTAGTTCCACACAGAGACCCACACATAAAATCCACACAGAATAAAATACAGAGAGCGAGAGAGAGAGAGAGAGAGAGAGAGAGAGAGAGAGAGAGACAGAGGAGCAGCTTTGAAGCTCTTGCTGTTGTTGTTAGTGATTTTGTATACCCTAATTGTTAAATGCGAATGCAGAGTACAATGATTTTCTGAAAATGTATGTCAAGGGCAAAGGAAGGCGTAAACTACAAAAGCGACATGAAATTTAAAATATATATTATCTTCCGGAACCGCACTAAGCGACGAGTGCACTAATGCGTGCATGTGTGAATGTGTTGCATGTTATGTATGTTCACGAGAAGCGTAGAATGGTTGAAATATCATCTCTGCGCATGGTACATGGTATCTCCTAGTCGGGCACTCCTGATCAGAGCACTCTTGCTTTAACTTGTTTGTGCATTGCTCTCAGGAACATCAGGAACAGCGCAGTCGCTGCATCCTCTGTATGTGTGCGTATGTGCTTGTGTTGGTGCTGGTGTCTGTGTGTGGCGCTTGCTTTGCTTTGGCACTTGCCGGATGTTTTGTCGTTGTGCCGGCTTACTCGTTGGTCGCACACTCTTTAGTTCTCGTGCTCTTTCACGCTCTTTCTCTTTGTTGCCTTTTATACTCATTCACAAAATGAATTAAGTATATTGGTTTTGCTGTCCGTATGAACCCAAGCCATTTCACACTTATCGAAGCTAGAGACTTGATATTTGAAATCTACACTCGTGTATGCCCTCGAATTATAAAGCTTCAAGATTTTTCCGATACGCATACTATAGGCGTGGCAAATCGGAAAATGAATTTTCTTGTATCTCAGGAAACCTGTTATTTAAAGTGCTAGAGAGTTGAAATTTTGAATGTATACACGCGTTGACGACCCAAGATTAAAAATATATAGCGAATATATCTACCCCATTGGGGCATGGCAAATCATGTTTTGTACAAATTCTGTTATATTTTAAGCACTATTGATGCTTGAAATTTGGAAATTTGGAATATTTACTCGGGATATATCTACGCCCATAATTAAATTACTGTTGACCTCCTCTATCGATCACCCAAACATGGGGCGTAGCATACATTACCTTAGACTTCTAAGAATTGGCTAAATATTATATATCTACGCCCGCTGGAGCGTGGCAAATGGGGAAAACCTGTAAAACGTTGACCTTCCCTATTAATTTGCCAAAAATTATATATACATACATCCTGATTCCTTAACCAACAAAATTCAACTGTTTTTGGACCGTGAATGAGTATTCTGCAGTCGGTAACGCCCGACTGCAACGTTCATACTTGTTGTAGTTGTAGTTGCTGTTATTGTCGTTGTCGTTAGTCTGACAAGACTGTCCGCTGGCTTGCGGCTCTCTTTCATTTTTATATATTTATATTCTCTCACTTTTACTCTGTCATTGCCCTTCCTCTCTCCCACTTCTCTCTTTTCTTTCTCTCTCTCTCTCTCTCTCTCTCTTTATTATTCTATTGTTGCTGCGATGTGTACGCCGCCTGACAATTACATGCAAAAAGTTTCGCGGTTGCACTGTCCCACCCACAGAAACAGACTCTCAGACATAGTGTGTATGTATGTATGTATGTGTATGCGCTCTTGTTTATTATGCGGGTGCCGGTCCTCGGTCCTGCGTGGAGAAGCAATCACTTGCAAACGTCGTAACGCGCATCCGTTTGCATTTTACTTTATTGCTAAACTGCAACTCATTTGCTTTGTTATTTTTACACATTTTATGAGTTTGTATGTGTACAATGTACAGCGATTACAACAAATGTAACAGCAAGGAAAGAGCCCCAGCAAGCCACCGCAAGCCAAACTCTCGGCGCATATTTATTATGTCGGTAGACGATGACCCACCCGCCGCCCTGCCTTCCACCGTTCAATACACTGGGCAGTCCCTGGCTCAATTTTCAAACGATTTCAATGGAATTCTGAACATCGTCTCGGGGTAGAACGCTGCGCCAAGCCTACAATCCAGACACGCTTTTACCTACAGCTCCTTCATCTCTCTTTCTCTCTCTTGCTCTGAATGCTTCCTTGCATCCTTCAAGTAGCACTTTGGTTACAACAAAAACTCGAACAATAATAAGAAAACCAGCCTCATACATATGCGAACGTTATAGTCCTTTGCTTAGTGTTTGCTTGTGGCGCAGAAAGAAATATTTAAAAATCCGTAGACTCTGTTAAATTCAATTTTTCTAGACACTTAAATATAATTTTGAAATATTTAATACTGATAATAAATAGTTGAAAAAACTTAAAAAACTTCTCTAAGTAATTGGCTTATCAAATAAGTTGACTCAGCAAAATGTCATATGAAGGGTATGCACTCTTCGGCTATATGCACATGTTTTTATTTTCTGCTCTTCGGTTGATGTTTTCATTTTTTCATGTAGCCGCCGTCGCCGTCGGCTGCATTCTTTTCCCTCTTCTGGTATTTCGTACATTGCTGCTGCTCCTGCAGTTTCTTCAGCTCTTGGCTCTTGTTGTTTACGTTTCGGTGGCCCTTTTGGAGTTGCCCGACGACAGCGACGACGACGTTTGCAGGGAAGCCGAAGGTGACGGCGACGGCGACAGCAACAGCAACGGCAACAGCAACGTTGACGTTCACGAAGAGCTTTTGTGAACACTGTTATCCAGTAAAACTTTTTTGGTTGTGATTTTGCATTCACTATTTCTTTTATCATATTTACATTCGAATTATGCTGTATGAATTGGTATATCTCTAATAGCAATGGTTTGCCCACTTAATCTAAGTTTGTGCGACTAGATAGTAGGACTACTAGCATTGAAATCTCCGTCCAAATAATCTTTCATTTTATTTTTCATGAAGCAATGTTTTTCGCTTATCTGTTTTGCATTTTTGCCTCTGTTTCAGTTTATTGCGGGCTCTGCCATGTTGGCTGATTCTTAATAATTCGCTGACTGGCTTTACAGCTATTGTTGCATTTGTCGCATTACTGTGGTTGCGCAAAATTCCACTTTTTAGAGCCTGGCCAAAGCTCAGGACACGCAAGCAAGACACGCGTCTTTGTACTCTTTCAAGAATTCGGAAGAGTGTATTGGCTTTGAACATTGTGCGTCCGTCCGTCTGTTCGTATGGACGCAAAACTATTTCGCCGCTATTAAAATTTGAAACATGCTCACTTTTAACCTCTTCTTCCAAAGTGTTAACATTATAAAAGAAATGCTATTATTTAAGAGACATGAAATTTAGAATATATACCAAATAATAAAGTTACCGTTAACCTATTATATTGATTTATATCCAAGCCAACTAGCAAGTCGAAGAAAAATATATATTCCTGTGTTGTTGAGTGGAGTCGTCAAATTGCAAGAGGTCTACCTCCGCCACATATAGATTTATAAATTATATGGGCGTGTTTAGTCGAGAATTATTGATTTTTGAATACATGTACATACATATGTACATGTGAGTGTTTTTGAACCGTGAACGGGTATTATGCAGTCGGTAACGCCCGACAACAATATTCATACTTGTTTTCTTTTGCTTTTACATCTGCTTCTTCTTCCCTTTTGTTCCTGTTGTGAAAAATAATGAATTCCTTCTTTGGGGCTTAACCTCAAATTGGCTTAACTTCATTTATTTCATTTGCAATGCCAGAAATATTTCATTTGCGGTTTGTCGTCATTGTTGCTGCCTCTGTTCTGTAGTCGTTGTTACTGCTGGTGCTCCCCTTCTGCAATTGGATACCGCTTTGGTGGTCAGGACGCAAGTGCATTTAAGCTGAAAAGTTGATCGCGGGTTGAAGAATTTGTAAGCTTTTGCTTAGTCTCTAAAAAAAACGGAAGCTGGAGAGCTCAAAATCCATTTCACAATTATAGTTTGAATGTCATTATCACGCTCTGAAAACTTAATTAGAAAAGTCCATATTTATTTATTCAACAATTAGATTCCCATAGTAAAGGCCTAAAACCATCGATGGCACCATCAATAGTATCGGTGGACATTAATTATTGGGATAGATCGATTGATTTCGTTCTATGTTGACACATTATGTCACTTAGGTGGAACAACGCTTTTTTAAAGATTCAAATGAATGATAATCTTTTTTGTGCCTAATTTTAAAAATATCGATGGAACCATCGATAATATTGATTGGGGAAACCATCGAGAGGCGCTCGCAGAGTTGAAATATGTTTCACTTAATTTAATTTTTCTAATAATCTCATAAATATTTCATAAAGTACTAAAAAATATTGAGTCCCAACATATGTTGGAGCTGTTCATAAGTTGTTGCAGGGCATGTTCTAGTCGGGCACCCCCGATTAAATCACTTTTACTTGTTATTGCTGATTTACTGGCAAGAGCCATCCAAAAGTTCCCGTTCGTAGTTGTGCCAGCTGTTGATTGGCTGCGTGCGGCGTTGCCGGGGTGGGTGCGAGGCAAGAATAACCTTGAGACTGTTCAATATTCCCCACCATAATTCGTGAATAGCTCGATATCACAAGTTTCACGCGCTCCAACAGCAACTAGCGAATGGCTCGAAATGTTGCAAGTGGACACCACACACAGAGAAGGAGAGACAGAGAGAGAGAGAGAGAGAGAGAGAGCGAGCAAAGAGACGCCACGAGAGCAGCAGGCAAGACCTGAGTACCAAAAAACCATGTCAGTAGCCGAGGCACTAAAATTACGCCAACTTATGCTGAAAACGCAATGAGAGCAATAAGAGCAATATGCAACGTGAACGCAGAGGTGGAGCACCATTTCCCTTTACTCTACTCCCATACCTTACCGTCGCCAAGTTTTTGTTTTTGTTTTTGGGAAGCTGCAGCTGAGCCACTGCCATTGGCGGCCTGTTTATCGGACAGTCAACATCTACGCGTAGTTTTCCGGAGCATGTGCAAAAGGATAGCAACTATTGCCGATTATTGCAGAAATCGGTAGGCGGGAGGCGGGAGGCGGGAGAGACGGAGCAGGCAGGACGGCAGCAGAGAGGGCTTTGCATTTAACCGGAGCATGAAATATTTTGAACGCTCCAATGGCAGTGCCATTGCTGCTGCCGCCTCTCGCATGTGCAACACACACACACACAGACACAGACATTTATTGCATTTTAATGTGCCACTGAAATGTGATTTAATTGGCAATGTTGCCAGACTCCAGAAAACGCATTGCACAGTGCATAGAGGCTTAAGAATGCATCAAGTGGAGAGTGAGGCACTAATGTGACTGAAATGGATGTTGGGATAAGTGGGTGACTACTTCGAAACATGATCTAAATTACTGTAAAACTTTAATGTTACTAGATAGTTGGTTGACGATATTTATTCATTTGGTGTAGTAACAAAATGAGGATTTTAAGGAATATTTTATGAACTTGAATTTGAATGTTATTTGGTTCTAAAATGCTCTTTAAACAGGATATGAGCTAAATGAATAACCATTTTGGGGTTTCTACTGATTTGGAAACATACCTTAGCCGGGAATGAGATCAAATATTATATTTTAGCTCTTAATTGCTCAGAAGTCAATGAGTATTGGACTATCGTTACTTATCGATATTATTTTGAACTGTAAGCCAATCATCCAATTGTTGCCCAATAACTTTTCCCATATATCAACCAAATCAATTATAATGCATTATCATATTTTCTCTCCTCCATTTTTGCTTGCCTTGGAACTCAAAGGCCTTAATTACGTGAACAATTGCTTAGACATCGATGACAATGCTTGGGGAGCATATTGTTAGAGCTATCTTACTCTCATATATCTATAACACTTTCATAAATCCATAAATTGATCGATACGATGCGAATCACTGTGCATAGACTAGACTTTGGCACTAGGCATGGCGCTGCATTGGTCTCAGCGCTCACCATTTGCAAATGCGAGCAAAAATTGTTCTTTAATTAAATTCATTCTCACAGTGTGTGCAACATGTGGTAGCTGCACACACACACAGACACACAGCCAGACAGTTCTTCACCTTTCACAGTCTTCGTCCTCGTTCTCAGCCTCATCCTCATTGTCGCTGTGGTTCTCTCGTTCGTAATCGAGCCCTTTAAACTCTTGCGCCATCAAATCAGGTTTCGTTACTGCAAAGACAGACAGTATACGTCGCTGGCGTTTTTAAAATACCCATCAGCCAGACGGGCAATGCTCTACCTCGCTTTCGCTTCAAAGTTATAAATGCGTTTCATATTCTTTTCTTTTTTTTTGTTATCACTAAACGCCCATACTCCCATATCGAATGCTGATCCTCCGCCTCATCCTCCTTCTCCTCCTGCTCTTGCAGCCACGCCTCATTTGCCTTTTGGCTTTTTTGTTTGATTTGACAACTTTGTTCTGCTTGTGCTTGCGTACCTGAACAGTATTTTGGCTCTAGGTCTTTAAACTAAGTTTCTGATGACTTAGCTTCCTGGTTTAGAAACTAATCGAGCCTCGAACGAACAGCTAGTCTTTGTTAAAAGTTTGTTGCAACACTTCAATAAATAACCGAGCTCTTTGTCTTTAATATATGCACGAATTAACATATATTTCGGATAGGACTCTAGGTAAATCTTAAACTAGAGAAGACACAAGGAAACTTAATGTATATCTAATAGCCTGGGAAATCCATTGACATCCCATGTTAAATATTGTAACTGAGCATTTCTATTAACTGTGATTAATTGTTCTTGTCTTTAGAGTTAAGTCAAGTTAAGTACATAGCATATCACTCAGTATTTTATTAAGAGTTGATGGCAAAGAATTCAAAGACGTTGGGCTTCGATTCAAAAACCTTGAAAAGGATCAAATATTATTTTGAAATACCACAATAATTTGGATAAAATAAATTAATATTTTTAAAATTTTTTATAAGTTAAGTTTCTCTAAGAAGTACTTAGATAGACAAATCAATTAAGAAACATTGTAAGACTTACCATACATATATGCATTCAGACTGGTTCGCAACTCCCTGTTACCTGATAAGATGTTATTCACCCTACGTGAGCCAAACGACAGTCCACGGAACCGTGTTGTAGAGAGCAAATAATGGTCAGATAATAATCACAAATAAACTACGGCCAGATCAAAGCTAACTTGTCCAAGAACCACGGAATTTCTAATACTCGCTCGCGAACTGATATGAGAGTATACCAGATTTCCCATTTCAGTTCGTTGCTATTAGGGCTAGATACTTTAAGTATATACGTCTAGTACACCCTAGCTGAAATAAAGTTCAGATTACATACAAAACAGCAGACTTCCAAAGTCTTACAGCAAAAGTCAATAAAGATTTTTGTATAAATTGCATGACCAGGTTCTTGGGGTATGGCAAGTCGGTGAGTCCGGAATATAAATACCAGAGTTATCAAAATAAGAGTCAACAAATTTGATAGGCAGAAGAATAATTCTAGAATAGAGTATATCGATTGAATAGAGTATTCGATATACTTTTGCAGTAAGCATTTTACTGCTTGTTATGGGGGGCGTGGCTAATTACGAATTACCATATTCTTCAAAAAATAAACTCTAATCCTTTTTTGGCTTTAATATATAATTAAACTCTTAGCACTGGAAATCTATGTATATATCATATCTACGTATATGTATCTATCTATACATATGTATATCATATCCCCTTTTGAGCTCCTCTATTTATTGATGTAACATATGCCCCTTGCAAGTCTTGTTGTCTGTATCTACCTAGTCAGCTGGTTGCATTCGACTGGTACGATCTTATTATGCACTATTATGCAGTCGTTATTACTTCGTTTTCTTTGAGCTATGTGACGTTAGCTGTGTTTGCCTAACAAATGTCACACAGAAAATGTTGAACTGGTTCTACTTACAGCTTGAGCGCATAGATAAAGGCATAAGCGCAATTTTCAAAAAATCAATTTCTACAATTTGCTTTGACGTTCACTTGACAAGTGAGTGAGAGAGAATATTTCTCAGACGTATGTACCTATATATATATATATATATATATATATATATATATATATATATATATATAATACATATATATATATATATATATGTATATGTATATGTATGTATGTATGTATGCTATCTTAACTCGTACATTATGCATGAGGTGATCCAGATTTCGGATGCTGTAAGCCTAATGTTAATTAATCCCGTAAATGTAAAGGGGCGGGTCGGGGCATGTCTAGGGATTTGCTCTGCTTCGATGATTTTCACATCCTGCGCACGCGTGTCCTGCGCAAAGGCTTAACGCCTTTCCGGTCTCTACCTAGTTTCTAATCTCACGCATGTAATTGCATATTTTAGCATTTGCCCTTCGGTTAGGGGCGACCAAATGTTGCCTTACCTAACGCGTTGCAGTAACATAACAAAATTCTAATAACATAAATAAATATATATAGTATAATCACAAAGCTAACGAAGTTTACTTATGATATTATGAAAACATTTATAAATATTTATTTATTATTTTATGTATTTCTTTCTGCATTTTTAATAAAGAAGTAAGAAAACTCTAGTCGGTGGTGCCCGACTAGGAGATCCCCCAAAATTGTATAAAATATACATAAAGCTAAATGCAAAATTTTGAGACTCTAGCCCTACAGACGTACGAGATATAATTTTTTAACTGCATTTGAATAAGGCTTTTAATCGATAACTTTATAACGGGAATAGTTATCGATTTTTTTAAAGCAAAGTCGACTTGCGCGTGCTATACAGAGCCCCACCAAAAATTTCAAGTCTCTAGGTCTTTTAGGTTCGACGCGTTCATACTTATGAACCGACGGACATTGCTATATCGACTCAGCTTGTCATCTTGACCAAGAATATATATACTTTATGCGGTCTGCCACGCCCTCTGCCTGTTACATATGTACATTTGAACATTTTCCATTTTCAATGGGTTCAGTGTATCAATCGTGGCTCAGGGTATTTCCAAGTCTGGAACTGCCTACTCGTTTTCAAGAACCATTAATTTTCATACGCAGTACGAAACAATCTTTATTTTGGTTACTTATCCCATTTCCTTATTATCGACAAAAATCGATCATTTGGCTTGGTTTTTTTTTTGCGTACCTTGAATATTGTTAGATCTAGAAAAGTCAGATTCACTGTGTAGATCCAAATTATGAATACAGAGACTTTGTAATTTTTGAATTTTGGCTACATGCCCCCTTCTCCCCATATTATTCCAATATTCCAAAATTTTCCCGATACGCTCACTAGGGCCGTGGCAAATCGTAAAATGCATTTTCCGGTGTGTCAGAAACCCTGTTAGTTGAAGTGCTAGAGTGTTGAAATTCGAAATGTATACTCGCATTGACAACCCAAGATCAAAAAGATATGGCGGACATATCTACGCCTATAGGGGGCGTGGAAAACCGCAAGTTTATATTTCATAAAGTTTCAGAGCTAGAAACTTCAAAATTGGATAATTGAGTTACTGGTGACCTCTTATATCGATGACTTAAAAATAATTACATTACCTTAGACTCTTTCTAAATATTGCTTAAAAATTACATATTTATGCCCACTGGGGCGTGGCAAATTGGATCTGCATATATAGCGGTTTGCACAAAATTATATTTTGACCATTATTGATGCTATGTTGACAAATCGGGTATTTTCTACAGTTTTAGAGCTAGAGACTCCAACTTCAACGACTATATTACTGTTGACCTCGTCTATTGATTTGCCAAAAATCATATATATACCGATTGGTGGGGGGGCAAATCGGAAAATGGAGCTGGTAGCGTTTGGGCCATAAGGGAATATTCTGCAGTCGGTAACGCCCGACTACAACGTTCTGACTTGTTTTCATTGTTTTTATTGAATTATTTTTAAAGTGCAAAATGCACAAAATGTTGCTAGTTTTGCCTCGGCAGCTCTATGTTTGCCCACATTAGGGAGGCTTTGCTGTAATCTGTTTGGTTCTTAGTTTCTTCGCGTTGTGCATTTTTCTTGACACGCGTTTAGCTTACAGAAGATTTTACCCGGTTAATCGTAGCGAAATGCGAGATGCCAGCTGTTTTTCAAATCGGCATTCCAGCTACAACAACAACAGCGACTACAATTTGCTTAGCTGTAATTGCAAAACAGCAGCAGCAACAACAACAACAGTAAAGAAAGAAACCCCTCTTTATATACATATGCCGTGCTCTAATTTACAATGCACCTTTTTACAAGTTTCGCAAAAAAAAAAAAAAGAGTATATAAATATATATATATATATATATATATATATATATATATATATATGTATATATATGTATATATTAAGCGTATTATTCACCCTATATGGAGCGATGAGAATTAGGGGTTGCTGCTTTACTTTAATTATTAGCTCAGTGGCCCAGCCGTGGCCGTACTTCTCAGCCCTCCTGCTTTGGGACATGGTCACCCTTTGTATGGTCACCCTTGCCCTGGCTTGCCGTAGGGGCTGTCACTGTCATCGTTCTCGCTGCTGTCGCCATTTCGCACATGTCAATGCTTGCGTTTTGAACCTTGAGCTTGTCGGGGACACGTCTTGGGCCTAACTGCAACACAGTGGAACAATTCTACAATTTTAAGTATTTAACACAAATTTTAGATAAAATTGTGTGAAACAATCTTAAATCGGGTAAGACTGTATATTCTACAGTTTTAGGACTAGAATGCCCAAATTTAGCACGTGAGTTACTGTTAAGATCCTATAAAGAACGATGAAAAAATTATATAACCACGCCCACTGGGGGCGTGGCAAAAAGCATCTGACTATATAGTGATTTATACATAGTCTGATTATCCTAAGCACTATTGATGCTAGAGACTTGAAATTTGGAATATATTGTCGGGTTGATAACCCAAAAAATATATAGCGGATATATCTACGCTCATAGGGGGGGGGGGTGGCAAATTGGGTATTTTCTACAGTTTATAGCTTTTATATATATATGTACATATGTATATATATATACCAATTGGGGGCGTGGAAATCAGAAAATGGAGCTGGTAGCTTTTGGGTCGTTTATGAGTCGATAACGCCCGACTGCAACGTTCTTACTTGTTTTTGTTTTATTTATTTACTTAGTTCTTTTTATTCAAACTTTATGAGCAACAAAAATAAAATATTTATTTTTTGATTACCAACATTTAAAAAAGTTGAAAATAATTTAAGGATTCAGAACTGGATTTATTTTGGCTGTCGCCAGAGACAGAGGTCTACTCGAGAGCTAATCTCATTAGCCATTTAGCCTCTATGCCCCACTGTGTCTCGCTCCAATTCATCATCGTCAACGATAGAGGCAGAGGAAGTAGACAGAAGTAGCTATGGTCATTGCTGTCGTTCCCATTACAAATTTTTTTTCTGCAACAAAAACCACTTCCATTTTCACTTCCTGTTGAATTGCAGGAATCCCAATGCAAAGCAACACCAGGAACAAGAAGAACAGCAACAAAAACATAGAGCGCCCAATTCTAACACTAAAACAAAGAGAGACAGAGTTCTATCTGAGAGAGAGAAAAAGGTAGAAGGTGGGACAGAGAGAGATAGAAGGAGATTTAGCCTTGTCACACCCTTAAAAGTGGATGTTACTGCATTCTTTATACCCGTTCAAGAACTGAAAAGGATATGTTAGCGTTGCTGTATATCCGTCTAAATTGCATCTATGTGGACCCTTCTTTAATGAAATATTAACATTTGTATACCCTGAACCCATTGAAACTGGGAGCTCAGGGCATATTGGTTTTGTTAAAAGTATGTAACCGGCAGAAGGAGGCGTGGCAAATATACTTGTATGAATAATTCTTAATAATAAATTGATGAATATATAAAATAAAATTGTATTATTAGGGAATTACATATATTGTATTGTAAAGGAAGTAAAATACGAACAGCTCAATAGAATATATTATTCAGTAAGAGCTGAACTGTCCAATGGAATGAATAACTGAGCATAAAACAATGTCTATAATCGATTGAACTTCATCGCTTGCTTATCACTAATTCGGAACGATAAGCAGCTCAAATTCATGAACAGTTCAATCAAACTTTTCCTGAATGAATACTTATTATAGAACTACGAAAATCTTCTATTCTGCTTATCAGACCTTGGCAGATCGTACATAAAGAAAGCCCTTGAGAACTAGATATGTATTTTGCTAACTTAACATTCCTTGACCAAACTTACAGGATATACAAAATGAACTTATCATGGTCAGTGAGCGACAGTTGTGGATTTTTGTGTTACGTACGTGTGTCTGTGTGTGTGAGAGAGTATATGTATGCGTTTGTTACATGGTGGCGTCTCCGTGCGGCGGGTTCGTTCCACTTTTCTACTGGAGAAGACGACAGACGCGAGAGAGAAAAACGTCTGAAGTGTTGCCTTCAGGGGAACAGACGCAAAATACTCTTCGCTGCATTGTACAGGCTATGGAGGAAGGTTCTGGCTCTATGGTTCTACCATTTGGTTTTTCATCTTTAAGGGTGCTTCTCAATACGCTCGCCGTACGCACTTTTTGCCAAGCCACGGCGAGGTCCAGGTGCGTGCGATAACAATGTCTTCTTCTACCTTTTCCACTTTTCCTTAATTTTTCTCAGCGCACATTCAGGGCATCTGTTGGGTATCGCTGTAGACCTGCAGTACTTCATATTCTTGTCCGTTTAGTTGTCTCTAATTTGATATGGGCATGGTCTAAGTGCAAACGATCTGAAAAAGGTTTCTCATTTCCGCTCGGAAGCTCCCACGCTCCAATAGAAGAAGCTTTAGTTAAGCTAATTGCAGTTGATCAGAGATAGAACGAGAGCGAACGTAAGATAGATAGAGAGAGAGAGAGAGAGAGAGAGAGTGAGTGAGTGAGTGAGTGAGGGCACAGCATTCTCCGAGATTTACCGATCTACGAAATTTCCTGGAATTTTAGTGAATGGAAAAACAAAAGCGCAACGAACGGAGTTTGTTAAGCAGTCGAGAATCGCCTCTACCTATCGGGCCTCAAACCTGAAGCTGAGAACCTTGTCTTGCATATATGTACATATGTATGTATGTATTTATGTATGTGTATGTATACACAAATATAATGTATATGTATGTGTCATGAATGTACTAGCCTCTCGTACTTGGTCTCTGCTGTTTGCTCTTCATATATACAAACATAGACCCATACACATACGCACACACCTATACCTACATACATATATATTTCTCTTTATTTTTTGTTTTCGAAGGTTCTTGTGTTTCGTAGCCTGCCTCAGCACAGCTTTTATGCTACTCTCTCTCTCTCTCTCTCTCTCTCTCTCTCTCGGTCTTTCTTTGACTCGGTCTTCCTCTTGTTATTGTAACTTAAACTAGCTGAAAACGTGAACGCATATCCCAAATTTGAAAACCGGTAAGCCAGGCCAAAGGCAACCATCAGGTAGTCAGTCCAGCGTTTCTTCAATGAGCACCCAATTCCTTTAACTTAGGGTTAAATCTTCAGTTGGGGAAGTCAGTTTGTGGATGGACTCTAACTAAGCAGACTAAAACATAACAAATTATTGTAGATACATTATTTAAAAAAGAATCGATATTTACATGAAGAGATAAGAAAAATTGATTTCAAGATAAGATAAGCCGTAGAGCACAGTCTTTCAACGCCTCAATAGGCGAACCAAGTAAATTTTAGGTCTCTAAAAGAGGTCATCAAAAAAATAATATTTCATGAACGCGCATTTTTATGCGCTTACTTTATTAACAATTTTATACAAAATCATAAATGTTTATAATAAATGATAAATTTGCATGTCATTCTGGTCTGGGTCTTAATTTTAGCCTTTCATAAGTCCACTAAAACAATCAGTTGCCCAAATAGGCGACTTGAAAAAAATAAAAAAAATTAATTAGCTAATAGTTATCAATAAATTTGTAATTATAAATTTTTATTGTTAATTACATTTGAAATGTGATTATCAATCAAAAATTAGGTAATTGAAAACATCTCAGAATAAATTACCGCTGTAGTTAGCTTTAATTCTAGCTGTATACAGACCAATTTGTTCCTATCAGCTCAGCTCCAGAGCTCAAGAGTCCAACGAACCTCAAAACCGTAGCAAAACAGGAATTTCCATGGTTAACGTAGAGACGTAACCTAAAGAACGCAGACCCTATATACCCCGCCCACCTAGCCAACAGCCGTTTTTGGCATGCGCTAAAGGAGGAACGACAGCTGCAAGCTGTTCGCCGTAATACGTCAGTCGAACTCTCGCTTCGACTGAATTGAGAAAGGTGAGTTCAGTTCAGTCGAGTTGTGCTGAGCTGAGCTGAGCTGAACTGAGGTATGTGCCGAGGTCCTTGTGAGGCTACCGCTTCAAACCTCATCGAACTACTGCCTCAAACCCTATGCAACTTGACAACTGCAATGCTCGGCTATGCTGCAGGCTGTACACAGGATATTCAACAAAATGCCTGTCTATGCTTTTTGGGGGTACAGTTCGCAGTTGAGGACGATGGCATGTAAAAGAATTAGAGAAACAGAGTAGATGTGAGTGTGTGTGTGTGTGTATGTGTGTGTGAGTTTGTGTGAGTTTGCTTGAGTTTGTTGTGTGTTTGTGTGCGAGGCGGCAATTCATCTCCTGCTTCATATCCGTCTGCATTTTCGATTTTCAAGTTGTTTTTGCTGATGAATTTTTGGCGCATCCGTTTGAAAATTACTTATTATGGATTTCGATTCAGTTCAATTTGAAGGTCTGTAATTTGTATTTTTTGGAAATCAGGCGGCGCTCTGTTATTATTATTATTATTTTTATTTCCTGTTGTTTTGTATTTGCATCAGCAGAAATTTGACTTTTTTCGACTTGGGCTTTCCAGTTGCTGCTGTGGCTTTAGCTGGGTGCTAATTGTGTTGCAGAGTTCATTGACTGACCGCCTAGATGAAGAACTAGTTGCACGCATTGTCCATTTAGCACCTGTCGCCGCGACGCCGGTAGCCTACGCTGGCAACTGTTCGGGCGTTTGCAATAGACGCGATAGGGAAGTCAAATCATGGGTCAAATTCGCCGTTGCGTCTGCAGATGACGCTTTTTGTTAGCTCGTATAAAACCCTGCACTGGGTGGGCCAAACCAAGCGAGTGAGCTAACGTAAGTGCGTGTGTGTGTGTGTGTGTTGAAGCGAGAACGTATGATCTCTGCATTATCCTCCCCAATTGTTTTGCTCTCGCTTTGCCTGGGTACTGTTGTTGTTCTTGTTTTTGCTGCTGCTGTTGCTGTTGCTGCATTCCTGCCGTACGCCCCGTTACTCTGCTACTCTCTCATGCTTTGGCTATGTGCACGCACGCATACAACGATCGATTGCGCTCTCTCGCACTCTTTCTCTCTCCTTTTTCTCTCTCTCTCTCTGTCACATACACGCAACACACACACACTCTTTCTCTCTCTCTCTCACACACTTTGAAGTTCGAACTTCTTGCTGTTAATATTATTGTGGTTGTTGTTATTGTTGCTGTTGCTGTTGCTGTTGCCCTGCAATTGCATTCCTGTTTGTCTGCCGCCGTCACTGCTTCCTCTTCCTTCTACTTGCTTTTATGTTAGTTGCCTGTGCCTTCAGTTCGGCACTGGCTGCGACCAGAACTACGCAACATTTACAAAACGAACGCCGAAGAAAGTGGAAGTGAATCTCCAGAGAGGCGGTAGCCAGCAGATCGAAGCGTTCCGATCCGTTCCGTTCCGTACCGAACCGCAACGGAAATGTGCTTATTATACAATTGTTGATCATGCCGTGTTATTGTTGTTTATGTTAAAGTTTAGACGTCAGTTGTGCATCACTATATGTTGCAAACAAATTGTTGAAACAAGAAAGTTAACTTTCGCTTACAAAGTGCACAAAATTATTGTTAAAATTGAAATACAAAAAGCCAAAAACAAAAACAGATGACATAACCCATAATAATATAGTCTGACCACGCGAAAGGATTACAAATCGGCAAAAAGAAACAACTATAAGAAAAACTTATAAAATATAAAATATAAAGATACAAAATGTCAACTGAGTCTAAAAAAGTTATTCATGCAAATTTGTTAATTTAACCAAAAATATTAATGAATTTTAAAAACGGTTCGAAATTTAAGCAAATGCAATACCTTGATTAAAAGTCTTTTTACATTTCTTTGTTACTCTTTTGCATTGTTTTTTCGTGTTTTTGATCCTATTTTACTTGTTAAACTGTTGAAAAAATCATTTGAGCATTTAAGTTTAACCTTTTAACTTTAACTTATTAATATTGGGTATTCAACTATTTTCATTAAAATCTATGTCATTGTTGAGAGAGCCTTGAAATCTCATAGTTAACATTAATAAACAAATAACCTTACATAAATCAATTGCAAAGCCATTGCCAAAAACTCAGCTCCACTCAACGGAAAATCACTTTTGGATTACACTTTTGGATTTATATTCAATGCCAGCAATACGTAAGTAAAATCAACAATTAACATTGCAGCAGCCTCAATCGCAACAGCAACAACAATAACAACGTAAATTTATTCAGTTCAATTTACTCACTCTTAAAAGAGAGTATACAAATGTAAATTGGGAATGTGTAGATCCCTCTTATACAATATATTGCAAATATTACCTTGAACGAACTTTCCTACTTCTATTTTCTGTCGGGTCTTACATCAAATGATGTATGACCGATATATGTATGTATGTTTAAATATTTCAGGTAAGACTGCTCTAGTCGTGAGTGCCCGAATACGAGATACCCTGAAACCTGCGAAGAGCTGATATTCCAATCATTTTACTGCACTATTAATTCACTGCGTATTAATTGTTGAATAACTTTTGTTCTAAATGCACTTGATTAAATTTGTTGGGCGTAATATCGATACGTTTGTATTTTACAAAGCACAAGTCTCTAGTATGTGAAATACGTTTTTTGCAATTTTAGGGGAAGGGAAGGCGGAGGTATCGAAAATTCTAAAAATACATTTAGTACACGGACCCCCACACAGTGAATTTGAAATCTCTAGCTCTTGCGGTATCGATAAGGAAATTGGATAAGTTATCGATAAACAAATGATAAACTCGTACTGCGTATGGTATACAAGAATATACATTGGAAATTCCAAGTCTTATACGGACGGACAAGCACTCAGGCGAACAGGGCAAGATCTAGTCAGCTCGTCGTCCTGATCAAGCATATATATCTTATACTTTATGGGGTTTGCCACGCCTCCTTCTGTCTGTTACATACATGTTCACATAAAAACGATCACATAACCTATTGAAAATGGGAATTATTCAGAATATAATTCTCATTTTCTGGGGTCAGAGTAAAAAATAGAAGAAACAGAAATATAAATTAAATATAATTTGAATTATTCTAACCTGTTGTTGGGCCTGCCTAGTCTTTTGGACATTTGAGACAAATAATTTTAAATAACAATATGCATTTACTCTTTTGTTGTTGGATTTCTTTTTGTATTGTCTGTATTTCGCGAGATCCGCTCGCGACTTATGGCTTTTAGAGAGGTTCATTGACAGTGAACTGAAAACTTAGCTGACTAGACTCGAGCCGGTGTCAGAGTCCGAGTCCGTGTCCGAGTCGAGCGGCTGTTTGTCTAACCATATAACGTAGAATGTATGCTCTATAGAAACTTTAATGTACAGTAAATGCTGCCTTATAGTACACATAGTAAAAAAAAAGTTTTGCTTACTTTTGTATGTTTATTACCTGAACTTTACTTTATTTTGGAAGACAAATCTTAGAGCTTTACCAATTAAAATTCTATTTTATTTATTTTCAATTATATATATTGAATGGATATGCAATCTAGATAGCGGCCGCAAATATGTAGGCTCTACTGTACATACATATGTATGTGTACAGTATATATACAGTATTGCGGTCAATTAGTATGTTGCGATTCGTTTGTCCGAGTTTGGGTTAAGTGTAAGGGCATGCAGCGCGTTTTAGGGCCTACACTGCACTCTTTAGAATGTTAGTTAGAGTATTGCCAGTCGCATCTGTGCCTTTGTATTTAAAATATTTGCAATATTTTCAAAAGCGTCGCAAGATAGCCACCCTAAAAAATAATAATAATAATAATAATAATAATAACTACAACTAAACAATCAATATTGTGACGGACATTCTGTCAAACATGAAGGGACGTCAACGTCAGCGCCGACAGCACCAGCAGCGGTCTCTCTAACTTTAATGCCCATTTCGCTCGTATACCCTGATACCCGAAAAAGGGAGTTCAGGGTGTAATGGTTTTTCTAAAATGTATGTAACACGCAAAAGAAGGTGTGGTAGACCCCATAACATACATATATTCTTGATCGGGATGACGAGCTGAATCGATCTAGTCATGTCCGTCTATCCCTCTATAGTACGTGCAGATCAAGTTTTTGTCAAAATAATCAAACTATTTCCGTTTCTACAATATATAATCGATTCAAAAAATAATCAAACTGTGGTTTTGTAACTATGCTTCGTACATCTTTGGAGCTAATATCGACATATTTTGCAGTTAGTTTTGGTTTATTTTATACAAATATTGATCATTATAAAATTTACCAAAATTATTACCAAAATTCTTAAAATGCAAATATAGCCAATATATGAAAAAGCTTTCATTTTTACAAAACAGAAAGTGTCATATAAATCAGTTAACTATAGTAGCACAGAACCTATTAAATCAAATCAATTGCGATTGAATTTTGTTTTCGTTGTCAGCTGCTACTTTAGTTCACTGAACTAAAGTTGTTGATGGAGATGATGCGCGTTGCAGAGGTCTAAGCTCGATACTTGGAGATGGCATTTTGTTTGTGGTATGTATGTAGATATATGTACATATATAGAGTATATTTAAAAATGCAGATCGGTCGGGGCACAGGGTATCTCCAAGTCGGCCACTCCCGATTATAGCACCCTGGTTTACTTTTATTTTTCAAAATTTAAATATCGCCGTTGCTCAGACTCTGAAGTTGGTTTCAAGTTGATTGCATTCTGAGGCATGGTCGACGTCGCGACGTCGACGTTGTCGTCGTCATCTCTCCAATAGCTCTCATTCATTTCCCATGTCGCCTGTCTATGGCCCTCGGAGATGCAGAGGCCGCAGCAGAAGCAAATCCAAAGGCAAAGGCAAAGGCAAAGGCAGGGCAGAGGCAGATGCAGAGTCTATAAAAATTGTTTTGCGCCCCACTGTAAAAGGGTTGCTGCAATCGACGATGACGGCGACGACTATGAGATTGGCGATTATCAGGATGTTCCTTCTCATTCATTCTTCTCGTTCATTCTGCTTTAGTGATTGCTGAGCTGCCGGCACAGTTCGTCTGGCCTTTCAAATATTCGTTGTGTAGCCCTCCTAACATTGATTTGTGTTGGACATGTTAATTTATCATATGTTTCAAAGAGTCTATCTTTAACTGAAGTAGATATGGAATGAAATGTTAATATTCCTCAATCTAACATCTGTGAATGTAATTACTAGCGTTTAAATAAAGTCTATGATTTATATACCCTATTTCCAATATCGAGCAGACAATTCATCTGCTCTCTCCCGACCCTACCAGAAAAGTAATTTGCTTCCAGTTTCCAATTTTTTTATTATTTTATTTTTTTTTTTTTGTCTTCTTGCTTCTCATGACCCCACAGTACCTTAAGATGCTATTATCCTTTAATTTTTTTTTCTTTAACGAAATTGTGTTTTAGCCCCTCAATTTTTGGCTGAGAAGGCAGCGTGTGCTTAACAAAGTGTGTGTGTGTGTGTTTTTTTTTGCCATCTTTTCACACAGTGTCACCCTTAGGGCTGTAGCGTTACCCACCCCACGCTCTTATTTTTTCCTTGCAGACTGCTCTTGCATGCATGTTAGGTTTTTTTTCTCTTTGCGTGATTTTTTTTGTTGCTCATAGATAGAACATACAATATTTTGCGATCGTCTGTGCCTGGAACTTCCCACGATCCTTGTGGACTTTTGTACTCAAGGAATTTTTATGTGTTTATATATATATATATATATATATATATATATATATATATGTGTGTGTGTGTGTGTGTGTGTGTGTCACTGTGTATGAGTGCATGAGCGCGCGTGTATGTGCAGTGTCATAAATACTTTTAATTAACTGGAAATGCGTGCATGCCCTTGTGTGTGTGTGTAAATGTATGTGTGTGTGTGTGTGTGTGTGTGTGTGTGTGTTGTCTTGGTCGCCTGTAGCTGGCGCTGCTCATCTGACATGCTATCTCGCTTTAGCTGCCTTGCAAGAAATGGAAAGTAAAGTTGGGCGTGAGTTTTTGTGCTTTGCGTCGTATTTACCATAATTCGGTTAATTTGTTATGGGCACTGCGGGAATAGATATCTATGAATACCCCAGTTAACAGTTACTGATCAGTGTACGCAAACACAGAAACGTAACATATTTGAGCAGATGTGTTTATCTAGTTCAATGAACTTTACTTAAAAGCCAACAGCAGTTCAAAGTTTGGAAACGAAACATTTTATATGAATGTAGCAAATACATACACACATAGTAATACGTATTAATGCCGTTTGTCAAATTGCGTGTGGATATAATGTTAACTCAATTGATTCTAAATGCTGTTAAATAAGCTTAACAGAAACAAAGCGGCTTACATACTATTGTGTACAAATGTATGTATGTATGTATGCACGTATGTTTGTATGTATATTTGTAGTTGGCAACATTGTTGACGGCAATAAAAACTCGCAACATGCGTACCAAACACACACACGCAGATAATAAGACGGTGAAAACGGAGACAACAAAGTGATGTGTACATAACTACATACATACTTACGTATGTATGTATATGTACATATATACGACATACATATGTATTAGTGACGTTGGAGGCGGCATGTCACTTCCGTCTCACAGTTGTAGCCGGCATTTAAGTGACGGAGAGAGCGCGGCTCTAAAGCACGCAACACACGTACACACTTTCGTACATACACACCTACCTACTGTGAGTCTGGCATCCACATGCCACAAGGCATGCCTACTGCCTACGTTCCACTCACCCATACACGCAAATAACATATTTGCCGACTCAGCTGCTGCTGCTTAAGTTACTGCACGACGTTCTCTCAGCTGTGTACGCTGAGAGAACTCAGTTGTCCACGTTGAGAGCACTCACTTGCTGCTTTGAATTCGCCGGGATGAGAATACTTAACAGAGACCAAAAAGCGGCACAATAACAGTTCAAATTAGCGGCAGCAAATTCGCCGCTTTTAGTTTTTCGTTCACGCTCCGCACTGCTGGTCGTGTCTGGTTGTTGTTGCTGTCGTCGTCGCCGTCATCGCGTCGTGTCGCTGCTGTTGCTGTTCAGTGAGAAAAAGAAAAGCTACATAAAAGTAAGCGACAACGCGGACCGTATCACGTAAAGCGGCCGCGTGGAGAAATACATTGAAAAAGTCAATGAATGTGTGTATGAATGCAAAATTATCAGGCAATACTTCGCAAACCTTAAAAGTGACGTCAAAACCTGCTATATTAACAACTAAAACAATAATAATAAGAATACAAATAAGCCGCATAAGCAACACGCCTAACGTCATTTTGCGGCTTACGTTTTCTCTGTGAACGCGCGCTCTCTCTTCTCTCTCTCTCTCTCTTTCGCTCTCGGCGAGATACTCTCTTTCGCTGTAGGTTTACCGGCGACTCCATTTACTACTACGACGAAAAGACACTCAGGCCAAGCAGCACTCACTTTGCGTTTACGTCGTGGCCCATGAAGTTCGTTTAGTTCGGCGCAGCAAAATGTAAAAACATATGAGAAAAAAGAGAAGAAAAAAACTGCACACATTCGAGCCAAATTTAGATAACTAAACAAAAACAACAATTTAGGACAGACAATGCACGAGCATCAACAACAACAACAACAATTATGTGATATCTACATCAAATATATATTTTTTCCTCACTGCTGACGTCACATGTCGCGAAGAGGAGAATAAAATAGACTTTTTGCGCAAAAGAAACAAAAAACGAAAAAAAAATACATAAAAACGCAAAAATATGAAACGTGTGTGATATTAAATGAGCGCGACGGCGGCAGCAGCAATTACAACTACAAAACAGCAGCAGCAGCAGCAGCAGCGACAACGTTGGCAGCAGCAGCGGCGACGACGACGTAGGCGACGGCAGCAGTGGCGGCGTTTGCGGGCATTTGCTTTATTGGTGGGTTATGCGTCGTGATATAAAGCGAAGAAATTCCAATTTAGGTGCGTGCAACTCACATATTTCCTTTTCTCTTCAAAAAAAAAGTTTGATACCATTTATCAGTGGCTGTCAAACTGCGCAGCCATGTGTTTGCTCTACGTATGTATGTACATATTGTGAATATGTATATGTGGCTGTGTGTGTGTGTGTATGTGTGTATGTGTGTTTTCGATCGACAATTAATCATTCTTTTAAGTTTGCTTTGTGCTGCCTTTCCTTTGCTCTAAAGCCCGTTAATAACCTTTAAATGCCTTTATGTATGTGTAGTATGTGTGTGTGTGTGTGTGTTTTTACTCAAACTTTTACGAGAAGCTACGTTTAATAGATTTGTAAATAGTGAACTTCTAAGGCAGTCTTCTACACGTTTGTATTTGTGAGACCTGGGTAATTTGGTAGTCTACATGTCCACGAATTAATATTGTGCGACAAGTAAGTTCTGTAGAGTTTCTGATAAAGGCAACGGGATTATTTCATTGCAACCCATGACTCGAAATGCGTCATACATGTGGGCAATAACTACATTTACATAAAAGTACATGTGGATGTATGTATGTATGTATGTACATATGTAATTATTCTGCGTTTGATTACATAATGTGATTTTTTTTTTGTTATTTTAAGAATATTGCTAAGCAGGCATAATAAGTTCGGGACTCCCCTTAAAATTATGAACTCATTTTTTTTACATATGCTTCTCATTGCAAACGTCTTGCGCGTCATTGAGCGAATCGCACCCCAATACTCGTGCTAGCCTAAAAAAGCTACCTCTCCAACGCATTATTTAGCGAAGTTGGCAAATTATTTTGCGACGCATTTTATAAGCCGGCCAAAGCGAAGTCACTCTGTTATATTGTGCACCTCGCTACCGTCTATCAAGTGGAAATTATATTTGGCTTTTACACCCACCAAATATGTACATAACAGAAAAGTAAAAAATTAAACAGTTTCTGTTAATCCTAACAGAGCTCTGTTGTTTAATATATCTTACGTTACCCTTTGCCATCTCACTCGCACTCGCTCTGGCGAGCTAGAGTTACCGTAGAGTACCTTTTACGTTTGCTGGTGCTGCTTACACTTGTCTGTTTATTTAACTTCATATTAAATTGGGAATTCGGCAAGTGCAAAAATAAAAAGTTGCTTTTAATGATGTTGCTTTTGCGCAAGTTTGTCAACGTTAAGGCTGGTGGATTATCATTTTTGGCTTAAGATTGGGTTGTTTGGTGCAAGCAACAGCTAAAAACGGATAGGAGTGCCCCCTAATTAATTGGCTAAATGCAACTAACATCAGTTACCTTAAATAACATATACATATGTATATGTGTACATAATAATAATTGATAGCTGTATGCACACTGATAGCCCATCAATAGCTCAATATGTTTGGATCCTAAGTCAGAAAACCGGCTACGTCGCAATAAATATGCAATCCACAGTAGACGGCAACAGTAAAACAGCAGCAGTAGCAACAACACCAAAAATCTCTGTCAAGGCATGATCTAACAGCTGTTATGAAAACGAACCACAGTGAGCGGCCGGCATCTCTAGAAGCAAAGTCGTGAAAGCAACCAACCCAAGCATCCCCACTCACGCTAAAAACCTCTTCCACACACGTACACTATTGCACCCACACATACACATACAGTATACATACACACATATACATGAATAAGCACATTAACTGAGCGTTGGCGATTGTGAGCACATGCATACACACATACGTACATAAATACATACAGAATTCTTTTTTCTGGCGCTTACCGATTGCTGAATGGTTGTATGGCAAATTGTTGTACGATATGTTAAATATGCATGTGTATATATGTGTATATACATACATAGATGTATTTGCTTTTATATGTTTGTGTAGTCTGTATTTTATTTTATTTTTATTGTCTGCTTTTTTACTGCGCATGCAAAATGCTGTGCAAAAGGAAAGCGAAACTTTTACGTGTGCGCTGCAGTCGGCAGCCACGCTGTTATTCTGTTACTCTGCTTAGCATTACAGCTGGTACGAGTGTGTGTGTATGTTGGAGAGTGCGCACTGTTAAAGATACGGTAAACGCAAAAGTATATTGTGCTCTTACTTATCAATATGCGAGTGTTTATTAATTATGTATTAATATATGTACATATGTATGCATAATAAACATAAATTGTTGTATGAATAATTAATAGCGCGCGTTAGAATTTATTCTTCAATACCGTTGGATTACAGTTACACGCGCTCAATTAGCAGCTGCTGACCATTAGTCATGGACGGAGTTTTAAGGCGGTGGCATCATGGCTTGGTCATAGGTCTGCAGCGCATGCCGCCAATTAATTTTCTTTTTAATACCATTATCTCGTGTATTACTTTACTTTCATTTGCAATGCGTCTATGTTGAAACTGTATACGAAATAATCTTTGCGTGCTTTGCACCTCTCTTTCTATCTTTCGGTCTCCTTTGCCGTTATTTACTCACCATTCACATTCTATCTATGTATACAATGTACAACATACATACATATACTATATGTATGTGTGTATATATGTATGTACATACATACATATATAGTAATAGTACTTCTAGCTTTTTATTTCTTATCACTCACTGCAGCGTCTACGCTTGCGTCGTCGTGACGTAAGGTGGAGTGGAAAAAGCTGAGCTTGTTGCTGTTACTTGGCTTATTTATTATCTGTAGGCCATTTTGTCCACGACTTTCAGCTATTTTATTTTCTTGTACGCTTCCCTGTGTACATAATATTCTGTTTTTCATTTTCTACAAGTCACAGTTGCTTTCTGTGTTTACCTTTTGGCTTGTCGACTTGTTGTTATTAGATAAACACATACAACGAGATGCCAGACAAGTGCACTTGATACACACACATGCACAATAAATTGATACTGTTAACACTACATACTAACATAATGTGAAGGTAAGCATGACTTGGTTTGGAAATGTTAAGAACTGGCATGCACTAAATAACTGTTCTCTCTTATAACCAGTCGATAGATTAAATAAGCATAGCATCTTTGTTGTGATGCTTCTGTTGACATGTAATCTTATATGCTCTGTGAAATTTTATATGCGAAATGGAAAGGTATACGGACTACTTGCGTGCCAATCAAATGAAAAATATTTCGTGTGCATTTAAATTAATTTCAAAGGACCTACCTGGTGGCAGCCGTGCTACCCTTGTTATATTGTATGTTGTTTTTCTTTTATTCCTTTCGCTCTTACCCACATAATATGTGTGTATAAAATTTCCATGTTTTCGATTTGAATTACCTACCTACAAAAAAAAAAGAACAGAATTTGCCTGTAAACAGATATCGTTTTTTTTTTTTTTTTTTTTTTTTTTGCACAAAGTAGAAAGAGCAACATCAAAGTCTCAACAGCCTGCAATTTATAGAAGAAAAAGGTATCGTGAGTGAAGGAGGAAGAGAGCGAGAGTACGCAAATGAGACTCTGGCTGTTGTTACCTACCTGTGCCGATTTGCCTCTGCCTGTTGCTTGAATGTTTATTTCTTGCCAATTTCAGCAAATTCCATGCGACGTTCCATTTATTTCGCTCAATTTGCATTTCATTCTGCACACATGCACACAGAAGTCTGTATATGTATGTATGTATGTACATCTACGCGTGTATTGTGATCATGTGTGTGTGTGTGTGTGTGTGTGTGTGCATGTTTTTCATTTCAGTGGGTTTGTGCTCTATTCGATGGCGCAATTAACAGTTTGTAAATTTGTAAGCTGCAGCGTTTGTCAAATGCAAACATGTCGATCTTAACAGAGCTCTAAACTAACATTGCGAAGTACTTGTAAGTGTTAATTGTTTTTGCTCTACCATTTGGCCCTGTTTTTTTTTCTATTGCTTTCTTTACGCTTATTTAAGTTTTGAAATTTGTCAGCACGCAAAGTGGCAAAGCGGCAAACCGAAAGAAGAAAACAACGGCAAATGTTTCTTTCTCGATAATCAACAGAAACCTCTGCTGATATAGAAGCTGGCGAAAAGCGGTTAAAACGACGTTAACTATATATCGTTACTCGTTTTACCTGTTGTTCGTTTTGTTCTGGTTTTACTATTGTTGTTGTTGCTGTTCTTATGTTTCCCTTCTTCGCACGCTACGTTGCGTCCAGTTTTGGCGTATTGATTGTTTAAATACTATTTTTATGCTGAGTTTATTGACATTTGCGCTTGCGCGACGTTAACAACAACAACACATTATTTTTGTTTAACTTATTTGCCGAGCATACATAATTCAATTTAAAACCATGTTTGTTGTCTGCTGCCACTTTTATATCGGCATACAGTCGAGTCTTGATGATTTGTACCCCGCTAAATCGAAAATCGCGATAAATCATACAAATTCTGTCCCCTTGAAAAAAATTCGTTACAGTCGAGTATCGATAATTTGAATTTCTGTGTAAATCGAAAAAAAAACGGATCCCCTTGCCATTTCGAATTATCGGGACTCGACTGTATTTATTTCTCTCTCTCTCTCCCTCTCTCTCTATGTCTTTATCATTTTACAGCTGTATGTTAATGTCATGTAAACGCAGGCATATTATCATAGAATGTTAAGAAAGCAAACAAGCGAAAAGTGGCGCAGAAGTTTAATGTGCCAAATGCATAAATATAATGTCACATGCATAGAACTGGACTAACTATTGGCTCTTTCTTTTACTATTACTATTGCAGATGTGAAGAATCCCTAGGTGCTAATTTAGTTGATAAGCGCAAACAATAAGTATAATAAAGGCAAACAACTTTTCAACCGGGTGGCAACGTTTTTATCAGCTTTATCCGCGCTTAAAAGTATGCTACAGCTAAAAACAAACGGACGCCGCGCTGCCAGGCCAACGACGTAGCAGGAAGGAAAGAAGCTAAATAAAAGACATAGCGTGAGAGAGAGAGTCAAGAGCGGAAGAGTGGCAGAGCGCGCAAGCAAAAACTATTTTCGTATAAACTGCCGGCCGAGAGCATTGAGCAAAAGAAGAGAGGAGAAGGAGGAGGAGGACAGAGAGGGAGAGAGAAAGAAAAAAAGAGCACGCAACCGCGAAATGTCGAATTTCTTGATAACCACCGCCGCGCCCAAAAGCCACAACAACAACACCAACAGCAGCACACAGCGACAGCATCAACTTTATGGAGTGGGCGGCACTCAGGTGGTGCGCAAGCTCAGCTACGAGCTGATGGGCAACAATAACAACAACAACAACAGCAACAACAACAACAATAATATTGTGATCAAAAATGAAAATCTGCTGGATATCCGCAACGACAGTAGCAACTGCAGCGGCGTCGCTGCCCACCTGAGAGATCACGTGTACATAAGTCTGAATAAAGTTGGCAACACAACAACTCCAGCAACCGTTATAGCAGAAGCAACAAACCCACATCAACAGCATCAGCGTAATGGCGGAGCTGCTGGCAAAACGAACGATATCACACAATATTACAAGGTAATAATTCAATTGTATTTCTGATTGATAAAATTGCTCTACTAAAGGTAGCAGAAAACTTGTTTAATAAAATATACACATTTTTAATAAATAATAAAAATATAAAAAATACGAATTTGCTCTTAGATGTAATAAATTATATTCGAGCATACTTACTACTTACTCACATAGTTATCTAATTCATTGTAATTACTCTTCCTACTGCTACAGGTTAAGCGCCGACCGAACGCAGCCACCCACGACATCCACCCGAAGAAGCAAGCCAAGCAAAGCGCACAGCATCAAACAGTCACATACAACAACAAGCAGCAGCAGCAGCAGCAGCTGCGCTACCATCACCAGCAGCAGCATCAGCATCAGCAACACTACGAAGTGGACCACGACGAAGAAGACGATGTTGAAACGAGCAAATCGGCTGGCATCGGTAGTTTGCACTCGCATGCACAGATTTCGCGCACTCTGTCCCAGCAGCAAACGGCACCACAGCAGCAAACAGCGCTCGTGACATCGTCCTCGGTTTCAACTGGTGGCGGCAGTAGCAGCGGAGGCGGCGATCGCAATCGTGCGGACACATCGCTGGGTATATTGACCAAAAAATTTGTGGATTTGCTTCAGGAGTCGCCAGATGGGGTTGTTGATCTGAACGATGCTTCCACCCGGCTGTCCGTTCAGAAGCGCCGCATCTACGACATAACGAATGTGCTCGAGGGCATTGGCATCTTGGAAAAGAAGTCCAAGAATAATATCCAATGGCGTGGTGGTCAATCACTGGTTAGCAGCGAACGATCTCGCCACATCGAGACTGAGAGTGAGCGGCTGGAACAGCGCGAGAACGAACTGAACACCCTCATCGATCAGATGCGTGGCGAATTGGCGGAAATATCGCAGGAGGTGGAGAATGTTGGCGGCATGGCCTACGTAACGCAAAGCGATCTGCTCAACGTAGATCTCTTCAAAGATCAGATTGTGATTGTGATCAAGGCGCCGCCAGAAGCCAAACTTGTAGTAAGTCCTAAGTGCAGCAACTCTAATATTGCCCCTAGTATAAGCATGCGATATATAGCGCATAGATCAATATCAATCATATGTATGAGTAGACACAGTACTTAATGACATCTGTTCTGTCGCCTCTGTCAGCTGGTAGCCCGAACCTCATTTCCAATTCTTCAGGGAATGTCTTCTGTAAACCTAACATCATTCAGATGTATTTAGCAATCTTGCTAAAATGGACTTAACTGTATTAATAACTATATCTGTTTAATATCGAGAGACAAATATCTATCTGTAGCTGCTTCTCTTGTTTTTTCGTCGTCTTTCGGGCGACGACGTCAGAGAATTGTGCTTCTTCTTTGCGTCTGCATGCCATTATAGATGGCGGCCTATTTTTAGACGTGCCTCTGACAGCGACAAGCGACGCACTGCAAAATTGAAGCAAATCTACTTTAGGCCTTCTCCCCCGGCTCCTGCTCATCTGTCTCAGCCTAGCCTCAGCCAATAGCTACTGCCTGCCTGCACATGTGCTTTCCTTTTTATATCAATAGTAATATCATTAGCAAGAGCAACAATTTTTCCATACATACATATGTATATCTCTAAAAACGAATCCAAACTGATTTTCCAATTGGATTTGGCATAGTCTTCTCTATCTGCCCCTGCCCTTCCCTTCCCTTCCCTTCTTGCGATCTTTTGGCCACACACTATTTATAAATAATTCGCTTAATGTTTCCGCTTACCTTGAACTGTTTAATGAACTCGCGCGCACGCACGTACGAGTAAAGAAAACTGATGGAAAATCTGAAGGCCTTTCCAATGGGTCACGATTATCATTAATATCAGTTATGGAGTTATGCATAGGTGGGGTGTTCACAAATAAAATACATACAAAAATGTTGGAATCTGGCATCATTTTTAGACAATTGAAATGAAAATGAAGAGTTTTTTTTTAAATTTCTCTTCTCTATTGCGATACTTCTACCCTTATATTTGAAGAGTTTTGTTATTAATATTTCTTTTATTTTGCTTCTCAATGACAGCTGCCCAATACAAAGTTGCCGCGAGAGATTTACGTGAAGGCGGAGAATAGCGGGGAAATAAACGTGTTTCTGTGCCACGATAATTCTCCGGAAAATTCGCCAGTGGCAGGTGGCTCCAGCTATGCAGGTGCGTCGTCTGTCGGTGGCAGCAACGGAATACGCACGGCAACATCGACGCGGCTGCATCAGCTGGCCAGTCAGCGCATCGATCCCCTATTCAATAATATTGATGCCATGAGCACTAAGGGCTTAGGTACGTTGCCGATATTGTCAAATATCGAAAACAGAAAAAAACTAATAGTTTGTTCCATCTGTGTACAGGCCCACCACCATATCGCTTAACAGCACAGCGCAACCTCAGTAAATCGATTGAGGAAGCGGCGAAGCAAACCCAGCCCGATTTTAATAATATTTGTGATATTGGCAGCGTCAAATATGGAACGACCTCGCCGCAGCGTCAGCTACAACGGCCCACGACGCAAGCAAGCAGCAACAATGATGATGATGATGATGACGTCGACGATGAGCTGAATCAGCTAGTGCCGACGCTAACCAGCCCAGTTGTCCGCAGTCAGCGGCATGGGGGCGCTATTCAGCAGATTTTAAACAGTCTAACACAATCCTCGCCTACGAAGACGAACGCCGGCGGACTTCGATCTACGACAGCGCGGCTTTGGCGACGTACCGCGAATTCCACCGCTAACGTCGCCGGCAACTCAACTACGCTTATTAGTCATAACCGAACCATCAGCAACAACAACAACAACAACAACAATTCCCAGCCCAATAGTAGCACAGTTAATTACAACAATCAGCAGCGCCGTAGCGATGTACCCATGTATAACTGTGCAATGGACGACGCGGCTGCGTCAACGTATGCTGTTAGCGATAACAGCAACAACAATAACAGCGGCAGCAGTAACTCCACTGCCATGGGTTCTCTGCACATGCAGTTTGCGGCAGTTGCCGACAATATGCCAGCGACGACATATGGCGACATCTCTGGCGCAGGCGCTGGCGCCAATATTAATCAGCAGCAGCAATACAACAATAGCAAGGAAATTTATCGCGGCCTATCGCATGCTGCTGTTGCCGACTGCGATGCTGACAGCGATGGCAGCAATGTTGCTCTTCAAGGTCTCGATGCGCTTTTAGGCGACTTCGGCAATTTTGGTAAGTCATTTTCGGTATCTAAAGAATGTTAACTTGTTCTCATATTATAAATGAGGTAATCTAATTCTCATACAAGCATCGCAACGTCCATTTAATTCGACACATCTGTAGACCATGTAAATAACAACAGCAAGTTTAACAGTGCCTGTGTAAACGGTTCGAATTCGATTTGAAACGCACTTAACAAGAACTTTTTCTGTGACTTGCGTGAACTCTTATATGCAAACCGCATCACAGTCTGAGTTCTTGCTTAGCGCGCACTTCGCACAGCAACATAAAGAATATATATGTATATGTATGTACATGTATATATGTATATATATATATATATTATAAATTTAAAATTAAAGTGTTTTGTATATTTTGATGTCTATACAATTTTCACAGCAATATTTTGGCAGATACCAACCAACGAGAATCAGTTCAAAATTGAAATTAAATTTTATTGTTTACCCCTGCTTTATCATTTAATTGTGTAGTGATCTGTGCAACATAAATCATAAAAAGAAAAAGAAAACATAGCTGATTCCTGTGCGCGCGTTCTCTTCCTCTCTCTAATCATACACACACTCGCACACACTTCATTTCACATTTTACATTCAGCTTTCAAATGGACAATTTAACTCTTAAAATTTGGATGTTGGTTAACAGTGACATTGCGACATTGCGACATTGCGACATTGCGACATTGTGGTTGATTCACATTATGTTGACAATTCTGCAGTTTAAAGTTTTCTGTTGCTTATTTTAAATGGAAAAAAATAATGAAAATTCCGATGATAAATTTGTTTGAATATTAGAGTCGTATGGTCAAAGATAATATGTATGTATTTACACGCCAACAAATATCAATGGAAACCATTCAAAGATTCATTTTGGAACTGAATTCTCGTGGGTCTGCAGTGCACTGTAACCGTTGCAGAGGGCAATTGTTCAAATTGAAATTGAAATTTTGTAGCACCATGAGATTCAGCTCTGGCGTGAGTTTCAAACATGCATTCACCAAAAAACAAAACCAAATTGATAAGCATAGCTGTAAATCAAGCAAAAAAAAAACATTTCCACTCAAGTATCTTTTATCAATATGAATACATATAACAAGTATATTTTACTGATTAGTTTCTCTCTCTCTCTCTCTCTCTCTCTCTCTCTCTCTCTCTCCCTATGTATAAATATATGTGCATATATTTATATATATATATGATATTTATTTATACTTACAGATTTTGATAAAGCTTTTGTGTCCATCGATCCGCCAGATGATAATGAATATCCCTATGCGCTTAACGCCAACGAGGGCATCGATCGTCTCTTCGACTTCAGCTCCGATGCCTATGGCCCCTAAGCCACACACGCACGCACAACTGAGAATGGATAGTGGCGGGGAAAGGGAATGGGGAGGGGTGTTTATAATTTAAAATTATATACAAGAAAAGCAGCGCATATTACGTTAGAGATGATCTATTATTATTATTATTATTATTATTATTATTATTACAAATTACAAATTATCGAGTAAAACAAAAACTAAACAACAGCAAAAACTAAAAAAAAAACCGTGTAAAAAACTTAATGAAACTAAGTTGTGTGTAAAATTTTAAGCATTAAAAACTACGTTTAAATTTATAATCCAAACATGTATTTTAAGTTTAAAGAAATTTCCCCACAAAATGCAAAATACATTTTAGAAGCATATTTCAATTTTTAGCATTAAACAACAACGAAACCCGAAATAACGCAAAACAAAGCAAACAAACAAAAAGCTAAAAACTACAAATCTATTTGAAGAAAAAGAAAAACCTCATTAAAAATATTTTGCGTTAAGTCTGTCTGTAAATTAGTACACACAAATAATTTTTAATTAGTAAAACCAAATAGTTATAAAATGAATATTAACTGAAAATACATAACAGATTGAAAATTGTCAACATTAGCTATACAACAAAATATTCCAAAAACAGCAAAGCGAAAAACAAATCAACACAAACACGTCTCTCTGTTACTCTCTCGACTAATTCCCAGTTTACGATCTGCATGCACCTCAAAGTCACGAATTGTAATTGTTAAAAATGAGCCACACGAGGGTGCGAGCAAGAAGAATTGATATACTAATTTGTATGTATTTGTTTTGTTTGCTGTTTGCTGTTTGCTGTTTACATAAATATATTTCACTAACCATTTCAAGCCAGTCTCTCTCTTCTTTTTTTCAATCAACTCTGTGCGTTTGATTTAGTTTTCAAAGATAAGTATACATATTTACTTATTTGTTATTGTTATGAAATGTAAACTATTGTAGAAATTAAAAACTTCAACTGACTTGACACTCGCAGTTTAACGAATATAAGAGTGAAAACGCCTTGTACTCACATAGCAGTTCATAGTTCACCATCAAAGTTAAAAAGCCAAATCATCGCCCCATACAATTGAATCGAACAGATAACAACCAATTGCAACTAGTTATTAATATCTATCGCCTAGAGATAAACAAATTTACATACAAAGTGTATAAAATCAAGACGATGAAGAAAGCTCTATAAATATACGTTTATTTTATTAACAAACAAACAAAGAAAAAACTTCTTAGGTACTTTTCTTTCGTTATGAAACAATTAAAAACAAAAAGTAAATAAATAAAAACTAAAATAAAAATAAATACTAAAAAACGAAAACATAATCTGAATACCTCCTTTGCTATTTACTGTTTTGGGAGGCAGGGTTTGAATACTTGAATTTTAAAGTCTTTTACCCAAATACACCACGAATATGGGAATTATCGAAAACTTCCTAAAATAATGATTGATTTTTGCATTGTGTAAATTTGATTTGATTTGATTTGATTAACGTCCGAACAGGGAACGATAACCTATTGTTATACTGTTATACTTAACAAGTAAGAAAACTCTTGTCGGGGTTGCTCAACTAGGAGATCCCGATCCCATGAACCCCGCCCGATCTGCGTTTTTATACCCTGAACCCACTGAAAATAGGAAGTCAGGGTATAATGGTTTTTTAAAATGCAAAATGTATGTAACAGGCAGAAGAAGGCGTGGCAGACCACATAAAGTATACATATGTATATATATTCTTGATCAGTGCGAGGAGCCGAGTCGATTTAGCCCGTATGTGTGAACGCGTGGATATCAGAACCTATAAGGGCTAGAAACTTGAATTTTGAAAGAGCGCATAAAGTACAATATATATATTCTTGATCAGAGCGACGATCTAAGTAGATTTAGCCCTGTCCGTCTATCTATCTGGGAACTCTTTTGGTGAAAAAAAATTAAATCTGGCTAAGCCGTCCGTTCAAGGAATTGTTAAAAATTTTAAGAAAAACATTAATATTGAAAATAATATAGCAAATAGAGGCCGCACATCGGCAATAACAGCTCGTGATAAAAGAGCCCTGGCCAAAATTGTGAAAGCTGATCGTCGCCAAAGTTTAAGAAATTTAGCATCACAATGGTCTGATAAAATCGGAAAAAGTGTTAAGCGTGAGTGGACGCGCTTGCAATTGCGAGATATTGGATATAAGTTCTATAAAGTATGTATAGGGATTATCTATGTTACATACCCATATCTTAAATTACTCTTAGGCCAAGGAAAAACCATTACTTAGCTTCGCCAAAAGAAGAAGCGCTTACAATGGCCTCGAGAACGGATGTCTTGGACTCAAAGACAATGGAACTCCTTCATATTTAGCGATGAAGCTAAATTTGAAGTGAGTGTCAAAGTTGCGCGTTATCCGAAACAAAACTGAAGCGTACATAAAGACTGTCGTAAAAGGACAGTTCGTTTTCCAGCAAGCATAATGGTCTAGGGTTGTATGTCTGCCAAAGGGGTATGCCAACTACACTTTATTGATGGGATAGTCAACGCTGAAAAATACTTTAACATACTAGAAGAAAGTTTGCTGTCATCAATACCAAAACTGACTGACTGTGGTGAATACACGCTTCAACAGGATGGAGCATCATCTCAAACCCAAAAAATTAGCCTCAAAGAACCTTTTCTGGTTTTAAAACAAAATTGCAGGAAATGTGGGACTCTATTTCTACAGATCAATGCCAGAACTTATCAAAATCAATGCCAAAGCGTTGTAAATGTGTTGTAAAGGCAAAAGGCGATGTTACCCAATATTAATTTTTTTTAAAATACATATTTAATCTAATAGTAAATATTTAACGCACTGTACGAATAAATAGTGGTCAAATTTTTCTTATCAGTTAAGCAAAAGTATTCAAAGAAATAATCGTTGTTGTTGTTGTTGACGTACAACAAACATTTGTTGTTGTAAAATTAAGAGAAACAAGTAAGAGTGCTCTAGTCGAGACTGCTCGACTAAGAGATACCCTGAACCCTGCGAAGATGTGATATCCTGATACCCCATTTTCAATGGGTTCAGGGTATAAAAAAACCCATACGCACGCACACATGCACACGCACGCACAAGCACTTGCTCTGCTACTGCGCAGTTTCCGCAGCGACTGCGCGTGGCCAGCGCTTGGGCTGCAGTATGGGCTATATTATGGAACCTTATTATACCCTGAACGCATTGAAAATGGGAAATGAGGGTATAATGTTTTTGTGAAAATGTATGTAACAGGCAAAAGGAAGCGTGGCAGACCCCATAAAGTATATATATTCTTGATCAGCTCGATAAGCTGAGTCGATATAGCCATGTCCGTCTGTCCGTCCGTCCGTCCGTAAGTCCATCCGTCTGTACGTCCGTCCATCCGTCCGTACGTCCGTGTGAACGCAGCGATCTCGTAAACCACAAAAGCTAGAGATCTGAAATTTGAAATGTATACTCGTGTATACCCTACGCAGTACGAGTTTATCATTTTTTTTTTCGGTAACTCACCCCATTTCCTTACCGATGAAAATCGATAATTTTTATTCGTTTTTTAATTGTAACTTGAATACCGTTATAGCTATAGATTTCAGATTTACTGTATTTCAAATACTCGAGACTTGTGCTTTGGCACATACATACATATGAATGTCATTAGTAAGTTCTTAAAGTTTGATTACGAAAGTCCATCTAGACGAAAACTAATTCAACAAATAAGTTTCCATAATATCCATACTGCAGCCCAAGCGCAGACGCTATGCAAACAGCGCAGTTAGCAGAGCGCGTGCTTATGCGTTCGTGTGAATGTGTGTGTGTATGCGTTGTTTGTAATGTATAAATTAAGATTTTATTATTTTGGTGGTATTTTAATTGCACGGTGTTGCACAATGAGGAGATTTTGTTATATTGAAAATCGTGGTGATGATCGACGCGATTTATTTCCAAAAATCAACTAAATCTAAAAGTGACATTAATTCTTATAAGTACCCTAACCCTAAGACCTCAAGACCCTGAAGATCAGGAACTGATGTTGTTACATTGTTGCGCGTGGAAGCTTCTGATGTTGTTCTGTAACGTCCGTTGGTACAGCTGATCTTGCATTGATTGATGTTGGCAATGCGTGATCGGCCTGGCTACTTCTGTTCTGGTGGTCGATCGAGTTAACTACGTCCTCGGATTTCTTAAAGGCGTCAATTATAATTCAAAGGTCTTTGATGTTTTCGGTAAAGTTTCATTGAGGCATAACAGAGGAGTAGAAAGATAGTAATGGCCAATCCAGATATCACCGGTGTTCTTACGAGTCCCACTTCTAATTGGGTGATGTGTCGTAAATTTTTCATACTTAACTTATGTAGGGCAAGCTTGGTATCTCTTGATGGTTCGTTATATGGAGGAGCGCAGCTGCTGCTGATCCAGGAGACTTCCTCACGTAGCTCTAGAGATTTCTGTATAGGGTATTGTTTACTTTTATCTCGTCGCCAAAAGTAAGTAGGAATGTCCCGTTCACCACCAGTTCATTGATTGTAGCTGTTCCATCGTTAATGATGATGACGCCGTCGGCGATGACTGTTAAAGGTTCGAAATGGCTGGGTCGAGTCGAACAGTGTGCGGTGCCACCTGAGTGCAGTTGTTGTGCGCATGTTACGTAGGGTAGCTTTTTGCAGAACGTTGTTGTAAGAGCAGTGCTACAGTTTCCAATCGCCATAACATGATTACCACAATCGGCTATGTTGTCAAAGTTAATTATAATGCCGTTGTGTTGAACAGGGTGTAAGATTAATTTTGATAATGTTCTTTAAATCGTTGGAGTCTAATATAGCAGGATTACCAATTCAAATTTTTGCAAGTGCGACTGATAACATTAGTGTTTCTAATTCCGAAATAATTATTCGGTTTCTCGAAAGCAATGCCTCATATAGCTGTTCTGCATTTATTTGTGTTATTTCTGTGTTTTCGACCAAAAGATTTACTACATTAGTTAACTTATTGATTTCATCTTGCATTTTTGTAATGCATTTAATGACTATTTGTCTATCTTCTGATTCTACAAGTTCTTTTTGTGTGAATTTAATCAAAGTCTGGGGTACCAGCTACAACTCCTTGCATGTCGATCCATCATCCATTTACTATAACTATTATTCTTTTATGTGTCGTACATCGGTATCTAGTATTTGTCTCATGTGTGATTGTGGGAATTGATTTCTTAACTTTTGTGAAAATAGTGTTCCTATTGCTGAATATAGGTTTACCAAGTGTCCAAATGGTAACGCCTCCATAATTGGTATGTAGTTAGTGCTAGTATTGTCATCACGTTTTGCTGTCGTCATTATGACCAAGAGAAGTGTAACCCAAATCATAAGAAAATAAAGAGAAAGTTAACGCTAGTGTTTATCTTAAATTGTCCTTGTGGACCACACTCCCTTTTATTAAGACTGTTGTAAACGTTTGTTTGCCTTTACCAGGACCGTGTCACCTACTTGGAACTGTCTATCATGTCATCCCTCATTCAGTCCTTATTCCTGAGTTCTGTCACCAAAGGATTTTTCCTATTTCCTTGTTCATCAGTACCCTTTTTATCTACAACCCAAATGGGGTTATTATATGGTGACCGAGATGGCCGTATTATACCATCCTTTTACAAGTTTTGAGTTTCTGCATTTCCGAAATCTGAGACGCCCATTGGGTATGGGTATAATTTAGAATATATGGGGTCTTCGTTTTTTATTCGGGTACTGCCAATGATGTTAGTATTATATGGGAACGCTTCATTTGGTTCCGCAAAAACTCCTGTTCTATTTTCTAACATCAGTTGAAACTTTTGTGATATACCCTGCGCGACTTGTATTTCATCAACATTTGTGAAGTTGACGGCTTCAATCGTTTCAGAACAGCAATATGTTATTAATTTCTTATTTTTGAAATCAATTAGAACGTCGCCATGCTTAAATAAATCTATTCCAAGTATACCGTCAAATGTCGTGAGGTTTGGTAGTCGGAAGAATGTTGTGTTTGTGTTAAAAAGGTGCATGATACATTTTTTTTATGTCATTATATGGATGATGACGGATGGATTGATTTTACTCGAAAGGGCTTGTCTACTGGGATGACATGTTTTAGTTCCTTTAGCAGTTTGAAATCATTTTTTTTTTGCTCGATTAGGTATATCGGTCGTTTGTCTGCGTACGTAAAGTCTAAAGGATCTATAAAAGCCCTAAAGTTTAGAGGAGTGTCGAAAGAGGAGAGTACCATATCGACTAAGTTCTTAACCCTGTTTCTTAATATTCCTAAAGCCTGGTAATGTTTTGAGCTACCATCAGATTTCTCGTATACTTTGTATGCGGTATGCGGTATTTCACTATCGGAAATATACTACATTATCAATCAACATTTAAAAATTTTTTTGAACACTACTAACATTGTTCTTATAATACGTTGGTGTGTTGTCGTCTTTTGGTGTGTTTGGTGGGATGTCTTGGCTTAGGGTTGTGTTTCTTGCTGGATCTGTTTTCTCAGGTTGGATCTGTTTCTTGCTGTCTTTGGTTGGTGTACTGGATACGGTGTCTTCGCTAGGTGTACTGGATACGGTGTCTTCGTTAGAAGCTTTTTATACCCTGAACCCATTGAAAGTGAGAAATCAGGGTATAATGGTTTTGTTGAAATTTCAAATGTATGTAACAGTCAGAAGGAGGCGTGGCAGACCCCATTAAGTATATATGTATATTCTTGATCAGGGTGACGAACTGCGTCGATATAGCCATGTCCGACTGTCCGTCCGTCCATCCGTTCGTCCGTATGTGTGAACGCATCGATCTCAGAACCTATAAGAGCTAGAGACTTGAAATTTTTTTGTAGGTCCCTGTATAGCACGTGCAAGTCAGATTTGTTTAAAAAAAATCGATAACTACTCCTGTTTTAATGATATCGATTAAAAACATTATCGAAATTCAGTAATTAAATTATATCTCGTACATCTTTGGAGCTACAGCCTCCAAATTTTGTATTTAGATTCATTTATATTTTATACAGTTTTGATTTTTGTTATATTTTAGACAACGGCAAAAAAAATTTAATTTTGTAATAATTTAATTTTTTAAGCTTACATTTTTTCTGCTTTAATAAATATATGATTGAGTATATCTTAAAACTCAGATCGGACGGGGTTCCGACTAGAGTTTTCTTACTTGTTCTTGCCGGATCAGTTTTGTGACGTTTGGTGCACTGTCTTTTTATACCCTGAACCCATTTAAAATGAGAAATCAGGGTATAATGGTTTTGCTAAAATGTATTTAACGGGTAGAAGGAGGCGTGGCAGACCCCATATAGTATATATATTCTTGATCAGCGTACGAGTTTATAATTTTTTTCGACGACTCATCCCAATTTCTTAGTATCGATGAAAATCGATAATTTTGCTTCGTTTTTTAAGCGTAACTCGAATACGGTTATAGCTATAGATTTCAGATCTACTGTGCATATCCGTGTAATAAATACAGACATTATGAAATTTTTTGATTTTGGATGCCACGCCTCCTTCCTCCCAAATTTGGAAAAGACGTATTTCAAATACTAGAGACTTGTGCTTTGGCAAATACATACTACATATGAATGATGCTGTGAAAGTTTGATTAGGAAAGTCTATCTATAAAAAAAACTTATTCAACAATGAAGTTCCCATAATATCGGCATATCACAGCCCAAGCGCAGTCGCTGTGTAAACTGCGTAGTTAGCAGAGTACGTTCTTATGCGTGCGTCCGCGCGTATGTGTGCGTACATGTGTTGCTTGTATATATGTACATATATGTATATATGTATGTATGTATATGTTAAAGATGCATAGAATATTTGGAATATCGGCTCTTCGCAAGATTCAGGGTACCTCCTAGTCGAGCAGTCTCGACCAGAGCACTCTTACTTGTTTTAATCTTGGGTTGTCAACCCGACTATATATTCCAAGTTTCACGTTTCTAGCATCAATAGTGCTCAAGATATATAAGAATATGTATAAATCACCATATAGTCAGATCCTATTTACCTTGCCCCTAGTTGTCGTGGATATATAATAGATATATAGGTGTCAAATTTTGACATTCTAGCTTTAAAGCTGTAAAAAATACAGTTTTACTTGATTGTTCACGCCCCCAATGGGCGTAGATATATCAGACATATCTTTTAGATCATGGGTTGTCAACGCGAGTATATGTTCCATATTTCAATTATCTAGCACTTCAACTCACAGGGTTTCTGAAATACCGGAAAATGGATTTTCCGATTTGCTACTCCCCTAGTGAGCGTATGAAGAAAATCTTGACACCTTATAATTCGAGGATATGTTCCGAATATCAAGTCTGTAGCTTCAATAGTGGCGAAATGGTTTGCCACAAAACAACCAATGTCAATTGATATTTAAATTAAAAGCGGTCAAAAATAAAATCTTCGGACAAAATGTTATAGTCAAAATTCAAAGTTCAACACAAACATTGTTCAAATCCAATATAGCATATTTTCAATTAGTGAACTTACTCCGAAATTTAAATTAAAGTACCTGCCCATCTAACAGAATCAAATGGTAAATGAAACAAAAGATATATTATTTTATGTATACTAATTTAGTTTTTATTATAGTCTCGCAATAATATTTTCATTAGATCGTAATATGTGTATATGTTTATTTTATTTATATAAACAGGAAACAATTAACTTAATTTTACATTTACAATTAGCTTTAGTTAGAAATAATAAAAATATTGAAGCTTTTTTTGTTTGTTTTGTATTAAATTTTATATGATAGGGTTTTTGTTGCTTGGGTGTAGTAAATGTATATACAAAAGCAGTCACGTGGACTGACACGATGTCAACTATTCAGAATATAAAAAATCTATATAAGAAGTTGCCATTTGCGCCGATGTGACTGCCTAAAGATTTTGTTGCGAATTTCGTATTTTCTTGTTATTTTCTTTAAAGCATCTGCAGTTCGAAATAAAATTGAGTTAATTCAACTATTAAATATACATAATTGTTTATAATGCTTTCGGCTGCGATTTATATATATATATGTATGTATATATATATTTATTTTTACGTTGATTAATTTATAATTCCATTAATTGTTTTTACGTTTTTTTTCGCATTAAGTTTATAATCTTCGTTAGAAAGTTTGCTTTATTATGTACATAAAAACAAAAGGAACTATATTTTTCAGTCTTTTTAGTGTGTGTGTGTATGTGTGTGTGTGTGTGTGCGCTTGTGTGTGTGTGTGTGTGTGTGTGTGTGTAGTATATTTATGTAGAATATTCATTGTTTCTTTTGCGTATAACAAATTGTTTCATTCAATTTTATAATTTTGAATTCAGTTGTGTCCTTTCAAACTTTCTAGACTTTTGCATAATTCTTTTAAATATTTAGTTTCCTTGTATTATTTATCCCTGCAACTATAAAATTACAGTATGAAACGAACGTTACTTGCGTTTTTCCTTTTATATTTTTTTTGCAACTCATATATATATATATATATATATATATATATATATATATATATATATATATATATATATATATATATATATATATATATATATATATATAATATATATAAAGAGCGAAGGCAAATATCGAATACTTTTGTTAATGTGGTTATAATATAATTTTAAGCTTTTCTAGTTTTTTTTTTGTTGCAGTTTGTAGAGATTGTGTGTGTCTGTGAGTGTGTGTTGCCTGCACTTGTATGTTATTATAATTATTCTGTTTTCATACAAACTCTCTTCTAATCTGAGAACGCTTAGTTAATACAGAGCTATTTATTTGTATATTTGTGTATATTTTTATAATGTGTAGGTATGTTTGTAATTCGGCTATTGCTTTTCCATGTATTTGTAGGCTTAACTCTGTGCAATTTATCTATGATCCAAACGGAGAGTATACTCTTGATAGTCTCTCTTTTGCCTGTTTTCTGTTTGTTCCTTGTTTCTTTTGCTACTTAATATGAGTGTATAATAATATGTTTCAATGTCAACTACATTCTACCTGTGTGTGTGTGTGTGTGTGTGTGTTCTGTCAACAGTTATGTTACAATAAAATGCGTTGCATAAATAGCATACATATTTGTAAATAGCATATAAATATGTAAATTATGCAGCAGTTATTTAAGCTCTCAATTACGCAATTTGAAGCTTAGCTTCAACCCAAATTAATTTAGATTAAAAAACAAACACAATTTACACCTTCCCTTCTCCTTCTCCCTCTCACTCTCTCTCTCTCTCTCTCTCTCTCTCTCTCTCTCTCTTTCCCTCTTGCTCTCTAGGAAGAGAGTGCTATCTATCTGTTACATTCTCTGTTTGTGTGCATGTGTAGTATATAAATTATTCTCTCTCAGCTCAAACTTTTGCCATTTGCCAAGCGCTATTCATTAACTTAGCGAACGTTTTTTTTCGATTTTCTTTTTGTGTTTCATTTACAGACGGTTTTTTTTTAACGAACACATGAACATAAACGCACTAGAAGTTTGCAACACAATTTGCCATTAACAAACAAAATCTAAATAAAAAAATGTTTGAGTACACGTAAATTCTAGCTAGTATTTGTTTATAGTTGGTAATAGTAACTAACTAATTTAAAGTTATTAACTCAGGGTTGATATTTTGTTTGTTGTATTGCTTATTGTTGTTGCTGTTATGGTTTGTTTTTGTAGTTGTACAGTTAGTTTGCTTCATTGTTGCATCGCTTCATGTTTTGCTTTGCTTAGATAGGTGCTAAAATAATTATTACAATTATACCATAAGTAAGGTTAGGTTTGTTATGCATACGTATAGTATTTAAGTCTAGTTATAAACGGTACTTAGGTTGGTTGGTTGTTGGCTTTTGTACTTTTGTTATTTGCATTTAGGACTTTTGTTTTCTTTTTCTTTTTGTTTTGTTTTGTTTTGATTTTGTTGTATGTGTGTGTCTGTTTAAACGGCGCTAGTAAATTATAAAAGAAATACTTAACAAATACGAATATATACAAAAATTAAGCTTACAATAAATTATTAGGAGGCTTGGCTGTGGGCAAAAGTTTGCTGGTGGCCTTAATGTTAAGCTTGATTTACATATGTTAGGGTAACATTAATCCATAAACACTAACATTGCAGTGTGTTAAGCTCTCTTCTCATGCTGTACGTTGTTACTCTCATACACAATTCGAGTTTTTTGCAAATATTTAGCAGTAGGCACACCGGGCTCTTCCCCTCGCTTGTTCTGAGTACCACCGATCACCCCCATCCCTCCGTTAAATATTTTAACATATTTTATGCTAATTGCTACATATACATATACATATACATATGCATGTACGTATTTACAACATTCTCTGGACACATGCGGTCTTCTACGCTTCGCGTCCTATGAAACCATTGGGGGGCTGTGGTCGTGTTGGGTTCGGCTGCCTTAGCCAATTTTCCTTAAGTGTATTGGACGTATTGGCGGCCGACGCAGCAGCAGCGGCTGCTACTGATGTTGCAGACGTCGGTGCTGGTGTCGCTGTTTTGCGCGTCTGACTAACGCTGCGACTGCGCAACGGCTGCTGCTGCGACTTAATGCGCACACGCTGCTTTGGTCGACTGAGTGGCATGCGCTCCATTTTAATGTGTTCCGTGTGCTCATCATCGTCTTCCTCGTCCTCGGCGCTGTAATATTAATGTAATAATATATATATATATATATATATATAGAAATATATTTTTTTTGAACTATTACTTGTCATTTTCGTCTTCATTAGAACTACCAGGTTGAATATGCGCCGGACCCATCATAGCCGCATAGTTTGGATTCTCGCTGGTAATGACTTGATCCTGTCCAGATCCCGACTTTGGTTCGCTCATCAGCATATAGTTGGGATTGTCGCTGAGCATGCTGAAGGGCGCTGCCTCCGCTTCTGCTGCGGGCAGCCTGCATAAGTTCATAGTTGGGATTCAGACTACTGGTGGTTAGCTTGGTTGGCGGCCAAACCGAGTGGACTTTTTCTACACTATTCAAAGACTCGTCCAACAGCTTGTAATTGGGATTGTCGCTGATAATGGTGGTACTACCGTTGCCTCCAGCACTGGGCGTAGTTGCCGTGGGTGTGTAGAATCGTGGTGTGCCCGCATAGCTACCTGCACTGCCGCTACCACCACTCTCAATGGTGCCTAGATTGCTGCTCATAGAGATCATTGGCATACCCGCGGAATGGCTTGTTAGATTCGAGTTGCTGCTGTTGCTTGCCATATTTGAGATGTTGCTCCTGTGGCTATCGTTGCTGTCGCCGCGTTTTACATTCAAGCGACGCAATGTGTCCGCCAGCACACGTTTGAGGCTCGGATGACGACTGTTGCTCGCATTGGAGCTGGCCGCCGATGCTGTTGAGGGCTGCAGCGAAGAGGAGACAACACCGCCACCCACAACACTCCCAGCAATCTCCTCGTCCGGCATAGAACTGCTCATATTATGCATAAGACTGGCGCCACCTCGCTTCTTTTTGGGCAGCAGATGTTGCTCGCCGCTCAATCGACCACTGCCACTTTGTGGTAAATCAACAAAGTTGGGACTTGGATCGTATAGCTCGTAGCCACGTTCACCATATGTGTTTCCATCCGTATTCCCGTCTATATCCGGTTGCACATATGCAGCATCCTCCATGTGCGAGCCACCAGCAGTGGGCAGTGTGCATAGCGCATCCGGCGTGCTGCTCACTATATAACCAGAATGCATGCTAAAAGGCGAATGCGTCGTAGCCTGATCATCGACTAAGGCGATGGGACTCTCCGCGGGCTGTTCCAGCGATGTGTTGTGCTCCATGTTTGACTTGTAACCCTGATATTCACCTACACGCAACGGTGTTGTTGCATCCTCGCCATCGACATCAGCATCCAAATGAACGCCCGCAAAAGCATCCATTTGATTGCGCTCCTTGCGTTCTTTTTCGCGGTATTGCACACCCGAATCAGAATAATAGAAGGCCACCTCCTTAAAGCTAGGATCAGACAGATGTTCTAGGTAATCGATGATGTCGAGGAACGAAGGCCGTGCCGATGGCCTATGATGCCAGCAGCGATGCATCAGCTTATGCAGCACCTCCGGACAATTGTCTGGCCGTTCCATGATCCCACCATCGATGACATAGCGCAGAACCTGCTCATTAGACAGACCCTGATACGGTTGAGAGGCAAGTGTCGCCATTTCCCAGAGCACAACGCCGTAGCTGAATACATCACTGGAGCTGGCATAAACGCCATCACGTAAACTCTCCGGCGGCATCCAGCGTACTGGCAATAAACCCTTAGTTCCTTTGCGATAGTAGTCCTTCTCGTAGATGTCCCGGGTCATGCCAAAGTCGCCAATCTTTACTGTTAGATCTTCTGCCACCATGCAATTGCGTGCGGCTAGATCTCGATGCACGAATTTTTTTGCCGCCAGATAGGCCATGCCATCGGCTATTTCGATGGCCATTTGAAAGATACGACTGTAAGGCGGCGGCTGTACAGAACCTACTATGGTACCCGCATTGGTGAGACCAATGCGTTGGTGATAGACAGCCACCACATCTTCTCGTTCGTCGGGTCGATGGGCTCGCAAATACGACTTCAGATCACCCCTTATCATCAGCTCCATGACGACAAGCGCCGGCTGGCCACGGGAGCATACACCTAGCAGGCGGACAACATGGTTTGTATCAAACTCTTTCATAACGCTTGCCTCGCTCAGGAAATTTATGCGTTCCCGATCCGTGGCATTCTCATTAACCGTCTTGATTGCACACGGTGTATCTTCGCCAGCATTGTGTGCCTTGAGTATACCCTTGTAGACCATACCAAATGAGCCCTGCCCTAAGGATCCTAGCTGAATGATCCGTTCTCGCGGCACTTCCCAATCATCGGGCACGTATTGTAGACTTGCATAGAAGGGATTCACCTCTGTATTCATGACCAAATCCTGTGGGTGTCCCCTCTTCGCGCTGAAGAACTTTAAGTAGATAACTAATCCAGTTATTATGAATACCGAAACGCCTAAAATTGTGCCAATAACCAAAAAGGTTGTCCACGATTTGGGAGGCTGTAAGCATTACGAGATACAAATTAGAATTTTGTATATTTTAAATTAATTTAAAATTAAAACTAAGCCCCATTCATTTCAGCTTCTTGGAAAACAAAATCTTGTTTAACAAATTTTTGACTGATGTTGATTAAAAAAAACAAATGAAACTTGCACTCGGTCAGAACCGATTACAAAATAATCTTTAACAGTCTAAGAACAGCTATACTTATTACGAAATCAATGTTTTCCGATAACTGTGGTAAATATACTTTTTCCGATTTTGCGGGCTATGAATATTGACATTTCTTCATTTGGAACTATTTCTAATATCAACAAGTAAGAACGTTGCAGTCGGCCGTTACCGACCGCAGAATACTCATTGACGGCCCAAACGTTTTTGGCAAATCAATAGAGGAGATCAGCAGCAAATAAGTCGTTAAATTTTGAGTTTCTAGTTCTAAAACTGTTGAAAATACACGATTTGCTACTCCATATTTCAAATTTCAAGTCTATTATAAATAGTGCTCCAAATATAACAGATTTTGTGCAAAACGTGATCTTGGGTTGCCAACCCGAGTATATATTCCAAATTTCAAAATCAGTAGTGCTCAAGATATATAAGAATATGTATAAATCAATCCGATTTTCCACGCCCCCAGAAGGCGTGGATATATATTTTTTCTCATCGATCTTTATAGGATCTTGACAGTAACCCACGTAATAAATTTGGACGTTCTACCTCTAAAACTGTAACAGATACAGTTTTATCCGATTTGCCAAACCCCCAATGGGCGTAAATATACCCGCCATACCTTTTGGATCTTGGGTTGTCAACGCGAGTATACGTTGCACATTTCAACTCTCTAGCACTTCAACTAACAGGGTTTCTGACATACCGTAAAATGCCTTTTCCGATTTGCCACGCCCCTAGTGGGCGTATCGGGAAAATCTTAACACTTTATAATTCGAGGGTATACACGAGTATATGTACCAGATTTCAAGTCTCTAGCTTTAATAGCGGCGAAATGGTTTCCATTCATAGGGACAGATGGTCAGGCGGACGGACATTGCACAAAACCAATATAGTCATTTCACTTTCGTGAATGAGTATAAAAAAAAAAAAACTAAACGAGTATATAGAGTTTGTAAGCATAACGTTTATCTAGAATCTATGCATTCTCCTTATTTGAATCGGCCATCATGACTCTTTATCAGTCCCGCTAACTGAAGGGATATATCGAAATCAGATGGGTCCAACCAATTTAATGAATAAGTTCTCATCATCATCAACAATGCGAGTCAGAACTAAGTACAGATTATCTAGTTATGTATCCTAGACTATCCCAAACTAATTGTATTTCAATTATCCCTATCATTATTCCCATTTTGGCTAGATGTGTACGATTAAAGTTCTATAAACACAATGAATATATAATATATATTAACTTCAACTATTTACCGGTACTATCACGAAGATAAGATCCGAAAGATCACCATCACCGGCCAGTGAATTGGCCCTAATGCGAAAGCTATATTTGCCCTCGTTCAGGTTGGTAACGATGTAGCCGCTTTGATTGAGATAATCCTGCACTGTGATACAACGTTTTTCTTCGACGGCATCTTGCTCCTGGCGCTCGAAGATAACCATGTAGGAAACTATAGCACCGTTCGGATGCGGTGGCTCTTCCCAGTGAAGGCGAACATTACCCCGAGTGGTGTTTAGGTTATCCACAAGTTCGCCAGTTAAATTAAATGCTTTGTCCACATGCTCTGTTGTATAAAGCACACATAAGGTTAGATTAGAGGGATCACTGCTTTCAGAGAATGACCACTTTCTACTTACCTAGTTTTTGAGTCCTCTTCTCCAACGGCTCGGAATCGCTGCACAATTCTGCAAGGTCATTATCACCCTCCTTTATACGGCAAGCGCGCACACTCAACGAGTATAGAGAGAAGTGTCGCAATTTCTCGAATTGAAATTCTGTTGTATTTGCATCCACTTCGGCGACAAAGACTTTGTAGTAGGTTTCGTTCACATCCATCACGGTCACATTACCCCACATTGAATCTGAGAGTGTTGCATGAGGTTTCACTCCCACAATCTGCGATCTGGTCGAATTATTTTCTGTAGATCGAATATGGCGCATCAGTACACTACTCATTTCGTGCCCCTCTTCGTCAATTTCAATGTATCGCCTGCTCCTGGGTTGCACAGCATTTGGACTGTTGTCGGTGGACAAGGTGGTAATATTGGCAACCTCACTATTATTACGCTTCTTTGGCACGTACAAAAAGTTCTGAAGCGTATTCTCGAATTCGATTTCATCAAAGATTTTTGCTTCAACAATTTGTTGATCAAATACGTTCCGACCACCCGCATCGCATTTGCAGTCAGGTCCTGGCGTCTCCTTAATCGTCTTCTCTGCAGGCGATGAAAAGGTCTCCTCATCGTTGGATGTATTAGGTAAAGCTGTATGGAGTAACCAGTGATTTAGGTGTGCATTTCTTAAATGTTTTTATAAACACTTACGATCCCGACAGAAGTTACGATGTTGCTCTAGCTTAGCGTCTCTACGCCTGATTTCTGCGCGTACCTGATACTTCGCTAGCTTGCCATTCACTTCCAACGGAGGTTTCCAGCTCAACAACTATGATTAACAAAATGTTATATATTTTAGTCTAACTTTAGTTTTACTGGCATTTGATTGCACCCACAATTTTCGAGCTGTCTGTAGAGCGTGCACTTATGCGGCGCACAAACGATGGTTTTAACGGCATCGTCTGGAAGCGTATTATGTCACTCTGATAGTTTCGTTTCTCCGAGGAAATTGTCATGGTGCGTATATAAAGTGCATATTTAGTATAGGGCTGCATTTTATCAATAAAGCGCAACTTGTCCTTGCTTAGTTCGCCCACAATCCAGCTGGCAAAAAAATTGAAAAAACGCTAATTAAATAGATTTCGATTGATTAAACTATTCAGTTAAAACGCACTTATCTAAACAGGGTTGATAGTTATCCCTCGTGACATTGCCATATGGATCGAATGTGAAATAGCTCTGATAACCAATGAAGGAACGCTCATCATCATAATTCACGGGATCGATCTCGATTGTAATGAATGTGGCACCTAATTGTATGATTTTTACATCAAGCGATTTCGTGTTGCCTGCGAGAAGAGTTTACAGATAAGTTATATATTGAAAGATATTTCTTAGCCAATAACACACATGTGCCCTTATTGCCATTTGAATCCTCTGCCACCTCATTTTTGTTGAATTTCTCCGGCTTTCCCGGCAGCATGGGTCGCAGCTTATCGATGGTTTCGATGCAAAGTTTGGGATTGAAGTGAAAGAAGATGCTGCCGTTACTAATGATGACTGTCTGATTCTCGGCCCAAATTGTCTCTAAATCTCGATTCTCCAGGACGTACATAGCATAAATATCGTCCATTAATTTCTCGCCCTTAATCTGTCGCAGACTCTTAAAGAAGTCTAGCGTGGTTAGGCCATAGGTCAAATGGACCTTCAGGAATAAATTGATCGTATGCACCATGCCCAGACCGAAGACCAAGGCGTCAACCATGTGAGCTATAAAAAAAGGAAGAGAAGAACTGTGCTTTAGATGGATCGATACGACTAGAGAACACTCGATTGACTCACGTCCGCCACGCTTGATGCTGATGGTTAGACCATCTTTGACGATTACAGTGCAGCCATGATACTCCTTGGCTTTCACTAGGCTGTCAATGGTGCCGCCGGGGCACTCCTTCTGACAAGTGCCGTTGCACTTCTGGCAGGTGTTGTTCATGATTGTGTAACCCTTGTCGCAGCGCGTTGTACATTTGCCGTTGTAGTGCACCAGTTTCATTTGGTTACTGCTCTCGTATTTGGTGCCAATCTTCTCACACATCTCCGCCGTAATGCACCGTTGTTCGTACTAAAAGAAGAGGAAGAGATTAGATTTGAATCAACGTACATATGGTAGGAAAATGTTATTAAAATAAATTGTCGAGCATACGGACAGAGAGAAGAACAAGTGAACTCTTTGATAGATGGAATATTTTTCTAGTAATTCAGTCGTAAAATTTTGAATTTCTAACTGTAAAACTGTAGAAACCCTAGTGGCTATATATTGTAATTTTAGGCCAATCCATAGTAGTGTATAACAGCGCAACTGTCAAATTGTGGGACTAACGCTCCAAAAAGGTTTTTATAAATTTTTATTTATTTGTAAATGCAAAATTGAAGACTCTAGATTTAATAACCGTAGTTTGATATAGGTTTTAATGAATTATAATTCAGAGCGAATGTTATATAAAAATTGTAAGCAAATATGTTCATAATTTTTTAAATGACCATAAGAAATATCAACATAATGTTAGAGAAAAGATATATATTATATATTTAACTCAAAAAGATTTCCTGAAATAAACATAAACAATTAAAAAAATTTAAAGTTCCAAAATGTATGGTGACCAAAGTATTTTTACAAATGACGAAAAATTAAAAAGTTTACAAAATATTATATTTCATTTAATGATTCTTATGTCTAAAAAAAATATATCCTTCCTTAGTACTAATGACTTTTTGTAGACGTCTAGGACTTGAATAGACCAACTTATGGATATAATCCTATGAAATATCCTTCCAACGCACTCCAATCTGTGAAATGATGTCCTCTCGTGTGCTAACTAAATCTGCACATCGCTGTCGCTTGATGTAAGCCCATGGGTTTTCTATAATGTTCAAATCAGAACTTTGGGGTGGCCAATCCAAAACATTTACTCCAATTGCATTCCAAATTGGTTTAGCAGTGGAAATTAAAGGTGAAATTAAAAGTGATGAAAGCACTCCGTAAAACACGATGCCAAAACGACGGTAGCTTGTCAACATATTTTTTGTCAAATTCAAGCCATTTAGGTTTATTTCTCGCGGTAATTTGAGGAATAACCCTAGCCACAGACGTTCCGTAGTTTGCTTCATTGAGGCGCCTACGAATGCCCCTTTCGGTAATAATAATTTGTAACGTATCAGCAAGATCCCGGGCAACTGTTTTGGGCGTCTCTAACGGTTTTTTTCTAAATTGACATAATATGACTATGCGTCGCCTTAGTTGTCTTTCGAGGTCTGCCACTTCGCCACTACAACTTCGGTTTTTGATGGTGTGGTATTTTTAAAAGTGAGTTATCTGCTAATAAACAGTTTGACGAGAAACATTGTATAATTTACTGATATTTTCCACAGAAATAACACAGTTATACTTCTCTAACATTTGACACTTCACAATGTCACTTAATTCTTTTGTTTTACCCATAACTACGCAAAACAAAAACGTGTATATCCTCGAATTATAATGTGTGAAGATTTTGGAGCGTAAGCTTCCAAATTTTGCTGTTACGTCACTTTAGACTCCTTCTAAATTACATGTCTACGACCACTAGGGGCGTGGCAAATTGGAATTATATTTTGCAGTAAGTTATTTCGTATTTTTCGTATGTTGGCAATGCTTCAGACGACAAGTAGCAATCATAACAAGTAAGAAAACTCTAGTCGGGGGTACCCGACTAGGAGATCCCCTGAGCCCCGTGCACTGCTTAGACAAGCAGTAGCAAATTTGAAACTAAAGGCAGCTAAGAATTATAACAAAATTCAAGCAGTCAGCTGTTATTTTTGTGATTCTTAGAACAGACAAGAATGCTCGCATTCGAATGTCTCAATGTATGTGTGCACATGTATAGAAAAAATGAAAACGGGGGTGAGTTTCTGGTCACATATTGCAATTGACAAAACGTTTTGTTTAATTAATTCTGTGATACTTAATGGATTGCAATGAAATTTTCAGCATATGATCTACATATTATATTGAATATTTTGCAGTTGTATAAAATCGCAAACTCATTCACATATTGGCTATATTTGCAACTAACCTTCAATTTGAAAATTTTTGAAAAATTTTTAACCAATATCCAAAATATAACAAAAACCGAAATTGTATAAAATATAAATGAAACTAAATGCAAAATTTGGAGACTCTAGCTTCAAACATGTACGAGATATAATTTATTAACTTCATTTCGATAAGGTTTTTAATCAATAACAAAAGAACGGGAAAAGTTATCGATTTTCTAACAACTCGATATGCGCGTGCTATACAGGGACTTCCAAAAAAAAATTTCAAGTCTCTAGCTCTTATATGTTCTGAGATCGTTCATACATACGGACGGACGGTAGGACGGACGGACGGACAGACGGACAGACGGACATGGCTATATCGACTCAGCTCGTCTCCCTGATCAAGAATATATATACTTTATGGGGTCTGCCACGCCTCCTTGTGCCTGTTACGTACATTTGACATTTCAACAAAACCATTATACCCTGATTTCCCATTTTCAATGGGTTCAGGGTATAAAAAACCTTGTATTCTGCTTTATGCTTATGTCCTCTATACTTTGTCAATGAACTAAGAACCGTTAAATATGGAAGTTCTTCAAAACAAAACACAAGATAGAGCAACTAAGTTTGTCGAAATACTTTTTCCGTCGACTGTATATATCTATATATATAATTGTCCGGAAGTGCTGGACAAGCTGCTGCATCGCTGCTGGCATCATATGAATTCGATGGCCATCGGTACGGCCCTCGTTCCTCGACATCATCGATTACCTAGAACACCTGTCTGATCCTAGCTTTAAGGAGGTGGCCTTCTATTATTCTGATTCGGGTGTGCAATACCGCGAAAAAGAACACAAAAAGCGCAATCTCACTATTGAGAGTGGTGGTAGCGGCAGTTCAGGTGTGCCCGCATAGCTACACCCCGATTCTACACACCCACGGCAACCATAACAGTCAACAAAATTGAATAATTTTAAACCTAAGTGATCCCCGATTAAAGCAAAGAAATTTTTCAACGTGATTAATCTGAGATTAAATAAGTATAAACTTTATATATAATCGTACAAATGAGACTAGAAGTAGAATCTTATACAATTCAAAAGAGTTAAATAGCTTAGCTTACCAGAAAGAAGCCATCGGGGCATTGATCAATGCAATTTCCGCCGTTAATTGAAACATTGCGACAGGCGACGCAATCGCCCAGCAGAGGATATGAACAGCCGCCCAGACAGGACTCGTTGCAACAGGTATTCTCATTGATGCAGTTGTAGGGGCACTCCTTTGGACAAACTACATGGGAAGAGAGCGGAAAGCAGAGTTAAAATTAAGACTTCCCTTTTGAGGATCTGATTATTTAGCTTACTTGTCTGGCATGCTCGACTGTTCCAGCAATACCGTTTGTTACCGGGATACTCCTTGCAGGCGGGCACACCGCTGGCATCTGTCATTGTGTTTTCCTGTGCATCGTCGTTAATCTCTCCTGGGCACCGTGCACATTCAGCCTCATTGCGATTGAACTTTAGCACAATATCCAAATCTGTAGCATTCTTAGAGACGATCTTGTGCCAATTGACAGTCTTTACGAAACACAAATATAAATTCCTTTCGATCCGCACACCTCCATTCGTAATAGCACGCAAATTGGACAATCCAATATCCAGCAGATCGCGATTCTGATACACCACCAGAGCATAACTTTCGAAGAGTATATTTCCCCGAATAACACTCAAATTGGGAAAGATTTGCGATAATGATATCAGATTTTGCACACGAAAAACTAGTATATAGCCTGTGACCTCGGTCAGCATCGGATAGGTCGTATTCAATTTGTCTGCATCGTTGATCAGTGTTATCAGCAAGAAACCCTCAATGATCGTACAGTTTGCCAGCTGCTTCAGTTCCGATATATTGTTACGTATATCCATCGATTTACAGGCTGTATTTCGTTTCAAAATTAAACACACAAAAATATTTATATATATACATATATACTATATATATAAGTAAAGAAATATAGAAATGATGTAAGAAATACATACAAAAACAAATACTTAAGTTTTTCAATAGACAACAGAAATATAATATATTCTTATGTTGCTTAAAACGTGTTTTTATACCCTGAATCTATTGAAAGTGAGAAATCAGGGTATAAATTGCATCTAAGAAGCAGAACGAAGCGTGTCACTCCATAAACTACAATATATATATTCTTGATATCTCGTACGTGTTTGGAGCCAGAGTCGTCAAATTTTGCATTTACAACTTTAATATTTGTTATATTTAGAAAACAGACACCAAATTTCACAAAATTATTTTAAATTGAAGCTAATATGTTAGTATAGCCAACATGTCTTAGAGTTGTTATTGGTACTAAATTGAAAAAAATTCAATTGAAAAAGGAGATTATATGCTGCAAAGTCTGTTTCGCAACTCAGAAGTTATTAAATAAAACCTTTGGTCAATTGCAAAAATCACTTGGCAAGCAGCGCCAAGAGTATGGCATTTTCTCAATACATGCACACACATTCATTCAAAGAATCGCAATTGCGATTGAATTGTGTTTTAGTTTTCTGCTGTGTCTTTAGTTTGTATTTGCCATTTAGCAGGCAAGTATTCAAGTGGCGGTGTTGGTAGAAGTGATGATCGTTGCCGAGGAGATATAAGTTCTCTGCCTGGCGATGGCGAGATATTTCCTTCTTCGTATTGTTTTTGTTTCTATGCATAGATACAATCTGCGGACTACATTTGAAAACTCAGAACGGTCAAAGTTTAAGGTGTATCCTACTCGGGAACCTCCTACTGGAGCTTCATTGCTTGTTTGAAGGGTGATTTATTGGAAGCAATAGTATTGAAAGTATTTACATAAATATATATTTATTTCTAATAAATCGTATTCAAAATAAATAAGTTCTACAAGAGTATGAAACGGCACAACAAGTATCTCCGTCAGACTTACGCATTTCCTTTCGTGCCAATCGCACATTGCTGTTACTGTTTCTGTTTATGTTATTGTTACTGCCAAATCCATTGATGTTACGCGTCGGCCCTGTGAAAGACGCCAAGCTGTCCTCAAAGCTTCGCCTCGCTGTAGATGGAACCTTCTGCAATTGTTGATTTTGTTGAGTAGTCGGCGGCGGCGGCAGCATCGCACTTGCTGTTGTCGCATGTAATGTTAACAGAGCGAGTATTGTGAATGCAATGCTTTGATTACGCCAGTGTTGCTGTTGTTGCTGATGATAATTGAATTTCTGATCCTCTCGTCTGAATGCCTGTAGTTGTTCTAACTGCTGTTGTTGTTCTGATTGTAATTGTTGTCTTCGCCGTCTTTTGAAGAGAATGCAACAATGTCGCAGCAGCATTCGTTGTTGCACAAACAGAAACAATTGTAGTGTGACAAAAAGGCTTAAGCAATTGCTGTAAATTTTTAAATATCGATTCTTTTTGTGAACGTGGCTGTTAATATTGTTGTTGCTGGTATAGTCGTTGTTGTTGTTGGTGTTGCACTGGCAATTGGCTGTTGTTGCTGTTATTTTTTGGTTATGGTCATTTGTACTATTACTACCACTACTCCCATTTCTCCGGCTACATCTACGACTCTGTGTACAGCAACATGTTCTGGCAACAATCTGCTGATGATGCTGACGATGTTGCTTTTGATGAAGTTGCAGACAGCTGCAATGTTGCGAAACCTCCAGCTTGCTGAGGAATGTTGTTGATGTTGCCTCGCTGTTACTGCTACTGATACTACTTATACTGCTACTGTCACTGTTACTGTTTCTGATTTTGCACTGGCTGCAGCTTGGATAGGAACTTCTGCTTGTTGCTGTTGCTGACTGCTGAATACAGCAACATTCTGTTGCTGCTAGCACTTGTCGGCATATGATACAAATATTGTCATATGCTGTTGTTGCCGGTGTTGTTGATAATGACGTTGTTGTTGCTAATACCTCATCTGTTGCTGTTGGCTTTGTTTTTGTAGAGTAGAAACATGGTCGCTTTAGCCATAAAAATTTGATTCTATTTGAACTCCAATCTTTCACATGCAGACTTTCCTTAGCAGCTGTCTTCCAGTAAAACTTTTCAACTGGTAAATCCTTTAAATCCATGTTGTTGCTCAATGAAATTTAGAAAAATTTTTTATATATTGTATTGAACTAGGGGCGACGGCCCGTTAAGTAATCATCACTCCTCTTCTCTCTCTCTCTCTCTCTCTCTTTCTCTTGTTCTATCTGTCTTCTCTTCCCTCTCTCTCACTTATATTTTTATTTGTTGGAATGGTTTTCGTCGTCGCTGTTATTGTAGTTGTTTGGTTGATTGAAACTGTAATGAAAATACAAAAAGTGGAAATGTTATTGTTAAGTTTTTGTTTCAAAAAGAGCAGTGAGACAGTATAACAGCTGCACACGTATGTGTGTACATATGTGTGTCAATATGTGTAAGTACTACAACGACAAGCAATAACAATAATTTTATGCGAAAAAGGGCGCCAACTGGTCAACACACGTGTCGCGTCAACGGCAACGCAGACGTTGTCGTTATCGCTTTAGCGTGACCACACACACACACACTAACATCATTGAACTAGCATTCGTCATTAACAGAATGTAATTCATATTTACAGGTTATTTACAGTTTAGGTCAACAGCTTTTAATATTTTAAACATTCACTTAGCATTTGGATTACATACAAAGATGCACCACGCATTAACATAGTGACTAATCTTATTCAGAGCTGTAATTTAGACTCTTGTCACTTAGCCCACTAACTTTTGTCTTCTTCAAGAAAGCACAGTCTAAACAAGTATGGAAGCTCTGGTCGGGGGGCCCTGTTAAAAGCTGTTGCTTTAGTTTAAGATTTGACACATAGCGTGCTAGCAGTGGCAAGTGGCGCGGTGGTATATGTGAGTTCGATTCCTGTCGATATCGGTTTTTTTTTTGACAAACATTCCATTTCATGTGAAGGTGCAACTTGTAATGAGTCGGGGAACATGTTTTTTAGTCGAAAATTGTTATAAGTTTACATTTTTCTGCTTAAATAGAAAGGTACATATAGGTATGCGTGTACGTGTAACCTGTGTGTGTTTTGTGTATCTATGCATGGATACGAGCTATTTAAAGATCAGGGTATCTCCTAGTCGAGCAACCGCGAAAAGAACTTTCTTACTTGTTTTATACATCATTTGTATGCTAATGTGATGTCGCATTGCTCTATTAGGCAGCACAGTTTTGCTTAACGTAGACATATAAATATATAAATATATAAATATATATATATATATATATATATATATATATATATATATATATATATATATATATATATATATATATATATATATATATATATATATATATATATATATATATATATATATATACATGGCAATAATTTTATGCGCCAAAAGAAACAAGAATAAATAAAAGTGATTACTTTTGTTGTTGTGCTGGTGACGTTTGTTTGCATGACGCTTGGCCCTCATCGCACTGACGTTCAAGCTAGGAAAGCGACTGCGACAGCGCATCTATTGTAAAAGCATAGTAAATCGTAACAAGTAAGAGTGCTCTAGTAGAGACTGCTCGACGAGGAGATACTCTGAACCCAGGGTAGAGCTGATATTCATTCTACATTCTACACAGCAAACAACACATGCCCACGCACGCATAAGCTCGCTCTCTGCTTACTGCGCAGTTTACGCAGCGACTGAGCTTAGGCTGCTTGTGCTATATTATGAGAACTTAATTTTGCTTTTAGACTTTATCAAATTTTCAGAGACATAATAATGTGTGTATTTTCCAAAGCATAGGTCTGTCTAGTAAATGAAATACGTTTTTGCACGTTTGAGAGGGGGTGGAAGGTAGGTATCCAAAATGCAAAGGAAGCACACCAATAGCTTGTATGTTTGCATTTTTTGTGATACTGATGATAGGCTTAAAAACGAAATCAAATTATCTATGTTATTATCGATAATAAAGAAATGGGATGCGTTATCGCAATATCATAAGCCCATACTGCGTATAGTATCGAGGAATGCATATATTATATAATCCAAAATTCAAATCTCTAGATTTTGTTCTTTACAAAATAGCTGCGTTCACACGGACGTACAGACGGACATGGCTAGATCGACTCAGCTCGTCATTCTGATCAAGAATATATGTACATATATACTTTATGGGGTCTGCCACGCCTCCATCTGACTGTTACATACATTTTAACAAAACCATTGTGCCCTGATTTCCCATTTTCAATGGTTTCAGTGTATAAAAACGAAGAGAAAAACTGCGTAGCGTATTTACAACTACGTTGTAATTCATCATGTTGACGCCGCACGCCCCCTGATGTTTCACACAGGGTGTAGCCGGTTTTTTGGGGCGTAAGAAAAACAAAATGCGGCTGCGTTGTCAGCGGTATGAGAGTTGTTGAGCGCAAAACATGGCAACAAAGCAGAGAAACGAATACTGTACGTGAGAGAACCGCGAGAGTTGCCATTGAAGGAGGCGGGGCAGCAAGAACACCACCCGCCTCTCGCTGTTCTTGTGCAGTAGTAAAAATGCTGCTGCGTAGTTAAAATGTACTCACACATATACGTACGCACGCACGAATGCATACATACATACATACGTACATACATGCATGTGTATGTATGTGTATACAAATACTATTATATTTTTCGTTCTTTATGGGCCTGTCGGTTTGCAAATTGTTTTAGTTGCCCGCAGCATGAACAACAGCAACAATAACAACCACCTCGCTCTCTCCCTCTCTCTGGTACACACGCATACGCTATGTTCTCTCGCTCTCATAGCTAATGCTGCGGGCAGTCGTTTGTTTTATTATGCTTTATAATTATTTGTTTTTGTTGTTTTCATTGTTTTTATTTTATTACGCAGTAAAAATACTCCCTAATAGTCGAGATTCTAATCCAATGGCACCATATATAATTAGAAAAATTAACAGAATAAAAGAACTTCAGAGGTTTAATTAAAAAAAAAAATACTTTTCAAATGTTTTTATGTTAATAAAAATTAAAAGTCATTACAAATTCTGAATATTAAATATGCCGGTTTCTATTGCAGGTTATCTTTTGCGGTAACACTACGACATCTGCCACTCCTCCTTTCTGAAAACTTTTTACTTTTTCTTCTCATTATTTTGATCGCTTTTCGTAAAAAAAAAAAACAGCCCCAAAATTGGGGATCCACAGTAATGCGAATAAACAACTCTTTTCTGTTACCCACACATGCATGCATGCACAGAGCGCGCGCGCGCAGAGAGAGAGAGAGAGAGAGAGAGAGAGACAAGAAGTGACTGTGCTCATCAAACTGTACGACAACATTGTAGCTGGGAGGGTGACCTAATTTCTCAATTTTATATTTATTTTTACTATCAGGTGGAAGCTAAAAAAACGCAATATTTCCGTCTACACGTTGACAACAACAACAATGTTATCAGCTGTGCACATGGGAGAAAAAACGCTTTCAGTTGGCAATTTTGTTATTGTTTATTTTCGTTCAACTCGACCACAGGCGCCATCGTGTGCACGCGCTCGTTAAATATTGAAAACTGAAATTGGCACGGCTAACTGTCATTTGTTTTGCTGTTATTTTTCTTTTCCTTTTTTTACAGCTTAACGGCATGTGCTTGTAATAACTTTTGGTTTATTCTGCCTTTCTTTGCAAATGCATTCGTTACGCACGCGCTGTCAAGCGGTGTCAAAGCTTTAGCTATAGACGACGCCTACTGCTGCTACTGACTGATCGAAAGTTTCTGACTCATTCTTGTTGCGACAACAACAGCAAGAAAAGTGTTTAAATGACCAACAACAATGATGACGGCATTGACGCTGGCAATAACGGCAAGATCAACAACAGCAATAAGAATCACCACTCTGCACTGCGGCTTCCTAAAGGCAACAACATTCCAATCAGACGCAAAGTTGTCCGACCAGTTAACAGCAGCAATGACAACAACAATAACGCTAACCAAAGCGTAGCAATGCACGAAATATTTCTTATGCTCCAAATCTCATAGCCAAGTTTTATATTTTTATTTTTCGGTTTTGTATTTTAGTATAAATATTTTCCTCTTCTTAATTTTATTTTCTACACGCTCCTATAAGATGAGCAAGAAAATTACAGATAATGAAAAAATAAATAATAAAATAACATTTTCCAATTGATTTTATTATTTAATTTATTATTGACAAATTGGTGCGCGAAACTCTGGAATGGATTAACTTAGCAGACCCCATTAAGTGTATATATATAATATAATTCTTGATCAGGACGACGAGCTGAGTCGATATAGCCATGTACGTCTGTCCGTCCGTAGGAACACAGTGCACTCGTAAGTCACAAAAGCTAGAGACCTGAAATCATACGCAGTACGCGTTTATAATTATTTTTCGATAATTATTTTCATCGCCTTTTCGATAAAAATCGATAATTCGTCTTCGTTTTTTAAGCGTAACTTTAATACCGTTTTAACTGGAGATTTCAAATTGAATATATCAGGTCCGTGTAATGAATACAGATATTTCGGAATTGAAGTAATTAAAATATCGCTCTTCGCAGTGTTATACTCATTCACAAAATTGAAATGAGTATATTGGATTTGTGCAATGTCCGTCTTGCTGTCCATCCATCTGTCTATTTGTCCGTATGAACGCAAACCATTTCGCCGCTATTAAAGCTAGAGACTTGAAATCTGGTACATATACTCAACAACCCAAGACCAAAAAGATATGGCGGATATATCTAAGCCCATTGGAGGCCGTGACAAATCGGATATTTTTTACAGATTAAGAGCTAGAAACTCAAAATTCAAACTTAAAATTAAATTACTGTTGACATCCTTTATTGATTTGCCAAATATTATATCATTATTATAATCAGAAAATGAAGCTGGAAGCATTTGGGCCGTGAATGAGTATTTTTCAGTCGGTAACGCTTAACTGCAACGTGCTTGTTTTATTCAATTTTTTCTATAAAATTATGAATCAGATCTTAACAGGTTGACAGAGATTTGAATTCCTTCTAGTTAAGAAGAAAACGTAAGTTAATCGGAATTATATTAAAAGAAAAAACATTTTTATTAAAGTTATTAAGTTTATGCAGACTGAAAAAATTGTTTATATAATTGAAGCAGATTTTATACTACCTTTTTTATGAAGCATACGAGACTTGTGATTGCGTTAAGGTTTGCAAATGCTGTAAGGTTATTTGTATACCCTGAACCCATTGAAAATAGCAAATCAGGCTATAATGGTTTTGTTCAAATGTATGTAACAGACAGAAGTATTTATATTTTATTTATTATTTTTGACGAAAAAGAACCACAATTTCATAAGTCAGTAAAAATTTTGGACACAGCAGAAGGTGCTGTAAATTACAATAATCAGTAGAATATGCCTCTATTATTCCGAAAAATCAGATTCCAAATTTTTTCATATATATATATATATATATATATATATATATATATATATATATATATATATATATATATATATATATATATATATATATATATATATATATATATATATTCTTCCGAACCATTCATGAAATTAACTATTTCATCATACATATGTGAAATAATTAAATACAAAACCGTTGTTTACGACTCCTTTTTGTGAGTACTCATGATACTTTGCCTTTACAACACCCTTGTCATTATGACTGTAAGTCTTAGCTATACGCAAACCAAAATTTTGTTTGACTCCAGAGGAATAGTTTTGAATAGTCACATGTAGCACTTAATCTCTATGGGGCTCAATAAATTCGCCGTGTCATTCCAAGAGAGACCGATAGAGCGAGACAGAGAAAGAGCGAAAAACAGCGCCCTTTCTTTATCGCACGACTGAGCATAACAATAACAATATGACCGACAAAGTCAGCACGAGCTGGCAGGTGAAACTAAACTTGTTGATATAGATATATGTATAAGCTATACTATGCATGTTGGTGTGTGTTAGGCCTGTTGTTTTGCTCATACTTTGCGAGTCATTTGTGTAAGTTCCAGATAAGCAACGTGACGCCTCACGCGAGATAAAACGACGCGCCCGTTTTGCCAGTTAGCCCCGCAACCGGTAGGTGGCGGTTGTGAGCCAGAAAAAGAGACAGACGGAGAGAGCGAGAAGGGTGGGTTTAGACGTAGTTGATCTCGGTGCGAAATGCTAATAACTAATATGACATTTACCATCAACAACGTCATCATAACATGGAATTTTAGTATGGAATTTTTTGAAAAATAAACCCCAACAACGCGAAAAAATTAGATTAGATTGATCCACGGTTCGCTGACCCTAGGCTGGGCTATGGCAAAAGGTTTAAAGAAGCCCAGTACCACCTATAACAAGAAACGTGGAGAAAACAACTATGACTGAAACTGATGCAACACAAGCAATTTCACCAACAGCAACAAACAACGGAAAGTCTCACTAGGCTATTAGATTCGGAGTCTGGTAAGAATATATGCGAAAGACAACCGAATCTATTGCAAAAAGTCACAACTTAAAGAAAAACGGAGAAAACTATATTTTCGCACGGAGACAAATGGAAAGCAGTAGTCAAAAGAAGCTAGGAAACTAAACAGATTCCCCAAAAAAAAAAATCTGAAAAATCCGTCCCCATAAAATCTGAGCAAGGAAAAAGATACGCAGATGTTTTTCTGTAGAAAAACTAAGTCAAGCCCATCAGTGGTCTAACGCATAAAAGTTACTGCCTCGAATAGCCAAGAACAAGTAAGCGTGTTTCTATTGTAATTATTGTAAGAAAGCCAACTTTCAGAGATGTTGCTCATGTCGGGCATTATATAAATAGGGTTTGTTAGATCCATCCGCAGTTGCTATCGATGCTTTGGGGTAGGCCACCTACGGAAGAATTGCACAGGACCAGAATAAATTTCTGGAGACGTGCATTATCTGCATTAAAATGAAAGACTGATGATGACCGAGATCGGGAAGTGTCCTGCCGGCGACCCGCTACTACAAGAAAACAAAAATCGAAACGTCGCAGTGGTCAGCAGCTACCTAACACCTAGCGACGACATAAATACCTTCCAAATAAAGTTAGACAAATTTCTCATTTTTTAATTGGTTCAGGGTTTAAAAAACAAACACAACCTGAAATCAATTACAGTTTAGATTCAGCTTCTGTAAAGCCCATAATCTAGCTCAAGCGCAGTCGCTGCGTAAACTGCGCAGTGAGCAGCGTATTTGATGTATGTATATATGAAAGTGCGATATATGCGGTTTAATTTGTATAAGTTTATGTTATTTTCAAGCTATGGACTATATTTAAAAACGCAGCTCGGAAAGGGTTCAGGGTATCTCCTGGTCGCGCACTGCCGACAAGAGTCAATAACTATCCCGTTTTAATGATATCGATAAAAAACATTATCGAAATGCAGGTTTTAAATTATATCTCGTACATCTTTGGAGCTGGAGTCTCCAAATTTTGCATTCAGATTCATTTATATTTTATAAAATTTTGGTTTTTGTTATATTTAGACACCCAGTAAAAAAAAAAATTTTTTTTTGTCATAATTTAATTTTACAAGCTTAAATTTTGTCTGCTTTAATAAATACATGATTGAGTATATTTTAAAACGCAGATCGGACGGGGTTCAGAGGATCTCGCGGGCACCACCGACTAGAGTTTTCTTACTTGTTTTACTTGTTACTATGTAGTATATATAAAAGAAGCAAAGAATGATTGGATTATTAGCTCTTCGCAGGGTTCAGGGTATCTCCTAGTCGAGCAGTCACGATTACTTGTTTATAGTCGTTTTCGAATAACGCCTAACTTGAAAAGCCGGAATTTGATTTTCTATCTTGCGTGCCTCTCATCGCACATTTAGATATTAAAACCGAATAAAACATTAATTTGGTTTGAAACAGGAATTTTAGCTGATTATGAAAAAAATCTCCAACCTCTAGCATTGAGCGTTTTTTCAAGCTTCAAAGCATTACAAAAAATAATTTTTCGGATTTCAACGCTTTACTTGCTTTGAGTTTATCTTTTCAATAAACTCAAAACTATGTCTCTAGATCGGGATTATGAGTTAAGCGGCTAGCCCTCTGAGTGAAACGATATTAGTCTCATGTTTGGCTAAAAGCTCAAGTAAAATCAACTCGGGACTTGAACTGTGTGAGGCCAAAAGCATCGTTCAAGATGCTACTGACTGATCCTTTTGAAATCGTTTCTAATGAAACTCAGCGTACCAACGGCTGTTAAAAATCCTAAACCTATACCATTTGAAGACACATTTTTTTTCGAATTTGGCTAGCCCAGTTTTTGAGTTTCTACCTGTAAAATTGTAGAAGATACAGCTTTTCCCGATTTGCCACGCCTCCAGTGGGCGTGGAGATATAATTTCGACCAATCCTTCGATGGAGTCTAGAGTAACGTAACTGTACAACTTTGGGGCTAAAGATCCAATCTGTGTAAATTACAGGCTATTTTTCGATGTGACACGCCCCCCAAAGAAGCGTAAAATTTATTTTTGTGTCATCAAAAACTTTAGCAGGTATGAACTTTTACGGTTTACCATGGTCATGGGTTGTCATTCACCTTGTGAATTAGTATATCAACTAAGAGCATTGCAGTGGAGCGCAACCGACTGCATAATTCATTCACAAAACTGATTTCTTCCGGTTTGCCATAGTCAGACCATATAATTTATAGATCGATTTTAGAATATTCTTTTTTGTTGTCATATAATTACTAAATTGTGTATCAATCCTAAAATCAGGACCTAATTTTTAAATCACCCAAAAGGCTTTAATGATGATAAATGATAATGAAAGATAAATGCTCTTTAGTCAGATACATTTTTTTTATTTTATTCGAGTTTGTTCACAGAATCTATAAATTCTAAGACAATATAATACTTAATATTTGTAATACTTGAAATGTTTAGCGTTTTTATTTGTAACATGTTTTCAATCGAATTGTATTTTTTGTACAAGTATGCCCGGTATTTTCAAGTGTATTTATTATTATTCAATGAAATCAATATTCAGATTGATTGATTTTCCAGTTTTGTGACAAATGAAACAAACCGAAACGAAATTAAATTAAATTAAATAGAATGAAATGCCCTATCAAATGACAGCTAAAGCGCAATCGAAAAATCGAAACCAGAGTTACAAATTCGACTACGTTTTTGTTTATGCTACAGCTTTGCTTGAGATTTTTCTATTCCTTGATTTGATTGTACTGGAAAAATTATGAATGTTGTTTATGATGCTACTGTTTTTGTTTTTCGTATTGTTTTCGCATTTAACGACAATTGATTGGGATTAGGAGTCGATAGACATTTGACTGGTGATTGTGTTGGTCTTTAGGTTTATTGGATCAATTTATCGTTTTATGGCTTGGTTGTTTGCAAACAGAAACATTACCGCTAAATAAATGTTTTTTACTACTACTATTTTCATTAACCAGACAAAATATAGATAAATAAAGAAAGAACTTTGTCAAAAAAAAATCAAATTTAATAAAATCGATAGAGGAAACCAACAATGATCCAATGTCTAAAACTGCGGGTAGTGCTATACACAGCCAGACAGGATACCTGATATTGTACAGAACGAAACGTCATAAAACGTAGCGAAGAAATGTTCTGTGTCATAGAGAAGAATACGAAAACGAAGAAATTGACAAATCCAATGATAACCGACAGACAAGAGACACCTGCGAAAAACATTTTGAAATACCACTGCGCTCCAAAAGAAATTAACCCTGGATACGTGAGCTGAGAGGCCAAACAGGTTGCGCACACCAACAGACCACACCAATACCAAACCGAAAACACAACGATAAGAGAATCGGAAATTCCAGCCCGGTGACGTTCGGCATTTGTTGCTGAGTCAATCGATGAAAATGATCGACATAACAATAACAGCAGAAACAAAAATAAACATAATTACGCTGAGTTATGTGAGAAGAAAGCTATTAACTTGTGCGTGTTTTAAAAAATCTGGTATTCATTGAAGCAATAGTTAACTTAGTAAAGAGTATATGTTTTTTGCAATATCCATCTTGCTGGCTGTCCGTATGAACGCAAATCATAAAGCTAGAAACTTAAGAATTGGTATATTCGTGTAAACAACCCAGTACCAAAAATATTAATGTATATGGTAAAACTGAATCCTCTACAGTTTTATAGCTATAAAATTCAAGGTATTGAAATAAATCATAAAATTGCAGAAGTATCACCTCTCTCACATATAAACACAGGGAAAATTTATGGGCTTTTCACGAAGTGAAATGAGTATATTCGCTTTGTGCAATGTCCATCTAGCTGCCCGTCCGCCTGCCCGTAAGAACGCAAACCCGCTAGTGAAACTAGAGACTTGAAATTTTAAATATATACCCTCGTATGGCACCAGTTAGGGCAAATTCATTTGCTGACTGGTTTCCCCAAGGATCAGCTGGAGATGTACGATGGTGTCCTGCTCCAGGAACTAACCGCAGTCAAACACTTTATTGATTTTGGTGATGATATAACCGTCGTTACGCATCGTTGCCCAGGGAAAGAGATCTGAGATATATAATAATATCTGTAGAAGCATCAGCTGCATACAAGACTGACAAGAACAGAACCTGAAATATCATAATTCCAATACTACCATTAAGTCAAATAGAGGAAACATAGAGAAAGTATCTTGGCGTGATGCTGCACACAAAAAAACACTCCGTAAACATCTGGAATATGTGCCACAAAACGTAGCTGTTCCTGTAGAGTAATCTCACGAATCATACTGATTAATGTGTAACGTGATATCAAGCTGCTCAAAAAAAAAAAAAAAAAAAAAAAACACAAAAAAAAAAAAAAAATTCCCCAAAAAAAAAAATTTTATCTCCCTACCCATCAATGAAATAAAATTTAAAAATTATTAACAGGTAGAAGGCGTGGCAGACCCCATAAATTATATATATTCTTGAAGTGGGCGATGAGCTGAATCGATATAGTCATGTCCGTCTGTCCGTGCGTATGCACATAGCGATCTCGTAAACCACAAAAGCTAGAGATCTGAAATTTTAAATGTATATTTCCCATTTCCTTATTATCGATGAAAACCGATAAATACCGTTAGAGCTACTGAATTTTGATTTACTGTGTATATCCGTGAATTAATACAAAGATTTTGTATTTTTTGGATTCTAGATACCACCACCTCCAAATTTGCAAAAAAAAAACAAATATTTAAAATACTAGAGACTTGTGCTTTGGCAAATACACACATATGTATGTGTGAATGTGAATGTCAGTATTAAGCTTTGAAAGATTGACTAAGAAAGTCGAGGTACAAGAAAAGTTATTCAACAAATAACTTCCAATAATATGGCCTTACTCCAGACCAAGGACTGTCGTTGCATTAACTGTGCAGTAAGCAGAGCGCGTGCTTGTGCGTGCGATGTATTGTAGAATAATTGGAATATCAGCTCTTCGCGGGATTCAGGGTATCTCCTAGTCGAGCACTCTCAACTAGATAGACTTGTTTATAAATTGATTAATATTAAAAGTTGTTATATTGTTATACATATATTCAGCTGTTGACCAATTAAATACTTTCAAATTCAATTTTGAAGTTATATATTTAACATATATAACATATTTACTGTAGACTAAATTTATAGATGTTGAATGGTGTAATTACTTATAGTAAAAATATACTATTTTTATTTTACTGCATAATTATAGACAATAAAATCAAAGAGTTTTTGAATATCTTTTTAGCTAAATATAAGTGATGTGTATGATATACACATTTGAATGTATGTATATTTATTTGCTTCATTTTGAACATTCCACGTGGAAACGAGGCGAGCTAGGCGTTATTATAGAGTAGACATCTAATTCTAAATTAAATACGGTACTGTAAAGGCATAGGTAAACTTCCTGTCTGGGTGAAATGCGTCAACTTGTACTCGGGTGTCGATGAAGTGTCCAATAAAAGCTTTTATAAAGAATATATACCTCTTTATGTACATATGTATGTATGCATGTTTATATACATATGTACATACATATTCATTTATAAATGTATAAATATACATTCATATATACATGTAAATAATATATGTGTATGTCCAGCGCCTGTTTCTATTTACTAACGACAAATATTTTGTTGTTGAGTTTTTCTACTACGTATATGAATGGAGAGCATACGAGGAAGTGTACGCGAAGAGTACGAATACTTCGAGTACCACTAAACAACTTAGTGTGATATTTTATGAGCAATATATACATATGTTATTTCCTGTTGTTTTGCTGGAGTTTGTAACGGAGCACTTGAACCCTTTAAAGAAAAAAAAACAAGTAAAAAAGGTCAAGTCTAGTCTATATATTGTATAAACATATATAACCATAGATTGTATCTATGAATAGAAACACAAAACACTCTGCGGTATCCAAAATATTAAAAATCTACTTTGTATAAAATCAACATGAAGCTAAAGAGAGAGGAGAGAGAGAGAGAGAGAGAGAGAGGAGAGAGAGAGAGAGAGAGAGAGATAATAACAAATAACTGAAATAGTTAGTGTATTTATGGAGAGATTTAACGTTTTCAGTAACTTGAACGAAAGCTCACACCTCGAAATGTTAAATAACAGTTAACTATTGTTAATTTTGTAGCACGTTCTTTGGTGTGATACACAATCCAGTTATCAGACTATACACTTTTTGAACAGGTTATTTGTTGCTTCTATAAATATACTTATATATAAATATATATACATATAGTAAAACATATATATATATATTTATATATATACATATACATATACGATCACCTTGCTGTAACTAATATTGTCAACAATTCGCTCTATTCACTGGAATTTTGCACGTTTTGTTTGATTTGGGATTTCCTAGCAAAATGACAACGCTGCTATCAGCTTCGTATATGGGTATAGCTTAAAGTGACCAAACACGAAACGAGTATATTAGTTTTGTGCAATGTCGTGAATCGATTAATTGCAAAGCAAATTAGCTACAGAGACAAGTGTACAAATATTTAATATTAATATAATATTATTTTATTCATAAATAGATTTTTAAATGTTGAACCAAACGAATCATCCTCGCGTCTTAGAACTGTATTTATAATTTAATCAGTCAATATTTTTACTACAAATATTAATATAAAGATAAATGTTATCGATAACTTAGAAATTCTACAATATTCAACCCATGAATACTTAAGCATCACTAAATGAAATATAACATTAAATTTGATATTACAATTGACTGCAAAATCACTTATCATGTTATCGATGAGTGATCAATTAATGAATACTATAATACAGAAATACATACTAAGTATATAGTAGTAGCAAATTCTCTTCCAATTAAATCTTCATTGCACAGTGTTGCAACAGCCGTATGCCACAGCCGCAGGCGCAGGCGAAGCCACAGTTTCTGCATCAACTAGCGTCGCTGTTGAAGCCGTTTGCGGATCTCAAAACGGAAATAACATAATTTCAAACAAAAATTTTTCGACAAGATTTTTTTTTGTATTGTTTATTTTTTTTTTACATTTGCTCTGTTGCTGTCCAACATTTATTTTGAGATATGTAGTTTTTTTTTTTTTTAAATATGTATATATTATACTATATTAAAAAAAAATGTTGTTTTTGACTATGGATGCCTATTAAACGTGTTAAATGTACAAGCACACACACACGTAAGCACATACATACAAAGATTTCGAAATTACTCAATGAAGTAACCAATTGCCCCGTTAGCTCTACGCACGAGCCGAGCAGGGCTGCTGAACAGTGACGATCCGGCTTCATTGCATGATGTGTGTATGTCGTTTGTCTCTTTTCAACACACGCTCTCGCTTTTTAACGCTGTGTCTCACCCCATTTTTTCTCAGTTGTAATATGTGTGTGTGTGTAAATGAGTGAGTTACTGAATGAATGGAGTGAGTGTAGCGTAAAAAGCAGAAGGCAAGCGTTAGTACGAGCAGCACATGTTGTAGTTGTGAATCAAGTGAATGAAATTTAGCCAGTACTTTGAATGACACTTTCAAGTGTTTTGTGTTCGTCGCTCGTCGTGTCTGAGTGCTCGTGGAATGCAAGTGTGTAAATAAAAATCATCAAGATTAAGGGCAAAATCATCAATATCTATAATACGTTTACAAATACATACATACATATATATATATATATATATATATATATATATATATATATATATATATATATATATATATATATATAGATATATATATATATATATATATATATATATATATATATATATATATATATATATGTATGTATGTATGTTTGTATATAAGCGTTCGACGATTTTGATAACAGGTTGTGCACCGAAGAGTCAAATCAAAGTACATCGTAGAGCTTCAGGCTATTTCTGATTAGGGTTTGAAGCCAGTTCGCGAGTGCAAGGGAGATAGTTTAAAATCCCAAATTTGTGCGGCCGCTGTCCCAATTACACAAGCGGTTCGAATTGTGCGTATGTGTGTGTGAGTGCAGTGTTTGTAAGTATGTCTGTCTGTTTGATTTGTGTTTGAAAATTATCAATGAAATTGTAGTTTCCACTCACACACATATACATATATACCGTCGAGTATAAATTGGAGCTATTAGGTTTGATTCACAGGCCCAAGTTGTAAATTCCAAATGAAAATACACATGTACATATGTACATATGTGTGTGCACGTGCATGAAATCTTATGCACACACATGTATGTATGTATGTATGTATGTATGTATGTATGTCTGTTGAGCCCCACTTATAAAAAATTAATTATTGCCTCTTGAATTATGCTCTATGTATGAACATATGTACATACATATGTCACAGTACTTGTTATCTTGTATATATGTACATATATGTATATACAATATATATGATTTTGAATGATATATGAAAGCAACCCAAAAGTCTATCCTTTTTTAGCATTATAATATATATATATATATATATAATATATATATATATATATATATATATATATATATATATAAACATATATATACTCCCTCTTCCTCCTTATATATATATATATATATATAAATGCACAGCATTTGAAATGCCCAACTGTCGGTACTCTGCAAGAGGAGGTAAGTTTAACTAAGCCTAAAATTATGCAAATAAATAGTAATACAAAGATTATTAAACTATACGCAACATATACAGACAGCCTGGTCACACATTGTGTGTTAGTTGTTGATTAGACATATTAAATTTTAAGAGTTGAAATATAAACAAGTAAGAACGCTGCAGTCGGGCGTTAACGACTGCAAAATACTCATTCACGACCCAAACGCGACCGCTCCACTTTCTGATGTTCCAGTTTCTAGCTTTAAAACTGTAGATAATACTCGATTTTCCACGTCCCCTAGGGACGTAGATATTGTATATCCGCCGTATCTTATCTCGGGCTCCCAACTTGAGTATACATATATTTCAAATTTTAAGTCTCTAGCTTCAATGAATTTCTGTGAATATTCCTGTCAAAATGCTAAAAACAATGAATAAATAAAAAAAGCTGAAAAAAGCTTTTTCGTATTTCTAAAAATCTAGAATTCCCATTTCCCGCTGTTCTCAAATTTTTTCCGAAATCGGATTTTGAAAAAAGCCAGATCTGACGGGGAAAAAACGAAATTGACAACATTGCATAAACCCAATATACTCATTTCACTTTCGTGAATGAGTATAAAAAGTCGCTTTTCAAAGGCTGTCTGCATTATCTCTATACGTTTTACAGTTCATATCAAGCCCGGCCAGATGAAACTGGAGATAAATTGCGGGTTTCAGTTGGTGTCATAGGGCTATTAGAAATTTCCAATTCAATAAATATGATTGCTTATCAACGAAACTAGCGCTGTACACATGTACATACATATGTATGCACTAAACAAATTCACAAAACACAAACATGTTGTATAATACATATGTATTTACATAGTCTATACATTTGTATGTATTAGTACATATGTATGTACGTGCAAATTTTAAAGCTTTTACTCTAGCAGAGCTTTTCAGTCGACTGACTTGTCAAATGTGACATTTGCTGTTGAACCGTTCATAAAATAGGCGCCAGACAGATTGGCATTTTTTTTCCAGTTGCAGGAGAGAGAGGGAGGGAGAGTGGTCAAACTAAGCGGAGCGCAAAAATTGCCACATTTGTTTTCTTGATATCATTTATTAAACATTAAATTTGCTTTAATGAATTAATTTAATTTGATTTCGACAGCGAAACGGAAATACTCGCACATACACACAACAGCAGTGTGTGTGTGTGTGTGTGTGTGTGTGTGTTTGTGAGCGAGAGCACACATGCATGTGCTTGTATTTGTATTTGTGTAAGCGCCACTTGAGTGGCGCCAAACAGACGCAGCGCACAACGCAATTGTCTGTGCGAGAGAAGAAAATGAACAAAAACACAAAACACGGCATTTACAATAACAACGAGTGCAGCAGCGAAAATTGCAATAACAACAATAAATAGAAAAGAGAGCTATGTCTCTAGTGGCAACGACACAAACCACAGCAGGTTGGATCTACGCGCATAAAGTAAAACGCAATACATATCTACGAATTGCGGAAAAATGCATAACAAGAACATTAACATTAATACAACAACATTAGCGTCGACGTTGCATTGGCAAAATTAAAATCAAAATAGTTGTTAAGCAATAGCTTATAAAGTTCAGCTTAAATTGTTTCACATCTGCGTTGTCTGCTCTAATGCTGCACACACACACACACAGACAGAGAGAGAGAGAGAGAGAGAGGCAAACAAAATCACTAAAGCAAAAGTCAGCACCAATAACAACAACAACAACAACAACAACAACAACAACAACAGCACATTAAAGTGCGACACACAAAAGAACCTAATCAAGAGCTAAAACGCCGCAAATGAAGCAATAAACAAGACACAATAAAAAAAATATTTTTTTTCATTCCCAAGACAAAAGGAAATGAGAGCAGCCCGCTTTCAATCTGCTGCTCCTCAAGCCGTCTCTCTCGGGCTATCAGTTTCACTCACAAACGTACACACACTCCTCTAAACATAACAAGTAAGAGTTCTCTAGTCGAGACTGCTCGACTAGGAGATACCCTGAACCCTGCGAGGATCCGAAATTCCAATCACTTTACGCTTCTTTTATATATGTACATTATAAACATTACAAACAACAAATACACATGCACACGCACGCAGTATGAGCAATATTATGGAAACTTATTTGTTGAATAAATTCTCTTCTATTTGAAATACGTATTTTTTCAAATTTGGGGGAATCCATTAATTACAAAATATTTGTATTCATTACACGGATATACACTGTAAATCTAGCTTGAACGGTATTCAAGTTACGCCTAAAAAACGAAGCAAAATGATCGATTTTCATCATAAATAAGGAAATGGGATTAGTTATCGAAAAAAAATAATAAACTCGTACTACGCATGGTATACACGAGTATTTATTTTAAATTTCAGATGTCTAGCTTTCGTGGTTTACGAGGGACGGACGGACAGACGGACAGACGGACATGGCTATATCGACTCAGTTCTTCGAGCTAACCAAGAATATACATATAGACTTTATGGGGTCTGCCACGTCTCCTTCTGTCTGTAATATACATTTTACATTTTAACAAAACCCATTATATCCTGATTTCCCATTTTCAATGGGTTCTGGGTATAAAAACAAAACGAGGCAGACAAATAGACGCATGTTAAATGAATATGAGCAACATCAAGAGCGCCCGCATCCTGGAATGAGCTGGAGGGAGCATGACAAAGCAGAAAGAAACCGAAATAAAGATCATAAGAAAAGACCTAAGCTGATACGTCCGTAGTTTTTGAATTCTTCTTGGAGTCTTGAATTAACATTACACATACATACTCTCTACATACATACATAAACTATGTGCATACAAATGTATTTATGTATATGAAAGAAACCCTTTCTGACTGAATTGCTATGATTTTTCACAGCCAACCAAAGTTTTCGGTCTTCATACACACACACACACATATATATATATATATATATATATATATATATATATATATATATATATATATATATATACATACACACAAACTCACACATACGTAAACAGATTTCCACCAACCTACACACTGCTCAAGTTGTGCGAGCGCCTACTGCGCTTCTGTATGAAGTTCAACTCACAGCAATGAGAGCGCGAATTGTACTCAATTGCTTACTGTTTTTGCTTGAATACCTTTCAGACGCACACACATGCAATACACAGAGAGATATTCATCCCGTACACATACTTTGAACGATGGAGATTTTTTACTCTCTCCCTCTCTCTCTCTCTCTCTCTTATACGGGTTTGTGCTTCAACAATATTTGTATTACAATTAATGCATTACTACGACAAAATGACATTTATGGTAATTTGTTTTTCAATCTGCGAGCATCGAGATGTAGAAATAGAAATAAATTAGATAGCCAATAGACGACTGAAAAAGTCAACAATAACAACAAGATGGCGTAAATTTGTTACAATACGTAATACTCGTTACAGCAACAACAACAATCAAACAATATGTAGTATGGCTGGCCAACAGAAATGAAATTAGAATTAAAACGAGAGCGAACATGTGCGCTGACATTAAATGTTGAGTGAGAAAAAAGAGAAGAAGGTGAAGAGAACAGCAGATAGAAGAACTTAACAAGAATATAAACGAGTAAGAAAACTATTGTCGGTGATGCCCGACTATGAGATCCCCTGAACCCCGTCTGATCTGCGTTTTAATATATACTCAATCATATACATATTTATTAAAGCAAAAAAAATTTTAACTTGTAAAATTCAATTATTAAAAAAAAAAACATTTGTTTTTTAGCCGGTGTCTAAAATATAAGAAAAATCAAAATTGTATAAAACATAAATGAATTTAAACTCAAAATTTAGAGACTGTATCTCCAAAGATTTACGAGATATAATTGAATAACTGCATTTCGATAATGTTTTTAATTGATATCAATAAAACGAGAATAGAGAGAATAGTTATCGATTTTTTTTATATGTAGGGACTTACAAAATTTTAAATGTCTAGCTCTTATAGGTTCTGAGATTGACGCGTTCACACATACGGATAGACAAACGGACAAGTCGGTCGACTAAAGATTATTCTCTTATAATTTCAAGCTTCTCACTGTGCACAATCAGTTGCTCTCTGCGGCGGCCCAATGAGCTATCAATAACAACACAAATAGTGTATTCTCTGTCTCTTTCACCTACTCGTTCTCTTATAATTAGCTACGCATAAGGCTGCACAGTGGCTGCTTGGGCACGCACAACAACAATGATCAACCACCGCGACAACAGTAAGCCTTGTGACGCTTGCGTGTCCAAGTTCCACATTAACAGTTGTTGCAACAAATCAGCTTAGAGTGAGACGATGACGCCGCTGTCTAGCGCCAAATGCACCCTACATTGGACAGCTGCACCACTCTTCCTGACTAATATAATGCTTTTGTTTATAGTTGTGCTGCAGAGCACGACGAACGTGGTATAAAAATAAAACAAGAAGATCAGCAGACTTCGACAGACATCGACGTTGACGTTGGCGTTGGCGTTGGCGTTGGCGACGCAGAAGTTGAATGCTGAGGCGAAAGCTTTACATCGATCACACATTTTATGTCACATGAAAAGTCGCAGCAGCCAGAATCACAACAAGACAGTTGGGTGACACAGACACAGCCACCGAGTGTGAGTGCGACAGGCTACGAGGCCATTAGATGATCGTTGCCGTCTAAATTTAAATGTCTGTGCGTTTCACTTGCAAGACAAAAATAAGTCTACATAAGTAAAACTAAACGTAAACAACACAAACAAAATACAACAAAAACTTAAGGAATTAAAATAAACAAGAAATAATGCTATAGTCGGGCACGACCAACTACATAATACTCGATCGCGGTCCAAAAACAGTTAATAGCTAACAAAAATCAATATTTTCGCTTTTGCCATGCCCCAATGGGCTAATTATTTAATTTAAAGGTCTATCTCCGAAGCACCTGATCCCCTGATGATTTTAAATCCAAAATTATGAAATAGAATCATTTTTTCAGTAATTTGCGCCCACTAGGCGTGGATATATAATTTTTGAATAATCTCAAGAGCGGGTCGGACAGAAAGATGATCATTACACAAAACTAATACACTCTTTTCACATCGTGAACGAGTATAAAAATACAACAAGTAAGATTGTTGCAATGAAACTACATATATACAACTCGTTCACGTTCCTAAAACAAGCAATTTAATTGTGATCTATCTGCAATACTTAATAATTTTAGTTCTAAAACTGTGCCCAGTGTGCGCCTCAATGAAGTGTAGATATTCCATTTTTGGGTAATCTACATACACATGTACATATATATACTCCAAATTTTAAGTCGGACAGAGCCGAAATACTCTTTTCACTTTGTGAACGCGAAACAAGTAAGAACGTTGCAGACGGGCGTTACCAACTGCAGAATACTCATTCACGGCCCAAACGCTACTAGCTCCATTTACTGATTTGCCTCGCCGTGGATATATATAATGTTTTCATCGATCTTTTTAGGATCCTAACAGTAACCCACGTACGAAATTAGGGCATTCTGGCTAGTTTGCCACGTCCCCAATGGGCGTAGATATATCCGCCATACCTTTTGGATCTTGGGTTGTCAACGCGTGTATACGTTGCACATTTCAACTCTCTAGCACTTCAACTAACTGACATACCGTAAAATGCCTTTTCCGATTTGCCACGGTTCTAGTGTGCGTATCGAAAAAATCTTGACACTTTATAATTTGAGGGTATACACGAGTATATGTTCCGAATTTCAAGTCTCTAGCTTCAATAGCGGCGAAATGGTTTACATTCATACGGACAGACGGACGGACACTGCACAAAACCAATATACTCATTCCACTTTCGTGAACGTATATAAAAAAACAAGTATAGACTGCAAAAAAAAAATAAGAAACGATCTATTCTTTGTATTGCCAGATCACAAGATTGTCGATCTAATTTGTTTTTTACTTTTGGGGTTGTGAATGTCTCAGCATCTAAGGGTTGCACGAATATCACGCAGCACTAAACAACTCGAAAGGGGTTGGGGCCAATAATATGTAAAACAATTAACAACAACAATAACAGCTGTCTGATGAACGCCATTTTGAATATACACCAGACATAGCTAGATATTGTCGAGAGGACCTGTCAATTAATAGAAAGCTGAATAACTCAAGAAAAACGTCATATGACAGTCAAAATTAAATAGAAATAGTTCAGATTTCATAATTGGACAAATACAATAACAACTAATAGAAAAAGATTCAATTAAGATCGATGAAAAAATTATATATCCGTGGCAAATCGGATTTGTCTATACTCAAAATTTAACGACTAAATTAGTGTTGACCTCCTCTATTGATTTGCCAAAAATTATATATACCAATTGACGCCCGACTGCAACGTTCTTACTTGTTTACATTCAATTATGCAAGTATAAATTTATCAATCATTTAAATAATATATAATATATATACATATATATGTATATATATATATATGTACATATTTTGTATATGTTATATGAATATATATATGTATATATATATAGTTTGTGTATATATATATTATATTATATATATATATATATATATATACCCCCCTTTCCTTTTCCTACAATTTTAATATCCTCCCTCTTTTTTTAATATATATTATTTTATAAAAAAAAAAAAAAAAAACCAAATCCCCCCCCTCCCCCCCCCCCCCCCCCGCCGCTCCTTTTTTGACCCCCCCACCTTTTTTTCTTATACATATATTATTTTTTACCCCTCCCTCCCCCTCATAATTTTAAATTTTCACCAAACACCAAAAAAAAATCCCCCATATTATATTTTTTCCTTCTATTTAAAAAGGTTCTATCTTAACCCCCCCCCCCCCCTTTCCCCCCCCCCGCGCGCGCGCGACGCGACGACGCGCGCGACGCCCCCTCCCCACATATCCCCCTCCTCCCACCCCTCTCCCTCCTGGGAAAGATTCCCGCCCCGGCGGTTTTATCCACCTATATTATAATTGTATCCCCCTGTTACCTTCCTAATTAAAATTACGTTAAATATACAAATTAGTGTTTTTTTTTTTTTTAGCTTTTTAAAATAAAGGTCCCCCTTGAATAGGTCTGGGTTTATTTTTGGCCATAGCCCTTTTGAAGCCCCCCGCCCCCCCCTCCCCCGCCCCACCCCGACCCCCCCCTGGCTACAAAACTGTATTTATAAAATGCATTCTTGCATTAAAAATAACAAAGCAACATTTTCTATTCCAAATATATATATATATAACATAAAATAAATAACACAAGATACGCACCCCTTAAACAGAGATAGAATGGGGGATTCTGGGATTCAAAAGTGTTTGCTTTCTAAATTTGAATTTGTATTGCAATTTCACTTCAATGATTACAATTAAATCTATTTTTCTAGTTGCAAAAAAAGCATTGGAGCTGACTGGAAAAGCCCTCCAGCTAGAAGATACATTCTATTGAATAGGTATGGTGCTTAATACTCGCATGCATGCATTTTCAGGCATTGTTCATATGTTCATTAGCGACCTAAGCTCTTAAAAAATTCGATATAATCGATATATGGTCAAAAGTACATCGATATTATGGAAGTGGATAAATGATCGATGATTCAAAAAACAATTCAACTACATGTGCTTAGGGGAACGTAAATTTATCATTAGTTTTTAGGTCTTATAGGGTTTAAAGTCGGCATTTTTACAGAAGGAGAAGTATACGAACAAAATGTAAAAATGCCGATATATACATATACATATATGTATATACTTTTTCTTACTCTACAGATGTATCATCGTGTATATCTAACTCATTCATTGATCTGCCGCCTTAGTGACTTTTAATGGGTATACGACAGGCAGTCAACTGTGCCGATGAGGGGCAAGTATGGAGCTGCGTTGGTTGAATATCGCCAACAGCATATAGGGTTGTCACCGTATTTATGACAATGTATCCCCGGCAAGAGACACCCTTCACACCACTGTCTTTGTGACTCCCTACGTTAATTGTTTATGGTGATTGGTGATTGGTAATTGTGGAGATGCGAATTCCAATCTTACGTAAAACAAGTAAGAAAACTCTAGTCGGGGGTACCCAACTAGGAGATCCCCTGAACCCCGGCCGATCTGCGTTTTTAAATATATTCCGTATCTTGTATATATTACAAACTTATACAAAATTTAATTAAATTGCTGATTAGCAATCTTGCACTTTCACAATCAAATAGCCTGTTTTTTTTTTTTTAAAGAATATAATATAATTTTTAAAGACTAATAATAATTTAATAAAAGAAAAAAAAAAAAAAACAAGTAAGAAAACTCTAGTCGGGGGTACCCGACTAGGAGATCCCCTGAACCCCGTCCGATCTGAGTTTTTAAATATATTCCGTATCTTGTATATATTACAAACTTATACAAAATTTAATTAAATTGCCAATCTTGCACTTTCACAATCAAATAGCATGTTTTTTTTTTTAAAGAATATAATATAATTTTTAAAGAGTAACAATAATTTAATAAAAGAAAAAAAATAAAAAATTAAGAAAATACGACATAAAACGGATGGGTTTGAACCCAGACCTGCAAGGCATGACGTGCCCCGCTTCTATCAACACCGCCACTGCACTGCTTAGACAAGCAGTAGCAAATTTGAAACTAAAGGCAGTTAAGAATTATAACAAAATTCAAGCAGTCAGCTGTTATTGTTGTGATTCTTAGAACAGACAAGAATTCTCGCATTCGAATGTCTCAATGTATGTGTGCACATGTATAGAGAAAATGAAAACGGGGGTGGGTTTCTGGTCACATGTCGCAATTGACAAAACGTTTTGTTTAATTACTTTTGTGATACTTAATGGATTTCAATGAAATTTTCAGCATATGATCTACATATTATATTGAATATTTGTCAGTTGTCTAAAATTGCAAACTCATTCACATATTGGCTATATTTGCAACTGAACTTCAATTTGAAAATTTTTGAAAAATTTTTAACCAATATCCAAAATATAACAAAAACCGAAATTGTATAAAATATAAATGAAACTAAATGCCAAATTTGGAGATTCTAGCTCCAAAGATGTAATAGATATAATTTATTAACTTCATTTCGATAAGGTTTTTAATCGATAACAAAAGAACGGGAAAAGTTATCGAATTTCTAAAACAAACTCGATATGCGCGTGCTATACAGGGACTTCCAAAAAATTTCAAGTCTCTAGCTCTTATATGTTCTGATATCGACGCGTTCATACATACGGATAGACGGACAGACAGACAGACAGACGGACAGGGCTAAATCGACTCAGCTCGTCTCCCTGATCAAGAATATATATACTTTATGGGGTCTGCCACGCCCCCTTCTGCCTGTTACATACATTTGACAGCTTAACAAAACCGTTATACCCTGATTTCCCATTTTCAATGGGTTCAGGGTATAAAAAGTATATTTTATTTTGGAGAAAGTGATGCTAAGCTTATACTTTCATGTAGTCATAGTCGGGCTCTTGCGGCTACACCCTAACTTGCTAATATCATTTTGTGCTATTTGAAATTTCATGTTCAATTCAAGTCTATTGTTTTATAAATTAAAATATAACAAATATTGTAATATCAAATCCAAAAACGAGCAAAATAACTCAAAAACCAGCGTTACATTGTGTGGGAAATATAAATAAAAATACCAAAAAAAAGTCTGCTTACATTCCAAATGCTTTGTCAACATATACACAGACACACACGCGCGTACAGTGGAGCAACATTATCACAGAAATGGAAACTCTCACAATCAGCTATCACAATTCACATTTTTTCAATGGGTGACGATGACGTCCATGAAAAACATTCCAATCTAACTCTTATGTACATTCCTAGCCACTTTTCAGATAGAAGCGACAACAACAACACAACAGTGACAGTCATTATGCACATTATCATACAATGATCTTGACTATTGTCGTTAACTCGGCAGCTCAGCAGCCGTTGAATCAGTACAAAACGGCCCTATTGCTGCATCTAGCGAGTCAGTCAAATGACAACTAATTGAAAATATGTAAAGAAAAAGAGTGGCTTTCATAATCCCCACTTCAATATATAGTTATAATAGCTAATTTAACGTATACTATTTTGTTATATTTTAATTTATAAAACAAATTGATTAAAATATCCTTCATAAAAACTAACCAACTTAAATCATAAACACAAACTTAAAACAAGAAATATCGATCCGGCCCGGAGCTATGCACCGACAAATGCGCATTGCTTAAGTATTCAGCTGTGGTCTGGTTGCATATGCTTAACGGTCTTTAGGCCTTTTTAGGATATCGACTCACTCGCAAATGATTAATGGAAGAGGCGCAGACGCAAAAAAAGCTGCATCAGCAGACATCGACAGTTGGATACCTTTAACATAGAGTGTATGGTTTGTACTATGGGTGGTTTTTCTCGACTTTTATGAGCAATTAAAAAACTATTATTACCCAAGTTAGCTGGCACGCATCAAGCCAATGGCTACAAATGCTGTTGCTGGAACTATAACGTTTTAATGCTCTTCCCCGCTCTCTTTTACTCTCCCGCACCTTTTTGCTGTTCTCTGTGTTGTTGTCTATACAACAGCGTTCCTACTCTGTAACAGAGGCTGTGCGCATGCGCCTTGTTTGGAATGCGGAAATAATTCTGCTTGATGTTTTATTTGTATATATATATATATATATATATATATATATATATATATATATATATATATATATATATATTGTTTGTGTGTGTGTGTGTTTGTGTGTGTATGTATATTGGTTTTGTGTGTGTATGCGCACCGAATAATTGTTGACAAAGCGAGACAAGGGAAATTGTCATTTGCTGGACTGGCAACTAGTAATGAAAACTAATTTATGACTAGTATATACATATGTAAGTCAGTAAATAGTATATTTTATGTGTGTGTGTGTGTGTGTGTTTATTATAATATAAGTTGAGTTATGAAAATAATTAACTAAGCACATATTGTGACAGGATATTTAAATATAACAGAGCCTAATAGAAAGAAGAGTTTTGTCACTTCACTCGGCTTGCAAAACATTCCAATTGCAGCATCAAACGAAACATATTACTTACAACATCGAAATTCTTTCAACTAGTCCGTTCTACTGCCTTTCATGTTAAGTTCACTCTCTCTTAGTTCCTCTTCTCTTTTAATATTTTGAAACTTCCCCACTGATTCGCCCAAAAATTTTCGTTTTTAAGCAGTTCATGACTTGTCATATTCTGCGACTAACAAAAGTAGAATAACTGACATACCTCTTGCTTTTCAGATTTCTCTCTCTCTCTCTCTCTCTCTCTCTCTCTCTCTCTCTCTCTCTCTCTCTCTCTCTCTTTCTCTCTCTATTTCCATTCCACTCTTTCTCTCTTTCGAGAAGTAGAAGCCACAAGCAAGTCTGGCTTAACTCTCCGACTTACTTTCTCTTTGCACCATTCCAACTCGATGCGACGACAACTCATTCACACGACGTCCACATAACTTAAAACGTGCTTTTTACATTATACACAGCATCCACATCACATACACACAAAAGTATAGAGCAAGGGCCATCGACTTCGCTGGCTGCTGCGCTGCTTTATCTTTGCATTCTTCACTGCTGAGACAGCAGCAGCAACTACTCTGTTGCCCTTTCTCTCTTTTCCCTTCTCCTCTATGTTGTTTTTCGTCCCACAGCTGTCACAAAGTAAAAGAGTGAGACCTGAACAATTTTATGGCATGTTAACTGTCTATGGTATTGATCACATACAGCAAATACTGTGCGGAGATGGGGACATAAGGGCCTTGCGGGAAAATGTATGCGAGCGAGTGTATGAGTCAGTATGAGACTATTTTATTGTATACATTTGTACATAAGTATATGTGCATGTAAATACATACGTAGACACTGTAATGCTGTAATTAATCATTGGTGACCATATTAGGTCTCTTTTCATCCACTATTCCCCATCCCATTAGTTCTATATTGTACCCTAGTGTCACCAATCAAGCGGACCCGCAGTTTGGTTTTTATTATTATGAATTGTTTTAATCGTTACATTATTTTTTTTTCGTTTGTTACATCATTCGTTTGCTTACATGCATAAAAAGAGATATTAATAGTCTACGTTAGTGTCGCAGTACGCAGCAGCGACTGCCATTCCGACTGCGACTGCGACTGCGATGGCAACTGCAACATAAGTCAGCCATCAATCAGAAGGCGAAAACGGAAATAAATATGTACATACATATGTATACATTTATATACATTTATAAAAGAAACATAAGCACACTTGGAGAGGAGCCGCAGAACGAAACATGGCGTAATAGGATAGAAAAATTGTAGCAAGCAGCTTGGAGGGCTGGCTATCTGTATTGTCAGTGGAAATGCGTCGAATTGAGCAACTAAACCAATGCCCGCGTCTCACGCATGTGCTAAGAATAAAAACAAAGACAGTAAGAAGAGGAAAAGATCCTAGTGCCCAGTGCCCCAATCTCAATCACAACAAGCAAAAGTACTCTAGTCGAGACTGCTCGACTAAGAGATACCCTGAACCCTGCGAAGATGCGATATTCAAATCACTTTACGGTTCTTTTATATATACATTTATACAAACAATACATACATACACACATACACATGTATACGCACGCACAAGCACTTGCTCTGCTACTGCGCAGTTTACGCAGCGACTGAGCGTGGGCAGCGCTTGGGATGCAGAATGGGCTATACTATGGAAACTTATTTGTTGAATTAGTTTTCTTCTAGATGGACTTTCGTAGTCAAACTTTTAGAGCGTAATATTGACGTTCATATGTATGTATTTGCAAAAGTACAAGTCTCTAGTATTTGAATTACGTTTTTTTTTTCAAATTTTGGGGAAGGGGGCGTGGTATCCAAAATCCAAAAATTACAAAATGTCTGTATTCATTACACTACGCTGAGCTGATATTCCAATTATTCCACGCTTCTAGAACACAAACAACAGATATATACATACACATACACATACACACGCATGAATTCAAATTATCACTAAAAATTAAAAGCAGCAACGTTTGAAGTAATATATGTATATCCCAGTAAGTTCATTCTCCTGTCTAAATGCTTGAGCTTTAAGGTCTGTTAAAGTTTAAGACTGAAAAATATTTGAGTTAAACAGTGCAAATGCAGTTGACGAAACTCAGTGAATTGTGAATTTCAATATTTTTAAAAATATATAGACAATATTTAAAATTATTTGAATAGAAAATATCTACTAACACATGAGCATCAGGATATTCCCCTATCCATTAATCAAAATAAAATTTTTATTCATCTAAATGTAACTTGAAGTAAGTAAAAACCCAAAGCATTATAATGCTATTGCATTAAGGACAGATATTTATCTGATCAATTTGTTGTTCGTTGCATTAGCCGGCCGACATTTGTGGACAGTAATAGTGCAATATCTAAATATGAAATGGCAGTGCCACAAATCGCTTGGAATGCTCTTTCTCTCTCTCTAGTGGGGGATATATGTATGTACATACTCTAGAAAGTTTTGCTGGTGGAGTTGCAGCAGTTACCGTTGTCGTCTGCTGTCAATTATTATTGCAGTTGTAGGTGTTCCTGTTATTTTGTTGTTGCGACAAATGCGCCATTAGTTACACATTATTTAGCCTGGGTGCTTTTCTTGTTTTTCGGAATTTTCCCAAGATTTATTGCAGTGTGAGTGTCTGGAAATTGGGCCACGCGGAAATACCATTAAGAAGAAAATAGGCAACAAAATAATACCAATCGTAAATTATTGACGGATAAACAGAAAAAGAGAAACTGGTTTTCATATTCTATTCTATTCCTAGTCCTATCCCCAATTCCTATTTTCTACGCCCATTAACCACGCTGCTATTGAAGCTTCCAACAGCTGACACGTTTTACATAGTCACTCAACAATTATCAGACGGAGCGATACCCAGTACAGTGTGTTTGTGATCTATAAATCGGTTTATCAAATCATTTGCTTGCTTTTCAAATATTTAAAAATTGGTTTTTAGCTTTTTAAAAAATTACTTTTTAAATTTTCTTAATAATTGTATCTCCTATAGGACTACATATAAATTAAAATGCTGCCAACTGACTGTAATTAGCACATTCAAGAGAGAGCTGACTAGAAGAGAATGTGGAATGTGGAATGTGGAATGCAAGCAACTTACCTAAGATGTCTTGTTATTGTTGTTGTTGGATGTCGGTTAAGCGAATGAGAAGAACAACTCAACTATTTATTTTTCTTATTATTTATTGTTGGTTATAAATTTCAAACTGTTGATGCTGTTGAGCTAATCTCGTTTTAATGTACATTCTTTTGCTTTCAGTTGTGCAGGCCGCCGCAGCGAAAGCGTTTACAGCAACAAAGTGTCAATTGTTAAAGTCGGTTAGACGCATTAAATTGCGCGAATGAAATGACTTTCTAAAAGAGCAAATATAGCAAAAGGAGTGATAGAAGAGAACGGCTGCACTGGCAGCCAGGCTTCCTTTTTCTATTTTATTTCTCTTTCTCTCTTACTTTCTTTAGGAACTCATAAAAAATACTACTCGTCGCGAGTCGCGACCGGTTTGCCTATTCGTCGCGTTTCATGATTCCGAGTTATCGTCGTCGGTATCCCCCTCTCTCTCTCTCTCTCTCTCTTTCTCTCTCTCTTTTTCTCTGCTTCAATTTAGCAACTTTATTTATTTAGGTTATAATTTTTTCTTACTTTCTTGCTTTATTGTTGTCCTTTGGCTGTTCTGTGCGTTATATAGGATGCTGTTGCATTGCCATTAATGTTGTCCATTTCTCTTTAAGTTTAAATTCCTTTCCAGTTTCACATTTCACATTATTTATCTCATTCTAATAATGCATTTTTGTGGACCTGTTCAGAGGATTAAAAGAAAGTTCATTTTAATAAAAAAGCTTCATTCTTTAGAAAATACTGTATATCACTTAAAGCATAGTCATAAAAAAGCAGGTAAGAAAGCTCTAGTCGGGGGTGCTCAATTTGGAGATACCATAAACCCACACGTCATTCAAACTCGCACCTTCACAATCAAAAAACATGTTTTGCAAAACAAAACAGACGTCGCCAAGGTTTGAAATCACATCTGTTAGACGCCTCTACCAACGTCGTCACTTCACTGATCGAACTCTAGTTGCAAATCTAAACTAAAGCTGACAATTCAATCGAAATTGTGATCCTTAGAATAGGCAGTAATGCACGCATTTGAATTTATGTATGTACATATGAGTGCACATGTCAAGAGAAAATTCGTACGCTTGACGTTGCTTGCCACGTGCTTTCCCAATTGGCCAAACTTTTTATACCCTGAACCCATTGAAAATGGGAAATCTGCCCATAATGGTTTTGTTAAATTTATGTAACAGGCAGAAGGAGGCGTGACAGACCCCATAAAGTATATATATTCTTGATCAGGGTGACGAGCTGAGTCGATTTAGCCCTGTCCGTCTGTCTGTCAGTCTGTCCGTCCGTCCGTCTGTCCGTATGTATGAACGCGTCGATCTCAAAACATATAAGAGCTAGAGACTTGACTTTGGAAGTCACTGTATAGCAGGCGCAGATCAAGTTTGTTTCAAAAGTTCGATAACTATTACCGTTTTAATGTTATCGATTAAAAACCTTATCGAAAGACAGTTTTTTAATTCTATCTCGTACATCTTTATAGCTAGAGCCAAATTTTGCATTTAGTTTTATTTATATTTTATACAATTTCGGTTTTTGTTATATTTTGGATATTAGTTAAAAATTTTACAAAAATTTTCAAATTGAAGTTTAGTTGCAAATATAGCCAATATGTGAATGAGTTTGCGATTTTAGACAACTGACAAATATTCAATACAATATGTAGATCATATGCTGAAAATTTCATTGAAATCCATTAAGTTCAGAGAAGTGATTAAACAAAACGTTTTGTCAATTGCAACATGTCACCAGAAGCCCACCCCCGTTTTCATTTTTTCTATACATGTGCACACATACATTGAGACATTCGAATGCGAGAATTCTTGTCTGTTCTAAGAATCAAAACACTTACAGCTGACTGCTTAAATTTGGTTATAATTCTTAACTGCCTTTAGTCTCAAATTTGCTACTGCTTGTCTAAGCAGTGCAGTGGCGGTGTTGATAGAAGCGGGGCACGTCATGCCTTGTGCAGGTCTGGGTTCAAACCTCGTCGATGTCAAAAAATTTGTATTGTTTTTTGTTTTCACACACACAATGGTAATGTCGCGGTAGAGGTGATGCGCTTTGATCAGTAGATGTTGCTTCGACTCCAGGTGGGGAAATGTCAGATTTTCTTCATTTTTTATTTTTTTCGTTTATTAAATTATTATTAATATTATTCTTAAAACAAAAACTACTTTTTTGACAAACATGCTATTTGATTGTGAAAGTGCAAGATTGGCAATTTAATTAAATTTTGTATAAGTTTGTAATGTATACAAGATACGGAATATATTTAAAAACGCAGAGCGGACGGGGTTCAGGGGATCTCCTAGTCGGGCAACCCCGACTAGAGTTTTCTTACTTGTTATACCCAGAACCCATTGAAAATAAGATTTCATGTTATAATTGTTTTGTTAAAATGTCGAATGTATGTAACAGTCAGAAGGAGGCGTAGCAGACCCCATAAAGTGAATAATTCTTGATCAGAACGACAAGCTAAGTCGATTTAGCCATTACCTGTGTCTGTCCGTCTGAGTGTTTGTCCGTCCGTCATTTTAACTCTTTGATTAAGAAAGTCCATCTACAAAAAAAGTTATTCAACAAATAATGTACCATAACATAGCCCATACTGCAGTCCGAGTGCAGTCGCTGCGTTAACTGTGCGCGTGCTTATGCGTGCGTGTGTATGTGTGAGTGTCTGTGTTGTTTGCTATGTATAATTGATTGGAATATCAGCTCTTCTCAGGGTTCAGGGTGTCTCCTACTTACTTGTTCTTTAATAACTACTGTGTTATTGGATGATCTCAATGAAATTTTCAGCATATGATAAACAGATTTAATGAAATATTTGTCAAGTTAGTACAAATGCCAACTTGCTATTTTTGCAGCTGAATTTTAATTTAAGAAATTTGGTTTAAACTAAAACTAAAACTAAATGCAAAATTTTGAGACTCTGGCTCCAAAAACGTATGACGTAGAATATATTTCAAATTACAAGCCTCAATAGCCTTCAATAGCAGCGAAATGTTTTGCATTCATATGGACAGGCGGACAAGCAGACAGGCGGACACTAAGACATTGCACAAAACAAATATATACTCTTTTACTTGGCGAATGAGTATAAAAAGTTGATGCAAACGCTGCTTTGGCACTTGAACGCCACGCCTTTTCTACCCAAAAAGATCAGCAGCAAACGCAGTAGCTCTTGTTGCTGACCAACCCGGCCCCCTTTCCATCTCGCAGAAACAACATCATATAGCCACACGAAAAGAAATAAGAAATAAGAAACGAAAACAAAACAACTAAAAATTCGATTACGTAAAGCCACATGAGGTGTTGTGTGATGCACGCGAGAGTGTGAGGGGAGAGGAGGGATGAGAAAGGCCATAATTTAAAAATATATAAATTTGTTGCAAGTAAATAAATACATTTAATAATATTTTTCTGATTTTGTTGTCAAGTTTGGCTTTCATTTGACCGCACGCAGACGGCGAGCAATGTTCGCAATTCTCACACACTTCGCCTATAAATTTATTTCAAACAAGATAAACAGCAAATAAAGTGTTACGGGCGCAGAAACCCGCAGACAGTAAGACAGGGATGGACGGACAGGCGTATCGAAACGGCAGGAACGCTTTACGTTGCGCCAGAATAAAACAAGTAAGAACGTTGCAGTCGGGCGCAACCGACTGCGTGATACTCATTCGCGATCAACACGCTGCCACCTCCAAGATATATACTCCCAATTGGCATATATGAATAATTTATGGCAAATCAATAGAGGTCAACAACAATTTAGCCGTTCAATTTTTAGTTCCTAATTGTAAAACTATAGAAAACACAGTTTTTCCCAATTTGCCACGGCCTTTAGTTGGCATAGCTATGTTCGCAATATCTTTTCTATTTTGGGCTGTCAACGCGAGTATACATTCCAAATTTCAAGTCTCTATTGCATTGCACAAAGCCAATAAAATCATTTTACTTCGTGAATGAGTAATAATGTGCTGCAACAGCCCCAAATATAGAGATGGTAGATTGATACACGAATACTGTTTAAGTACAATACATGTAATTATGCACTAATTATATTCGCGTTTTATTCAAATCTTTTATCTTTTTGACATATAGTATATATTTTTATATATAAATATTTTATATATTTTTGTTTTGGGCTCTTTTTCTTTTATTTAGAATTAATAATTTATAATTTATTATTAATTATTTATTATTTTTATTTTAAAATTTTGCATTTAAATCTTGTTACTTATTGAGATTTACCTTTTTTTAGTATTAGGTATTTATTATTTATTATTTATTTATTTTTATTTATTATTATTATTTATTATTTAACTTAAGCCATTCAAATATTTATTTATGTATTTGTATGTATCGTGTCACGACACAAAACACACACTACGTAACACTCACATAAATACATGTCCACACCTCGATGCTTCATACTAATAATACATACTATACGCTAAATTACCATTCAAAGGCCGAAAATCTCAATAGTTTTATTTTAAAATGCAGCACGCTATGACATCATGAGAACGGTCGGCGTATAAACGTAGTAGCTGTGAGAGACACTGCAAAAATACGAGACGTGCACAAAACCACCAACAACAACAATCACAACAAACGCAAACAACTGCGAAAACGATTGACGGCGTTGGCGGCAACAGAAGCAGCAGCAGCAGCAGCAGCAGCAGCAAGAGCAACCCTCAAGATGACGTTGACCCCGAAAAATGACGCAAAGCGTAATGTGTGAAGCGGCGAATGTGTATGAAAACAAAGTAAAATCTAATAGCAAAATGCGGCAAGTGCGAACGAGAAAGCCGCATACACAGACGAGCTACCAGACAGAGTGCCCGAGAGCGAGAAACGCCGGGTCGGCGTCTGCATTCTTAAGGATAGACATGTAAAACGCAATGCGTATAAAAACATGCAGACGACAGGAGGACAACAAAAATCCGAATCCAACCACATTTAGGCGGCGGCCAAAACAGAGAGAGTCTCTCTCAAAAGTGCTCACTCAAAATGAGCAGCAGTGGCAATGCGCATGTGCACAAAAACGAATCTACAGATGTGTGTATGCGTGTGAATGTTGTTATAACTTATAAGGGCGGAAGCTAGGCATTCAACAGCAGCGCACCAACAAAAATAAAAACAACAACAACAACCAAAGAGACAGACAGCACACACACACACACACACACACAAATAAACGAAAATGTTTCACATGCAAGCCGCCAAATTTTTGCAGTGAGTGGCGGCGCCGACGACGCACCGCTTATGAATGAAGGCGCACGCCTGTCCCCTGTCATATATAAGTCTGTGGTTGTGCCTGTATCTGTGTATGTGTGTGTGTCTGTGTCTGTGTGCAAGAGAGAGAGGTTGAGCGCGCAAAATGGTGTCGTTGGCCCCTGTCTGGGGCGCTCTGTTGTAAAAATGTGGTACAGTGACTACCAAAAAATACTAGCAAGGCGTAGTATAGTAAAAAGGCCTAAGGCAAAAGAGAGAGAGCAGGATAAACGATGCATTCGCCATCAGGTGGTGTTGGTAATGGTGGTTGCAATAAGAGATACGAAAGCGGTTTTAAGTAGTAAATTGTATATATATATATATATAGTAAATTGTATATAAACATATATTCATGTGTGTGTGTGTGTGTGTGTGTGTGTGTGTGTGTCAGTTGTAACAGTAGTATTTGGTAAGGCGGCGCCTGTCTTTGTTTTTGCTTGCCACCTAAATGTAACAGACCATTGCGAAAATGCCTAATGAGAGGCAGGCACTGAAGACAGTTCGTAGGAAGGGGACGAACGGGTCTAGACATATGTATGTACATCAAAGGAAGCCGCCTAATTAAAAGGCCATTAAAATGTTAAAGTCATCGCCTATGCACGGTAATCAAACATAAATTTTGCGCACGACAGAGAATGAGAAAGGAGAGAGAGAGAGAGAGAGAGAGAGAGAGAGGGGGGGGGGGGGGATAAGGTAGGAGTGCACTAAAAACAAGTCAAAAATTAATTACATTACAAAAAATGGAAACAAAACAAAAGCAACAATAACAAACTGCTCTCGCCGAGATGTCAACGTCGTTGTCACACTATTGGGAACAGCATGGAATTGCGGGCTAAAAATAAACTTCGTGTGCAACAATGTTGCAATTCCCAAACAAAAAGCGACAATCAGACACTCAAACAACCACACACACATACATATGTACATACATACAGAGCACAGGGAGTGACAGCGAAGTAGCAGCAGCCCGCTAAAACTGCGCCCGCTCCTCTGTCTGTCTTTCTGCCCGCCTGCTGTTGTGTTGAACTCTTATTGTTTGGGGAGGGTTTGGAGCGACGGTGGCGGCAGCGTCAGCTACAGCTAAAAGGAGCAGCCACAAAAAATATAGAGTGAGAGCTGGCGCGTGAAGCGCGCAAAATATAAAACAGAGACGGGCAAGTGGAAGACGAAGCAAGCCAAGCTAACAAGAAAAGAGAACAACAACGCAGCAGACGACAGCAGCGGGACCTACGTCCACTAATCGCTAAATTTACGAGTACAGTTAAGAAACAAGTAAGACTGCTCTAGTCGAGACTGCTCGACTAGGAGATACCCTGAACCCTGCGAAGATCCGATATTCCAATCACTTTACGATTCTTTTATAGATACATACAACACACAAATACGTTTATTTAAATTTGGGGGGAAGGGGCGTGGTATCTAAAATCCAAAAATTACAAAATGTTCCTATTCATTACAAATGTTCCTATTCATATACACAGAAAATCCTTATTCTCTAGCTATAACGGTATTCAAGTCACGTTAAAAAAGCTAATCTAAATTATCGTTTTTCATCGATAATAAAGAGTATCGAAAACAATGAGAAACTCGTACTGCGTATGGTATACACGAGTATACATTTCAAATCTCTAGCTTTTGTGGTTTACGAGATCGCTGCGTTTACACGTACGGACAGACGGACATGGCTATATCGACTCAGCTCGTCGAGCTGATCAAGAATATATGTACTTTATGGGGTCTGCCACGCCTCCTTCTGCCTGTCAGATACATTTCCACAAAACTATTATACCCTGATTTCCCATTTTCAATGGGTTCACGGTATAAAAAATCATAAAATGCCTTGCTCACATTTGTTTTTGGGAGTTACTCAACGTGATCTGGGTATGAATGTGCGTTGAATTCTCTGCCTATATTTAAAAATGTATGTACATATGTTTGTATGTTTGTGTGTATGTATGCATGTATGTATGTATGTATGTATATCAAGAGACATGTGATTAGTTTACTTTTGCCTCACATGACAAATTAGCGAACAGGACGAGACAGAAAAGTTACAATAAAACAAGAAGGAAAATTTTAGTCGGTTGTGCCCGACTAGGAGATCCCCTGAATCCCGTCCAATCTGCGTTTTTAAATATACACAATATATACAAATATAATTCAGGTATCTAGCGCTTATATGTTCTGAGATCGAATACACACATACGGACGGACGGACGGACAGGGCTAAATCGACTCAGCTCGTCGTCCAGATCAAGAATATACATATGTACATACATATGTATATACTTTATGGGGTCTGACACGCCTCCTTCTTCCTGTTTTTATTTTATTTTTTTATTTATTTTTTTTATTAGGAAGCACTCAGAGCTTCATTTACTCCATTATCATCCTTGTGTCTTAATTTAACACGCCTGGTTTACGTTGATTAATACTAACCTAAACTTATATTTATATTAGACATTTATTTACAAAGACTGGGTGAGAAGGTTTCCAAAGTGGCGTCTTTTTAGTCTTCTTAGGGGGCGAGAAGTAGGCAGCTTTCTTGCGAGCCGGTTATCGTGGACTTTGAGTCGATCGTTATACCGACTCGAGAAGAAGGAGATCTGGTTAAGTTTTTTCCTGTTACATACATACATTTCAACAAAACCATTATAGACTGACTATTTATCTGATAAATACATACAAAATGAATAATGAGTCATGAATAATTTATTTGCAAACAAAAAGGTCGTGAAGAACAAGCGTAACTAGAAGAGCGACTGAAAGCTCCGAGCGGGGCAAAGATAAGAAATCTAAACAAATTCTTAAAAAACTTATTAACTAACAACATTTCAATGTGAACGGACGTCAATGCCGTCAGCAAATCGTAATTCCAAGCAATATACATATGTACATATGTATGTATGTATGTATATGCAACACTAAATACCCACGCATACTTGCTTGAGAGAGCGGGCATTGGGTTTATCTTCCTAATGTTTATAAAAATTACTATAAATAGCAGTAAACGCCAGCGCCACCGTTAAATAGCCGCCCACCCTACAGCACTAACGTTCCGAGCGCCATACACACACACAAATATACATATATACGCACACAAACAAACATTTTCATTCACACATACTGCAAGCTAAAAAAAATTGACCGAGTGCAGCAAGCCGAGCAGAAGCGCTCTCTCTCTCTCTCTCACACTCTCTTTCTCCATTCCGAATACAATAATAGAAATGCAACCACGTGTGTTTTTATTGCACCAACACAAATGCAAGCAGACTCATATATACACACACACACACGCACGTTTTAACGTACGCACACCGGGTGCTTTATGACCGACGTTCAAAAAGAATATATATATATATATATATATATATTCCGTTTTGTTTTAACGTTCGCTTATATATATATATATATAAGCGAACGTTAAAACAAAACGGAATCTTCAAAACAAGGAAAACAAATAACTGCGCAAAGCAGAATACCAAAAACGCATGCACACACACACAGATAGCAAGTATAAGGGTGCACACCAAGGCAACAGGGAATAACAGAATTGTAAAAAGTGTATAAGAAGATAAAAACAAAGTGTATGCGACTGTTGCGATGTTATTGGTTAAGTGACAACAGAAAAAAGAAGTTCCATCCATCTAAAAAAAAAGTATGTACAAATTTGTTTATTATTTTGTTTAATTGGCTTGCGCAGTTCTTACAAGTGATTCATACGCATCACACACTCCGACTCCAACGCTAGCAGCTAGCAGGCCTCACTTATCAAGAGTCTAAGGTCCAAGTAAATAAACACTCCACTAAAAAAGCACGTACACACACACACTCACACTCACATATATGTAGATGTATATAGACATTGATATTTGTGTAAGCGCCTACGTATAAACACGAAATGTGTGTGTTTGTGTGAGGTACACAAACACAATCGTAATCACAATTATGATTTTCACAATGTGATATTTAACAAGAAAGAAAACTCTACTCGGTGGTGCCCGTCTAGGAGATCCCCTGAACCCCGTCCGATCTGCTTTTTAAAATATACTCAATTATGTAGTTATTAAAGCACAACAAAATTAAGCTTGAAATAAAGTTCAATAAATAAAAAAATTTAAATTTTATAAATCATAAATGATGAAATGAATCTAAATCCAAAATTTGGAGGCGCTAGCTTCAAAGATGTACGAGATATAATTTAATAACTTGATTCCGATAAGGGTTTTAATCGATAACAATAAAACGGAAATAGTTATTGATTTTTTTCAAGTCTCTAGCTTTTATAGGTTCTGAGATCGACGCGTTCATACATATGGACAGACGGACAGGGCTAAATCGACTCAGTTCGTCAACCTGATCAAGAATATATATACTTAATGGGGTCTGCCACGCTTTCTGCCTGTTACATACATTTTAACAAAACCATTATACCCTTATTTCCCATTTTCAATGGGTTCAGGTTCAGGGTATAACAAGTAAGAGTGCTCTAGTCGAGACTGCTCGACTAGGAGATACCCTGAACCCTGCGAAGATCCGATATTCCAATCACTTTACGCTTTACGCACAGTTTACGCAGCGACTGCGCTTGGGCTGCAGTATGGGCTATATTATGGAAACGTATTTGTTGGATAAGCTTACTTCTAGATAGGCTTTTGTAATCAAAGTTTTAGAACGTAATAATAACATTCATTTGTATGTATTTGCCAAAGCACAAGTCTCTAGTGTTTGAAATACGTTTATTCAAATTTGGGGAGAAGGTGCGTGGTATCTAAAATCCAAAAATTACCAAATTTCTTTATTTATTACACGGATATACACAGTAAATCTGAAATCTATAGCTATTACGGTATCCAAGTTACGCTTGCAAAACAAAAATTATCGATTTTCATCGATAAGGAAAGAGGATGAGTTATCGAAAAAAAAATGATAAACGCGTACTGTGTATGGTATGCACGAGTATACATTTCAAATTTCAGATCCCTAGCTTTTGTGGTTTACGAGATCGCGGCGTTCACTGGCAGCACTGGCTTGAACAAAGCTGCGTTAGTTAGACAGAGACAGCGCTAGCGCAAGGCGTGACAGGCGCACAGACGCACAGGAAAAGGTAATGCGATAACGCGATTTTTGGATGCTGAATTCACAATGAGGAGGGGCAGTGGGCCTACCACGCACATCTTGTGATCACTTCCTTTTCTTAATGGCCAGCGCCTGCTACTCTTCACAAGCGTCACAATAAATTCCACATTCCCACAAATGTATATAAAGGACAAAAGTTAAGTATTTTAAAAGGGGGAAACTAATTCATTTTCCTGTCAATCTATTACATTTTCTTTGTATTTCACAATAATTGACATGAAAATTACAAGTAAAGAATTTATATATGAATCGATTTAAAAGTACACTTTACTCACACCAGATTCTTTTAGTTATTATTTATATCGCCGAATATTAAATAGTTTTAAGTCAAGAACTTTGTGTGATTGTTGACAAATGAAATTGACATATTAAAAATAAAATATTAAAAGGTGTTACACATTGAATGGCATAATGATTATACCGTCATACAGGCTATAAAATTGACTAATCTAATGATTAAACCAAAACATGTGTTGACTGTGTATGGTTCGTCAAAAACATTATATGGAAACAGAAATTTCTTGAATTGTGCTTCAAATGTTTTACAATTTGTCTTGAATTTCATATCATAGATATGCATATAGAAACAATCTATCTTAAATTCTAGCTAATAAACGTACAAACTTACTTACTGAATGTTTGATTTTTATTTTCTTTATTATTATTATTTTAAATTTTATCTAGATATGTCCGTCTGTATATCTGTCCGTCCTTATGAACCCAGTGATCTCTTAAACTACAAAAGCTAGAGAGCTTTAATTTTTCAATGTACGAGTTTATAAATTATTTCTCCAAAAGTTATCCCATTTCTCTATTATCGAAAAAATACGATAATTTGAATTCGTTTTTAAAGCGTAGCTGAATGCCTATATATTTTTATTTATATGGGAGGGACACTTCATTTTGAATAAATTTAGGTATTACACAAGTGTTGCTGCTTTACAGGGATAATTTAAAGTACAGGATCGATACGCACACTAGGACCGTGGCAAATCGGAAAATGCATTTCCGGTTTGTCAGAAACCCTGTAAGTTGAAGTGCTAGAGAATTGAAAAAAGAGATATGGTGTATATATCTACGTCCATTGGAGCGTGGCAATTCGGATATGACTATATAGTAATTTATACATATATTTGAATATCTTGAGCACTATTGATGCTAGAGACTTGAAATTTGAAATATATACTCGGGTTGACAACCCAAGATCAAAAAGATACGCCTATAGGGGGCGTTCCAAACCGCAAAATATTATATCTCCTTAAGTTTTAGAGCTAGAAGCTTCAAAAATTGAGTTAATGATGACCTCCTTTATCGATAACCCAAAAATAATTTTTTTAAAAGCAGAAGCTTGTGCGTGCGTGTGTGCGCATATATTGTGATTGGAAAATCACCTCTTCGCAGTTCAGGGTATCTCCTAGTCGAAAAGTTTCGACTAGAGTACTTTTACTTGTTTATTTATTCCCTAGAATAAAGATATTCTTGAATCTTATTTAATTATTAAAGTGTAGAAACACTATGCTTGTCATAGGTTAGACGCATAAACTTATATATGTAGATTATAAAGCTCCAGAATTATACATAAAGACTGCGCTTGGGCTGCAGTATGGGCTATATTATGGAAACTTATTTGTTGAATAAGTTTTCTTCTAGATGGATTCGTAATTAAACTTTTAAAGCGTAATAATCACATTCATATGTATGCATTTGCCAAAGCACAAGTCTCTAGTATTTGAAATAGGTTTTTTCAAATTTAAGAGGAAGGGGGCGTGGTATCAAAAATCCAAAAATTACAGAATGTTTGTATTTACTAAACGTATTTACACAGTAAATCTAAGTTTTCTAGCTATAACGGCATTCAAGTTACTTTAAAAAAACGAAGCAAAATTATCGATTTTCATCGATAAGGAAATGGGATGAGTTATCGAAAAAAATAATAAGCTCGAACTGCGTATGGTATACACGAGTGTACATTTAAAATTTCAGATCTATCTATCTTTTGTGGTAAAAATAATTTGTATCTATATATATAAATTTATAAGAAAAAAACCCGCATATGCTCTTTCTCTTTATTTCTCTTTTGACAATTGGGCACATGAAGTCATGTGTAAAAAATGTTATGATTCTGACAATTCTGAGGACTTGACCCACAGCTAGCCCTTAAGTCTCCTCTGTGTTGGCGTCAATATATCTGTAAATACATACATATCTACATGCATATATGTATACCAGTAGATATACGTTTATTGACAAGTTTTACACACACACGCGCGTACCTATGTATATATATATATATATATATATATATATATATATATATATATATATATATATATATATATATATATTTTTTTTTTTTTTTTTTTTTTTTTTTTTTTTTTTTTTTTTTTCGTTCATATATAAATAGTAAAGCTTTTAAGGAAAGCAACAGCGCAAATTGCGTAATTGATACCATTTTCGGTGTGTGAGCGCTTCCTAAAGAGAACTGTCAACAAAAGCATGGAAAAAAAGCTTGGATCTCAAATATGTGCTTTAGAAAACACGTCTAAGTTCAAGGCCAAGCAGCCGCAGTGTGTAGCATAAGTAACAATAACAATAATAACAAACTGCAAATAACAGCAGCGGCAATAACGACAGCAAAAAATGTGCTTTTACTGTCACAGCGAAAAGGGTCAATGACACCTGACAGTTTGTCTCGCTCAACTAATACAAACACAGACGCATGCACATACATACATACAAACGTATATACCACACATGGTCATCACCTCATTTCGCTCTCTTTTCTCTTCTTCTTCTGTTTGTTATTGTTGTTTGTGCTTGCACACGCGCGCCTTTTAGACATGTGGTCAAACCATTTTTTTGTTGTTGTTATTGTTCCTCTTCGTACTGCTAATTAGTGTGGCCAAATTATGCGCCAAAAAATTTCCAAAAGACTCGCCACCTTATATGTATGTATGTACATGGGTGTATTGGTGAGACCGCCATACATACGTCATGAAAAACTACCGATCGGTTTGGCGTTGACGTCGCTGCCAACGTCGCATAAACAATTTCCGGTTTCGCTGTACACAAAACTTGGCTGGTCTCTGTTGTTTTTCAACAATTTTGTTTTTGCGCCAACTTATTTTTGTCACACACTCACACACACACAGACAAACTTGATTTAAAAATAAATAAATTACACAGAAAGCGAACGCACAAACATACATACACACACACACACAGAGAACCTCGGCGAGAAAATACGCATGTTCAATTTTTCGGCAACATTCCTTACGCAGCCGCCATCAAAAATATACATATTATGATTAATACAACGGCATTTTAATGGTGTTTTTAATATACATACATATGTACATACACATACACAAGTATTGAACAAGAAAAGAGAGAGAGAAAAAACAAATACGAATGTTATGGCTAAGCGCACAGCAAATGGCAATGGTAGATATGCGAACGAGAACGAGTACTCAGTGGTATGCGAATTACTATTACGCTTTTTAATTAGCAAATACCCCCAGCCGGCTCTCTTCCACTACTACTACTACTGCTACTACTACTACTTACATACGATTTTACTGTTTTACATACTGAGTATTAGTTTCTGAGCAATTGTCTTGTTCTTTATATGTTGTCGAATATGTTGTTGTTGTTGTTGTTGTTGTTGTTGTTGTTGTTGTTGTTGTTGCTGCTGCTGCTGCTGCTGCTGCTGTTATTGTTATTGCGGTTCTCGGGCTGCCTTCACACTTTTGCTTTTCCTACTGTACTAACACTCTCACACAACTGAGCGAACAAGAGCGCGAGCATTGAGAGGCATAACAGACCAGCGTTGAGAGCATGAGAGAGAAATGTCGAAACGAGGTTTTTGTTTTGCTACTTTGCTCACAAACACATTCAAACTCACGCACACTAGAGAACGCCGCTGCGTTGCTCATTCACAAAACGAGAGGACGTCGGCAGCAGCAGCGGCGGCGAAAAAGACGAAACAGAAGATATGATAGATATGAAACAACAACAACAACAACAATGCCGCATAAATTTCTGCTGCGTAGTAATTTTTCGAATCGGTTTGTATGTATACACAGACAGAAATATCATGTATTTACCTTTTTTGCATTCTTGTAAACCATTTTCGTTTGTTTATGTTGCACTTTGCACACGCATACGCACACGCTGACAAACACACACAGGCACAATCATGCATATGCATGAAAACATTTGCAGGTATATTTGCTTGTAAGGCGAACGGGGCTCACTTCTTATGTATTTTTATTTTGGTATCGATTTCAAAATAAAAACGACGCACTTTCCTAGATGCAGCTTTGAATTATAATAAAAAAATTTTTTTTTTTTTGCACTTCCTCTTCTTTTGATTCGCGGGCTTTGTTTTTGCGCCGCAATTTCGCAGCTCACTTTGTGTACACAATTTTATTCATTTATTTTACCGTTTGTGAATTTTATTTTGCACCTCGCGCACACACTCACACACCTTCACTCACGCACGGACGCACAAACATGTACGTTTGTATGTAATATACATGTGTGGCGGCACACGCATTTGTGATTTCTTGAAATCTATTCACTTTTCTTATTTGCTCATGTAGTTGACTTCTCTTTTTATTTTCTCTATTATTATGATTTCTTCATAATCTTAAGCAATACACACATATGTATACACGTATGTGTATAATATTTTTTATATTTGTTGAGCTATTTTGTAAAACGATATTACTTGCCGCAATAACAAAGAGACGTACGCGGAACCGACCACGACGTCCGGGCGCTCCAAATGCCAGAATACGAATGAGTGGCATAACAAAATTGATTAAATACAGCGAGGGAGCGAGCGAGTGAGAGTGATGGCAAGAGAGAATGAGACTAAACGAAATTCTGAGCAACAACAATGCTGAAAGAGAAACTTCACTCTCTCAGCGAAAGAGACTAAGTATAAATTTGTAGATTTAAAAAAATATTTTTATGATTTTTATAATAATTATTATTATCTTTGAAACATAATATGGTTATCATTTTTTAATAATACATAAACCTTCATATGACACACTATGTCAATTAATTGAAATTCAATGTCAACAAAAGTTGGGCGCCTTACTTTGTGTTATTAATAATTATGTTTGCAAATAATATTTATCATTTCAATATTCGGCTTAGTTAGTCTGTAAATAAGAAAATAATGAAAGTAAATAAAAATATATTTTGCGACTTAAGACAGGGTGTGCATAATATTTATTTCTTGCACAAATAAGATACGTTTTTGGTATATTTATTTTTTGGAAATCAGTATTTTTGTGCGCTTAAGATTCGGTCACGCTGTCATGAACACTTACGGTTTGTAGCTGAAAATAACAATTATTTTAATTAATTTGCTTACCACAATACGAATATTTCCCCCCATAATAAGGGAGCGACAGAGAGTTTTACATTCGATTTGCGTTTATAAGTCTTGTTCAATTCCATTCTGTTTTGTACACGCTTTGTTAATGATCCTTTTTAGCCCACTTCACGCACACGCACATACACAACACACACACACAAACGAATCTGTGTACATTTGTATGTGTAATTTATGATTTTTGTGTTATGTACAAATTTTGAGGCACATGAGAAACAACACCCAAGTATAAAAACAACAACAAACAACACCCGAAGCATTAGCTAAAACAAACTGAAAAAACGCAAAAGCAACGAAACCCTTTCCACAACTGCTAAAAAAATGGCCAAAATGTACGGAAAGGGTAAGAGTAAGTAAAGCCAACAAAGACAAGAAATGAAAGAAAAAAAACACATTTCTGCATTTCACTTTATTATTTATTCTATGTTCCACATATGCTTTTGCTTATGCTTTATTAAAAAATAACACAAGCTACAAGAAAATAACTAACAACAAAAAGGATTTCAGTTTATAACAAACGATAACCGTTAATGCATTTCTAACTGTTGAACTGTTTAGCGGCCATCGAATCGGAGGATCAACAAAAACGTCGCTGGCAGATCGAGCTGGAATTCGTACAGTGCCTTTCCAATCCCAACTATCTCAACTGTAAGTGAAGGAAATAAATATAATAGATATAATGCGTGTTTAGATATACATATAATATTTTAAATATATTTGTGTATAAAGTATCTTGAATAATATTGTGCAGCTATCGAACTATCGGATTTGTATAAAAATATTCTATTCCCTTTACAGTTCTCGCGCAGCGTGGTTACTTCAAGGACCCATCCTTTATCAACTACCTAAAGTATCTGCAGTACTGGAAAGAGCCCGACTATGCCAAGTATCTGATGTATCCGATGTGCCTATACTTTCTCGATCTACTGCAATACGAACACTTTCGTCGCGAGATTGTTAACAATCAATGTTGCAAGTTTATCGACGATCAGGCGATACTCCAGTGGCAGCATTATACGCGCAAGCGCATTAAGCTGATCAATTCGGTGCAGGAGAATGCGGCGGCAGTTGCTGCAGCTACACAACAGCATCAAATGCAGCAGCAGCATCAACTGCAGCAGCAGCAGCAGCATCAGCAACAACAACAACATCAGACCAATGGCGGCATCTTAGCGCCAAGTGAAGCGGCGTCTGTCGCCGCCGCTGAGGCTGCTAATCCGCTGCAGCAGGCGACACTGCAGAATGGCAGCATCTCCGCCTCGCAGTCCCAACAGCAGCCACTAATGGCAAGGGAGCCAGCGCCCGCTCAAACTCAGGTGTTGTCCGCGGTGCATCAGCTGCCGCAACAGCAACAACAGCAGCAACAGCAACAACAACAAATCAATGGACTGGCTGGCAGTGGATCCATGAAATTAGAATTAAATTAGCTAAACGCTAAGCACGAGAGAACAAGAAACACAATAAATTAGACTAAGGCAGAGAATAAGAAAAGATTATTAGATTACAATTTGGCAGACAGGAATGGAGAGGCAAGAGATGGGTCCAAGGGACTATTAGGCTAAAAGATCATGAGCCAAGTAGAAAACAAGTCAAGAGAATAGAAGACAAAATCTAGGTTTTCTTTTAGGTTTTCTCTCTCTCTTTCAGAAAGTAGCTACCTGTCGCTCTCTTTAAGTGCTCATCATTTAGCTTAGTCGAACTACTTTTCTATTGTTAATTCTAAATTTGAAACTTGCAGGCAGCAAGGAAGTTCTGGCAGAGAAGGGTCACTTCTATGGCGTCTATTTGCTGTGCAGTCAGAGTGTGGACTCGAGGTACCGTGGCAAATGCTATGTAGGCTTCACGGTCAATCCCAAGCGTCGGATTAAGCAGCACAATCGTGGCTGCAGCTTTGGTGGCGCCAAGAAGACCAGCAGAAAGGGACCCTGGCAAATGGTGATGATTGTGCATGGATTTCCCAACAAGATTGTAGCGCTACAATTCGAATGGGCGTGGCAGCAGCCCACATTGTCAACGCGTCTTAAAATATTTACCGAATTGAAACGCAAATTGCCTCGCGAAACGCATTTCGATTACAATTTTCGCATAGTGAATCGAATGTTAGGAGTAGGTCCTTGGCATCGATTACCACTGACAATACGCTGGCTGGAGACGGATTATGAGCGAGCTTTTAAGCTGCCCCTGCCACGACATATGCTCATCGTAAGCGGAAAGTTGGCCATAACGTCATCGCAGCGGGCTTTGGATGCGAAACGCACTGCAGTTGCAGCAACAGCTTCCTTGTCAGTCGAGTGTCATCTGTGCATGCAGCGCATAGAGCAGCCGGAGCGTTCCCGTTTCGGTTGCCTCAATGCCAGCTGCTGCTTAAGCAGCCACATGCTGTGCCTGGCTAGCTACTTGCTGGACGATCAGCCTGGCCAGTATATACCGATTGTCGGTAGCTGTCCGTTGTGTGACACGCAGTTAAGTTGGGCCGACTTGCTCGAGAGGAAAAGGCTCGAGCAGGGCGTACAGATTCAGGAGGAGAAAGATGAAGATGATAATGAGGATGAAGATGAAGATGAGTTAAGCGATTGTCCCGATATGGACAGCGATGTGGAGCTGGTCTGTGAGTTAAGTGATTAAGCCACTCGGAATGTATCTTTTTTATACAAAATATACAACATTTGTATCGTTTCATAGTTCCTTTAATGTCATCAATTGCATCCTAATGTTGGATAGTGTGCGCTTGTAGCTGCGCAATTGTTCCATTAATTGGCGCTTCTCGTGTAAATAGTAGTCCCTCGACATTTGCACATACTGCTCGCCCTTGAACTTAAAGATGGATACCTCCGATGTGTCTATGAGCTGATCATCAGTGGGAAGTGGGCTCTCCGCCTCCTGCGGCGTCGGAGGACGTGTGCGTTTCCGAGTAGGCGGCACGATGTTGACCTCAACTGCATTTAAAGGAGAATTAGTTATTTCTCAGTTAATATGACTATGCCACGCCTCACTTTTATCGAACATCTCAGCTTGCGGGTCGACGACTTGCGTTGTCGTTGACTCCACCACAATAACTTTGTCAATGCTCAAGTCATCCTCGTCCATATTTATGTAGAAACTTTGCTGGGAGGATGATGAAATGTCTTTAGGATTGTCGTCGTCCAGCTCAATTTTATTTCCAGCCGAATTGATGTAGTAGCTTTGCTGTTCAGTTGAAGATGTCGCAGCCATTTCTTTGGGGTTCTCCTGATCTATTTTGTCCGTTTTATTGAGATCTTCATATGGAAACGGAAGCGCTTCACCCAATAGAATACGACGATTCTTGTTCAATGATAAATATTTGGCATCAAAATGCTTAGAGCACATATATAGCTGTTTGGGGCCAATTTTAGGATGCACTTGGCCAAGTAAACGCCATTGTTCGGCACGCTTCGGATCCTTGGGAAATGCGAAAAGCGTCACTTCGCTGCAGCCGCTGTTGTCCTGGCGATAGTAGAAGTTGTGGCAGTCCCTATATGCGCAAAGGCGAGTGCTCATTTTATTTGCGGTATTTGATGGTTAGTTTCACTTCTTTTCAAGCCCAATTCAATTATTAGTTGTTTGTTTTGAAGGCTTGATTGTTTTCCTCTTCGTTCACTTTGTATACAAAACAATCTTTATATTTGCTTGTTTACCAACACTGGTTGTTAGTCAAATCGGTACGATTACATTGAACTGTAACACAATTTGTAATAAAAACGGCAATTCGTCTGAATACAAATTTGTAGAAAAATAATCTATAAAGCAACTTTAATTGGCGTCAGCCACAAAAGTAGGTTTAAATTCAAATGTTGTATGGTTAGTGTTATTAGGTAATTGTTGCGACCGATAACGATAACTGGTTTAACGTTTGAAAAACATGTAAATACATTATTACCTAAATAATTTTCAATTATTTTCATTTATTAGCTAAGAAACCATCTGTTATGGTGGTTGTCTTGCTGGCTGAGCTTTTTCGCGCCAAAAAAAACTATCGATAATAGCGTCTTTACAAGCGTTTTTCGCCAGTATTGACATAGCTTTAAACATATTGGTTGCAATTACTGCTAAAACAAATTATTAGATTGATTCAAAGTTTCGCAAAAGTTGGAAATATATTTTGCACAATCCGCAACCTATGCGACAAGGCTAAAAGGCTAATTGCATTGTTTGCAACAACAACATTCATCCAATAAAAAAAACTTGTGATTTTGGCAACCCGGCATTGCGTTTTCTATTGTTCTGCTCTTTTCTAAGCGGCTTCGTCGCGTGTAGATTGTGAAAATTTGGTGTTTTCCATATCGTGTAAAATCGTGTGAAAACTACAAATCGAAATGGCTGCAGACCAGGCACAGTTCCAACAGCTGCTCAACTCCTTGCTCTCCATGGACAATGAAGTTCGCAAACAGGCCGAGGTAAGTCCGCAAAGCGCCAGCTGCAAATTTCTTCATTCTTCAACTGCGCAATATTAAAATGTGTGCTGCATATACATAGTATAATGGCTAATATTTAGACTAGCATCATGCGACGGTGATATTTCTCACATATTGTATGCTACATTTTGGGTATATGTATAAAGATTTATCTACGCAAATCATCGCCATCGTGCATTCTATTTCAAAGGCGCACAAAACGTGTTTTTGCTCTCCCTTTTAGCTACGACATTCACATGCCGTCGTTCACATTTGTGTGACTGTTGCTGTCTGGTTGTGTGTGTGTGTGTGTGTGTGCATATGTGTATGTGTGCATGTGCGAAGCGAAAAGACGATTTGTACAATTCGTATGAAGCCATAATATATAATATGTATATTTTTTGACATTTTTTTTTGGGCAGCCAGCGCCTTAAAATGAATTCGCACATAAGCATGCATGCAAAACGGAAACAAAGCGCAGGTGCAAAAAAGTTTTTTATTATTGCTAAAGATGACGCATGGTATGATGGAAATACAATCTGATTTATTTGTGTTTGCTATTGTTGCTTTCAATTAAACACTTGCTGATAGACCCTACAGTCTACACGCATTACAGCTGTTGACCTTGGTTCCGCCCACGCCTCACGCCACACGCACACGCTGCTAGTACTGCAACTGTTCTATGGCAGACATACACATACAGATACACACATACATATGTATGTGCATACAAGCAAAGAGTGTGCATATAATTGAATTTTATCATCAGATTGTTAGGATTTATAACTAAAAATGTTTTTCTTTTTTTTCATTAAATACAAAAATTCAGCTTTTTCACTTGCTAGAAAATTAAACTTTGACATTTACTTGGTTATAGAAAAAATGTATTTATGTACATATTTATAAAATGTACAAATTTAGCCAAGTTTAAACAATAGTTAACTTTAAGGAATTCGCTAACAGACATATGTAAACGAATTCAGAGTGTGTGTGTGTGAGAGAGAGAGAGAGTAACAATGTAAACAATGTTAAATAACATTGTGAACTGAACTGTAAAGCAAAATACTGAATTGCTGCTGTTACTGCATAAAAGGATCTGTAAGTATGGACAGAGAGAAAATTAAAAATTTGAGTTGAAATTTATTTATTTATTATATATTTAATTAGACATATTATTAATTTTTATTTAAATTTTTAAAATTTATAGTCCTTTTTCTTTGAACAATATTAAAATTTGAAAAATGAATTACAGCAAAAATAAAAAAGATCCTCATTTATTGTGTCCAAAAGCTGATTATGTGATTAAGAGCATTTCTGTTTTATATATGTTGCCGTCTAGGATGCGTATAACAATTTGTCCCGCGAGTTGAAGGTAACACATCTGCTGGGCAACATTCACAATGGCCAACAATCAGAGGAAGCTCGTCAAATGGCCGCCGTTTTGCTGCGTCGTCTCTTCACATCCGATTTTATGGAGTTCTATAAGGAGGTAAATCAGCCAAATCAACCAAATCAAAGAGAAAATATCAATCTGAAAAAAGCCTGTTTTAATAATAATGAAATCTCTTGCAGTTGCCAGTAGACTCGCAAAACCAGCTGCTTCAACAGATTCTGATGGCCGTGCAACAGGATGTGACGCCGCAATTGCGTCGCAAGATTTGCGAGGTAATTGCCGAGGTAGCACGCAACCTAATCGACGAGGATGGCAACAATCAGTGGCCGGATATTCTACAATTTCTGTTCCAATGCGCCAATTCACCAACGCCGCAGCTGCAGGAATCGGCGCTGCGCATCTTTAGTAGTGTGCCCTCGATCTTTGGTAATCAGGAGACGCAATATATTGATCTGATCAAACAGATGCTGGCCAAGAGCATGGAGAACACTGGCGACGCCGAAGTGCGTGTACAGGCCGTCCGTGCCATTGGCGCCTTCATACTCTACCACGACAAGGAAAAGGAGGTGACCATATACAAGCACTTTGCCGACCTGCTGCCACGTATGATTGTCATCACGGGCGAGACGATCGAAGGACAGGACGACCAGAGTTTGCTCAAGCTGCTTATCGACATGACTGAGAATTGTCCGAAGTATCTGCGACCACAGCTGGAGTACATATTCGAGATGTGCATGAAGGTGTTCAGCTCGCAGGACTTTGAGGATAGTTGGCGTCACTTGGTGTTGGAGGTGATGGTCTCTCTGGCAGAGAACGCGCCCGCAATGGTGCGCAAGCGTGCAGAGAAATATATTGTCGCACTCATTCCGCTCGTGCTGCAAATGATGACGGATCTGGATGAGGATGAGGATTGGGCAACGGCGGATGTTGTCAATGAGGACGATCACAGCGATAATAATGTTATTGCTGAATCTTCGCTGGATCGACTGGCATGCGGCTTGGGTGGTAAAATGGTTTTGCCACATGTTATGAACGCTTTGCCCGGCATGCTAAACCATGCCGATTGGAAGCATCGTTTTGCTGCTCTGATGGCCATCTCAGCCATTGGCGAAGGCTGCCATAAGCAAATGGAGACCATACTAGACCAGGTCATGTCTGGGGTGCTTAACTATCTGCGCGATCCCCATCCACGCGTGCGTTACGCTGCTTGTAATGCAATCGGCCAAATGTCCACAGATTTCGCGCCCACATTTGAGAAGAAGTTCCATGAGCAGGTGAGCAAGTGAACCAACTGGAAATGCTTTATATTGAAACTAAGTGTATGTTGCCTCCAATCAGGTGGTGCCTGGCTTGCTGCTGTTGCTTGAAGACGAGCAAAATCCGCGTGTACAGGCTCATGCTGGTGCCGCTTTGGTCAACTTTAGTGAGGATTGCCCCAAAAATATATTGACACGCTATCTGGATGCAATCATGGCCAAGCTGGAGAATATTCTCAACTCCAAGTTTAAAGAGCTTGTGGAAAAGGGCAACAAACTGGTGTTGGAGCAGGTGGTGACCACCATTGCATCTGTGGCAGATACGTGCGAGCATGAATTTGTCGCTTACTACGATCGATTGATGCCCTGCCTCAAGTTCATCATTCAGAATGCTAACTCCGAGGACCTGCGCATGCTGCGTGGCAAGACGATTGAGTGCGTGAGTCTCATTGGGCTCGCAGTAGGTCGTGAGAAATTCATTGGCGATGCCGGCGAAGTTATGGACATGCTATTAAAGACCCATACCGAGGGCGACTTGCCCGACGATGATCCGCAGACGTCTTATTTAATCACCGCTTGGGCGCGCATGTGTAAGATACTGGGCAAGCAATTTGAGCAGTACCTGCCTCTCGTCATGGGCCCAGTGATGCGCACTGCGGGCATGAAGCCAGAGGTGGCCCTGCTGGACAACGACGAAGTGGAGGATATTGAAGGCGATGTGGAATGGTCCTTTATTACACTAGGGGAGCAGCAAAACTTTGCCATCCGCACCGCTGGAATGGAGGACAAAGCTTCGGCCTGCGAGATGCTCGTCTGTTATGCACGGGAACTAAAGGAGGGCTTTGCCGAATACGCCGAGGAGGTCCTACGTCTAATGTTGCCGCTGCTCAAGTTCTATTTCCATGATGGTGTGCGTTCAGCTGCTGCTGAATCATTGCCCTATTTGCTCGATTGCGCTAAGATAAAGGGTCCTAACTATTTGGAGGGCATGTGGCTTTATATTTGCCCGGAATTGATAAAGGTAATCAATACCGAACCGGAGCCGGATGTGCAATCCGAGCTGCTCAACTCGCTGGCCAAGTGCATCGAAACTCTCGGACCTAACTGCCTGAACGAGGAGGCCATGAAGCAAGTGCTCGAGATAATCAATAAATATGTCCTCGAGCATTTCGAGCGTGCGGATAAGCGTTTGGCTGCCCGCAACGAAGAAGATTACGACGATGGTGTTGAGGAGGAGCTGGCTGAACAGGATGATACCGATATCTATATACTGTCGAAGGTGGTGGACATCATACACGCTCTCTTCCTAACCAACAAAGCCCAATTTCTGCCCGCCTTTGACCAGGTGGCACCGCATTTTGTCAAACTTCTGGATCCCAGCCGTCCCTTCGCCGACCGTCAGTGGGGCGTATGCGTATTCGATGATTTAATAGGTATTTTTATATATATGCTCCATTTATATAAGATCTGAGCTGATTTCTGTTTCCATACTCCGTCCAGAATTCTGTGGCCCTGCTTGCACGCCGTATCAGCAAATCTTTACGCCTGCCTTGCTTCAATATGTGCTAGACAAGTCGCCGGATGTTCGCCAAGCAGCTGCCTATGGCTGTGGCGTGTTGGGTCAATTTGGAGGTGATCAGTTCGCCCATACCTGTGCACAGATCATTCCGTTGCTGGTGCAGATGATCAACGATCCGCGGGCACGCGAAATTGAAAATATAAATGCGACGGAGAACGCCATTTCGGCATTTGCCAAAATACTGAAATACAATAAGTCGGCATTGAGCAATCTGGATGAGCTAATAGCCGTTTGGTTCTCGTGGCTGCCCATTTCCGAAGACCCCGAAGAGGCTGTCCACATCTACGGCTACCTCTGCGATCTGATTGAGGGGAATCATCCAGCCATTTTGGGCGCAAACAATTGCAATCTGCCACGCATCGTTTCCATCATTGCAGACTCCTTTTGCAGAAACGTGTTGGAAGCAAAGAGCGCACCAGGTACCCGCATGCTAACCATTGTTAAGCAAATCGAATCCAATCCGGATGTCATGCAGGCCTGTGCCAGCACTTTGAGTCCTGAACAGCAGCAGGCGTTGCAGGACGCCTATCGGGAGTTGGCCAGTGTGCCATCTACCTAAAGAACTAAGTGGAGAGCGGACTCCAATTTGTAGTAGCTCCAGCACAGCTCAATGCATTGATTGAAAAACAAAAAAACAGAAAAAAAGAAGATATATATATATATATATAAAAAAGAAAAACAAAAACTGTAGGATTTACAAACACATATACTTAAATTCAAAGATTCAAAGTGTTAACGAAAAAGTATAAGAAAAGCGGAAAACATTTTTTTCGTTATTTCTCAAACATTTGTGCGAGAAAATTTCCAAATGTTATACAAAGTTATATATTATTATATATATATATATATATATATATATATATATATATATATATATATATGTTGTGATTTCAATTGAAACTCGTCTCCCGCTCCCGCAAGAGAGCGTCTTTGGAAGGAAACCCAAGCAAAAAAAATAAAGTAGAAGTCTTCGTCTCATGCGAATTTGATATGTTGAATCGCTAATTGTTCATCAAATTCCAAATATTATTTTCGTTATAAAATATGAAAAGGTTTTCATATATTACATTAATTAATAACACAAAACGGCCACCTGCTTTCGCCAGTCCCCAAATCGTGCTCCGAAGGATGTGAGTCATCCCAAAACGAACGAAAATTCTAAAATTTAACATTTAAAAATGTGTATTTTTTAATTAATAAAAGAAATCGAAAACAAATTTTGAATTTGAATATGCGTTATATGAGGAAACCAACAAATAAATAAAATTGAAGTATCTTAAAATAATTGGAGTCCAGGTGTTATATATACAACTTTTCCAACTTAAATCTTTTTTTTTTTATATGAAAAATATTTATTGATTTAATTTCACAAATGAAATTTTTAAAACCTCTTTTAGCCCAAAATTGAAAAGTTACAATGTGTGTGTGAAAATGTTACAAAAGATGTACGTGAAAACTGGAGTACAAACTTGAACTAATTTTTTAAAATATCTTTGAAAAGCCGCTCAGGCTCTACAAAAAAAAAAGAAATTCGAGAGTTTAAAAATTCAATTTTGAAATATTCCGTTAATATATATTGCATATAAATTGCAACGTAACGACAGGCTGACGAGACATGGTCGTACGACAGATTGCTGGACAGCATGTTGGAACGTGTAACAGCTGTTGCACCCCCAACAAGAACAACAACAGAAATCAAAACAGAAACAGAAACAGAAACGTGCGCACTGAAGGCAACATTCGCCGTATATTCTCGAATTATGTGATTAGTGAAAGCAGCAGCTGTGTTAAATGGCAATACACACAGATAAGGAATGCAACAGAAATGTAAATTCAAAATACAAGATACGTGTCTGAATATTTTTAGCTCTCGCATTGCGTTGACGGCTCCAAAGTGCAAAGTTTAAAACGAAAAAAAAGTATCGCCGATTAGTCTGCACACGTCTATCCCTGCTCTCCCACGTATTGGAAACAACAGCAAAGAGTAAAAGTAAGTTGGCTGCAACAAGTGGGAGGGGGACAGATGGCATCATCTAAGCAATTTCAGTGAAATGCAATTTGTGAACGTCATGTAATTGGCAACCCTTCAGTGATTGCCGGCGCGTGACGCATTTCGATTCTGTTCTGTTAGCTTAGTCTTCGTTTCTCTTTTGCAGAGCATTCAGCATGGCAGTTGAGTTCTATAAACAAGTTAAAAAATATATTTAATAGCCGGAAGGAAAAGCGTGAAGTACAATATTGTAATGTAACATATTACACATTACAATGTATAACACAATCACAATATATTGTATGCACTGATAAAGCAAAGAAATTGTTTGATGCCTCTGCAGATATACAAGTTTTAAATTAAACCGTTTCATCTCCTAATTGTTAGCTTTTTATATGGGCCAGTTGTGTAACGAGAGAGAGAGAGAGAGAGAGAGAGAGGGCACTGTAGATAAACGATAACTTGATCGCCGTCGATTAATACTGAAACACTTTCGATAAATAAATACTAAACATTCTTGCAGGCTTTGTGCGCCATGTCTACAGAAACAGAGTTCTTGGATGCATACGAGAGAATAAAGCTCTCCTATAAAGCAGCCATGGCGAAGGTGGAGTTAGCTCTAAGCTACGACGAAAAGGAAGCAGTGTCGGAGGCTATCGTTGCCTATGATCAGGCGCTGCTAATGATTGAGGAGACATTTACCATAGCCGTCGGGCTGCCGGACGACATTGATGCAGTGCAGCAGCAATGGAACGATGCTTGCGCGATTATACAAAAGCTGAAGAGCACAAAGATGGACCTGAGTTATCGATTAAAGGCCTTGAGGAGCACTCAGCTTCCCATTGATACAGGGGCTACAGAGGCGCAGGAACAGGAGCAATTAGATGGAGCCTCCACGAGCAAGCGGCCTTTGCTTGCTGAGAATCCGAATACCTTCTATGACAGAATCAATCCGACTGGGAAGCCGAGGACCTACAAGGAGCTGGCAGCCGGATTACGTGAGATGTTGGCCAGTCACGACTCACAGGCGCAGCTGGACGAGCTGTTCCAAGCGCAAGTGAAGCTCTACAGGATTGAGTCCAGCGGTCAAGTGACCACGCTGACAGGCAGCACGAAACTGTCCCTGATCATGTGCACCGTGGCCGGCAAATGGGCATATTTGAATGCCAGCTACTTTATACAGTGCGACATGCACTCGAGACAGCAGCTGGAGAATAAGGATGCGGGCATGCCCATCTGGCTATATCCGCTGATTCCCAATGTAACCAGCTGCTACTGCACGGAGTATGGCGCTTTCATATTGCCGGACATGGAAGTCGAGCAGCCAGGCAATGCCTTTGGCATAATGCTGGTTAAGCCGCAGCGTCCGCTCAGCACTGGCGCCGGGGAGACGGAGGAGGAGCAAATGGCGGACCTGCAGCAGTTTTTCTTAGATCTGCTCGAGGCTGTGCTGGCGGACACTGTGCAGCAGCTGCAATCGCCGCGCAGCCAACGTGCTGCGTCCACTGCCCCTGAGCAGGTGTCCAAGCACATTGTCTGCGCAGCGGATTTCATAGCGCGCAACCTGGTGAAGGGAGCCGAGAAAACGGGCGGATATATGTTAAAGTCAACGCCGTATCTCATATCCAAGATGAAGCCAGCGGCAGCCGACGAAGAGACTCAGGTGCCCAGCTCGGTGCAGACGGGCGTGGAAGTGGCACAAAAGGTGACGCAGGCAGCGGCCGGCTTGACTGGCTGGATAGCCGGGAAGGTGGGCACCGCTGCCGTTGCAGTCGGAGGATATTTAGCGCCACATGTCCAGAGCCAAGGATCGAGGCTATTGCAGAAGGGCTTCGGCTATGACAGCGGTCAAGCTGATAGCACAATGGAAGGCGCCATGACCATTGCAGCTGGCGCAGTGGAAGGCTTTACCACAGTGTTCGATGGCTTTGAAAAGTCGGCCAAGATCTTGGGGAACAGCTTGAGCGAGAATTCCGTTAAAATTATTGAGTACAAGTAAGTTTCGCATACTCTTTTAAGGATTGCATACTCAAGCTTGTCTCTCTTAGATACGGCTCCTCGGCTGGGAACTTGGCCAGCGAAACTTTCGATACGGTGGGAAATGCCTTCATCATCAGCCAAAATGTTAACTATATAACGCCCAAAGGTCTGGCCAAAAAGCTGGTTAAGAAAACGGGCGAAGCAGTTGTCGTGGATCAAAAGCGTGATTTGCGTCGTCCTGAATCTCATTATATAAATGCGGGCGCCTTATATCCCGATTTAAGAGCGCTAAAGGAGTAAAAGACAAGAAATATTTCATATTCCATATATATGATTGATATTAATATGTAATCTCTGTTAGTCAAGCTAAGTTCAAATTATGTTTATACTTTCCAACGAATTTGTTATTAATCTTAAAGTTTATTCAACAATTTAATAAGAATCATAAAGAAGATTTGATTTAAATTTAGCGCTCAATGTATATAGCAGCCAGCTGTTAACAGTGACCGAACAACTGGTACTGCTAAAGCTTAAAATGGCTAGTGCAGTTAACAGTAGTGTATCAGAATTTTGTCAA